>KN188994.1:175783-257980 GCA_000164785.2 Choloepus hoffmanni
AAATACTTGCAAATCAAATCCAAAGACACATTAAAAAAATCATACACCATGACCAAGTGGGGTTCATTCCAGGCATACAAGGATGGTTCAACATATTAAAATCAATCAGTGTATTACAACACATTAACAAATCAAAAGGGAAAAATCAAATGATCATCTCAATAGATGCTGAAAAAGCATTTGACAAAATCCAACATCTGTTTTTGATAAAAACACTTCAAAAGGTAGGAATTGAAGGAAACTTCCTCAACATGATAAAGAGCATATATGAAAAACCCACAGCCAGCATAGTACTCAATGGTGAGAGACTGAAAGCCTTCCACCTCAGATCAGGAACAAGACAAGGATGCTCGCTATCACCACTGTTATTCAACATTGTGCTAGAAGTGCTAGCAAGGGCAATCCAGCAAGCCAAAGAAATAAAAGGCATCCAAATTGGAAAAGAAGAAGTAAAACTGTCATTGTTTGCAGATGATATGATCTTTTATCTAGAAAACCCTGAGAAATCGACGATACAGCTACTAGAGCTAATAAACAAATTTAGCAAAGTAGCAGGATACAAGATTAATGTACGTAAGTCAGTAATGTTTCTATATGCTAGAAATCAACAAACTGAAGAGACACTCAAGAAAAAGATACCATTTTCAATAGCAACTAAAAAAATCAAGTACCTAGGAATCAACTTAACCAAAGATGTAAAAGACCTATACAAAGAAAACTACATGACTCTATTAAAAGAAATAGAAGGAGGCTTAAAAGATGGAAAAATATTCCATGTTCATGGATAGGAAGGCTAAATGTCATTAAGATGTCAATTCTACCCAAACTCATCTACAGATTCAATGCAATCCCAATCAAATTTCCAACAACCTACTTTGTAGACTTGGAAAAGCTAGTTTTCAAATTTATTTGGAAAGGGAAGATGCCTCGAATTGCTAAAGACACTCTAAAAAAGAAAAACGAAGTGGGAGGACTTACACTTCCTGACTTTGAAGCTTATTATAAAGCTACAGTTGTCAAAACAGCATGGTACTGGCACAAAGATAGACATATAGATCAATGGAATCAAATTGAGGATTCGGAGATAGACCCTCAGATCTATGGCTGACTGATCTTTGATAAGGCCCCCAAAGTCACTGAACTGAGTCATAAAGTCTTTTCAACAAATGGGGTTGGGAGAGTTGGATATCCATATCCAAAAGAATGAAAGAGGATCCATACCTCACACCCTACACAAAAATTAACTCAAAATGGACCAAAGATATCAATATGAAAGAAAGCACCATAAAACTCCTAGAAGATAATGTAGGAAAACATCTTCAAACCTTGTATTAGGTGGCCACTTCCTAGACTTTACTCCCAAAGCACAAGCAACAAAAGAAAAAATAGATAAATGGGAACTCCTCAAGCTCATAAGTTTCTGTACCTCAAAGGAATTTCTCAAAAAGGTAAAGAGGCAGCCAACTCAATGGGAAAAAAATTTTGGAAACCATGTATCTGACAAAAGACTGATATCTTGCATATATAAAGAAATCCTACAACTCAATGATGATAGTACAGACAGCCCAATTATAAAATGGGCAAAAGATATGAAAAGACAGTTCTCTGAAGAGGAAATACAAATGGCCAAGAAACACATGAAAAAAGTTCAGTTTCACTAGCTATTAGAGAGATGCAAATTAAGACCCCAATGAGATACCATCTCACTCCAATTAGAATGGCTGCCATTAAACAAACAGGAAACTACAAATGCTGGAGAGGATGTGAAGAAATTGGAACTCTTATTCATTGTTGGTGGGACTGTATAATGGTTCAGCCACTCTGGAAGTCAGTCTGGCACTTTCTTAGAAAACTAGATATAGAGATGCCCTTTGATCCAGCGATTGCACTTCTCGGTATATACCCGGAAGATTGGAGAGCGGTGACATGAACAGATATCTGCATGCCAATGTTCATAGCAGCATTATTCTCAATTGCCAAGAGATGGAAACAACCCAAATGTCCTTCAACAGAGAAGTGGATAAATAAAATGTGGTATATACACATGATGGAATACTACACGGCAGTAAGAAGGAACGATCTCGTGAAACATATGACAACATGGATGAACCTTGAAGACATAATGCTGAGCCAAATAAGCCAGGCACAAAAAGAGAAATATTATATGCTACCAGTAATGTGAACTTTGAAAAATGTAAAACAAATGGTTTATAATATAGAATGTAGGGGAACTAGTGATAGAGAGCAATTAAGGAAGGGGGAACAATAATCCAATAAGAACAGATAAGCTATCACGGGTATATTTAATGTTCTGCGAATGCCCAGGAATGACTATGGTCTGTTAATTTCTGATGGGTATAGTAGGACCAAGTTCACAGAAATGTTGCTATCTTAGGTTACTTTCTTGGGGTGGAGTAAGAATACATTGGAAGTAAAGTAGTTATCTTAGGTTAGTTGTGTTTTTCTTACTCCCTTGTTATGGTCTCTTTGAAATGTTCTTTTATTGTATGATTTTTTAATTTTTTTTTATTTTTCATGCAGGTGATTTAGAAAAAAAAGTTTAAAAAAATTGAAAAAAAAAACAAGGAAAAAAATATGTTGAGCCCCCTTGAGGAGCTGGTGGAGAATGCAGGGGTATTGGCCTGCCATACCCTTATGGTTGCTAACATATCCACAGACACAGGGGATTGGTGGTTTGATGGATTGAGCCCTCTACCACGGAATTTGCCGTTGGGAAGACTTGCTTCAAAGGAGAGGCTCGGCCTCCCTATAATTGTGCCTAAGAGCCTCCTCCCGAATGCCTCTTTTTTGCTCAGATGTGGCCCTCTCTCTCTAGCTAAGCCAATTTGAAAAGTGAAATCACTCCCCTCCCCTCTATGTGGGATCAGGCACCCAGGGGAGTGAATCTCCCTGGCAACGTGGAATATCACTCCCGGGGAGGAATATAGACCTGCCATCGTGGGATGGAGAACATCTTCTTGACCAAAAGGGGGATGTGAAAGGAAATGAAATAACCTTCACTGGCAGAGAGATTCCAAAAGGAGCCGAGAGTTCACTCTGGTGGGCACTCTTATGCACAATATAGACAACCCTTTTTAGGTTCTAATGAATTAGGGTAGCTGGTGGTGGATACCTGAAACTATCAAACTACAACACAGAACCCATGAATCTTGAAGACAATTGTATAGAAATGTGGCTTATGAGGGGGGACAGTGGGATTGGGGGGCCATAGGGATCACGCTCCCGTTTGTCTAGTTTGTGGATGGATGAGTGGAAAGGTGGGGGAAGGAAACAAACAGACACACAGACAAGGGCACCCAGTGTTCTTTTTTACTTTAGTTGCTCTTTTTCTCTTTAATTATTATTCTGGTTATTTTTGTGTGTGTGGTAATGAGGGTGTCGGGGATTGATTTTGGTAATGAATGTACAACTATGTAATGGTACTGTGAACAATCAAATGTACTATTTGTTTTGTATTACTGCATGGTATGTGAATATATCTCAATAAAATGAATATTAAAAAAAAAGCAGATGTAGCCTCACCTTTGCAGTAACAAGCTTCATAGGAACAATCTTCAAGACAGAGGGCTCAGCATGTCAAGCCATGAGTCCCCAGTGCTTGTGAGAATATCAGCAACAATCCAGATGAGGATGGACAACACTTTCACATCCTGCCCCAGGTCCTCAGGGAGCCCTGAATACATATTTTTATTCTCCACCCAAATTACTTTGGGATGTGTTGCTATTTCACTCTTGACTTGCTGTATGTCACTTCCTTTTCAAAGTTCCATGTAGTTGTGGTGTTTGAACAAACTGACTGTAGAAGTTACATTGTTTAGAAAATATAGATCTTACACCAAATAAATATTTCTTCCCTTTGTCTCACATGGAAGTTGAAGTTTTAACACAGTCAGTTTTGACCTTTACACTTTGGCCCAATTTGCTCTAGTCTTAAGCATATCTGCTTCATTCAGACCTCTAATTGGAGTCTGAGCTCTTTTTCAGCTTTTTCTTTTAGCAGTTACCATATGTGTTAATACTGACATTCATATCTGCCAAGCTCTAACTCTGAGTTTCAGGTGTCACACAGATATCCAGTGTTCCAGAGACCAATCAGGTTATGCACAAAGGGATCAACATCTCAGAGTTTGGAGATAGCCATTACAATTCAGTAATAGATGTGACTGCTGTAAGAACTTATAATCTAGGGACCATTACAATAATCATTTCCCTGTTAGGCTGTGCTCCAAGATTCAATTCTGAGTTTACACATTGTAGTTAGTCCATATCAGTGAGGCATTGTAGTGTTTGCTTTGGTTTCTGGCATACTTCATTCAAAATGATGTCTACAGTATCCATTCACCTCCTTGTGTGTCTCACAACTTCACTCCTTCTTGTAGTTGCTCAATATTCCATTGTATGCATACACCACAATTCACCATTGTGTTCCTCAGTCAGTGTACCCATAGGCCACCTTTAACCACTGCAAATCATGAATACTGCCTCCACAAACACCAATGTGCCAATTTCTATTCATGTCTCTGCTCTCAGATCTTCCAAATACATACCACATAATGAGGTTGCAGGACCTTATGTCCCCAACATACTTAGCTTTTTGTGGAACCACCACAGGAATCTCCAGAAAGGCTACACCGTTCTGCCTACTCATCAACAATAAATAGGTGCATCCTTCTCTCCATGTTTTCTCTAGCACTTTTACCTCTATTTATATTTTTCCTACAATTT
This sequence comes from Choloepus hoffmanni, assembly GCA_000164785.2. Lineage (NCBI taxonomy): Eukaryota > Metazoa > Chordata > Mammalia > Pilosa > Megalonychidae > Choloepus > Choloepus hoffmanni. The sequence goes on from KN188994.1 coordinate 180,530, forward strand.
TATAAAGATATATTCACATAACATACAATTATCCACAGTGTACAATCAGTTGTTCACAGTATCATCATGTAGTCAGCACTTGAACATATTGATATTATGAGAAAGTTTTTTTTTGGTGAATAATAAAAGGATAGTAATAAAAAGAAAAATAAGGTTTCAAACAACACAACTATTAAGGATCGAAAACAACACCTCTACCAAGAATCCCATATCCCTCTCTTATATCCCCCCTCATATACATATAACTTTTTACATTTAATGGAACCATATTACAATTTTACTGTTGACCATAGACTCTAGTTTGCTTTGATTATGTTTACTTTATGTTTTTTCCCAAATACTATCCCTTTTTCAACACTTTGTATGGTTGACATTCATTTACTCTTCCACATGTAAGAATATTTTTATATTTGTACATTTAGTAACAATCATTTGCCACTCCAGTTTTTACCAAGTTATACAGTCCCAGTCTTCATCATCTATCATTACCTCTGGTGTCATACATCCCCTTATCCCATGTCTTTCAGCCTTACTCGCAGACATCTTTTTTCAATGTACTTACAATATTGTGCTACCATCACACAGTATTATGTTATCTATTTCTGGATCTATACAATCAATCCTGCTGAATATTCTGTAGTCCTTCAGTATCAAATGCCTAATCTCTACCTTCTTTCTATCTCCTGGTAGACTATGTTATCAGCTTTTAATTCTCAAAGTTTGCTCACTAATGTTAGTTCATATTAGAGAGAACATACAGTATTTGTCCTTTGGCTTCTGGCTAACTTCACTTAACATGATGTCCTCAAGTTCATCCATGTTATATGTTCCATATCTTTGTTCTGACTTACAGCTGCATAATATTCCATCTTGTGTATATACCAGTTTGTTTATCTACTCTTCCATTGATGTGCATTTGGTCTACTTCTGTCTCTTGGCAATTGTGAATAATGCAGCAATAAACATTGGTTTGCAAATGTCCATTTGTGTCTTCACTTTCAGTTCCTTTGAGTATATGCTCAGCAAAAGAATAGCTGGGTCATATGGCAGATCAATACTTAGTTTCCTGAGGAACCTCCACCCTGTCTTCCAGAGTATTTGCCCTATTCTATATTCCCACCAGCAATGAATAAGTGTGCCTCTTTCTCCACATCTCTCCAGCACTTGTAATTTTCTGATTTTTTTGATAATGGCCATTTTGGTAGGTGTGAGATGGTATCTCATTGTGGTTTTGATTTGCATTTCCCTAATAGCCAGTGAAGTTGAGCATCTTTTCATATGTTTTTGAGCCATTTGTATTTCCACTTCAGAAAAGTGTCTGCCCATGTCTTTTGCCCATTTTTGGGGAGATTCTTTGTGTTTCTGTTGTTGAGTTGTTGGACCATTATGTATTCAGGATGTTAAACCCTCATCTGATGTGCAGTTTTCAAATATTGTCTCCAAAGTGTAGGTTGCCTTTTCACCTTTCTGACAAAATCCTTTGATGTACAAAAGTGTTCAATTTTGAGGAGATCCCATTTGCCTATTTGTTCTTTGGGTTGCTTGTGCTTTGGGTGTGTGGTCTAGGAAACCACCTCATATCACAAGGTCTTTAAGATATTTCCCTACATATTCTTCTAATAATCATATGTTCTTATCACTAATGTTAAAGTCTTTGATCCTTTTTGAGTAAATTTTGTATAAGGTGTGATATGGGAGTCCTCTTTCATTCTTTTGGAAATGGATTTCTGGTTCTCCAGTGTTTATTTAAGAAGCTGTTTTGTCCCAGTTGCTTTGGCTTAACTGCTTTATCAAAAATCAATTGTCCATAGATTCAAAGGTCTATTTCTGAACACTCAATTTGATTCCATTGATTATCTATCCTTTTGCCAGTACCATGCTCTTTTGAGCACTTTAGCTTTGTAATATTCTTCAAAGTCGGGTAGTGTGAGACCTCCCACTTCATTCCTCTTTGCTTTTAACTTTTATTAATTTGGCTATGATGTGTCAAGGCATGAGTATCTTTGAGTTTATTTTACTTAGAGTTGTTGACATTCTTTAAAGTGGAGATTAGTATTATTGATCAAATTTTGGGACTTTTGGGTAATTATTTCTTCAAAATTTTGTGCACTTTGTTCTGATACTCCCATTTTGCATATGATGTTTCTGTTGATGGTGTTCCAAAGTCTCTGATAATCTGTTTATTTTTCTTCATTCTTTTTTCTTTGTGCTTTTCAGGCTGGATAATCTTTATTAATTGATCTTATAATCCACTAAGTCTTTCTTTTACCAGATTAAATTTGTTGTTGTGCCCTTCTAGTGAATTTTTCATTTCTGTTGCAGCACTTTATAACTTTAGAAATTTTGGCTCTTTTTTAAAATTTCTATAACTTTATTGGTATTCTCTAGTTGGCAAAATATTATTGTGATATATTATTTAATTTTTCAAACATATTTTCCTTTAATTATTTGAACATATTTACCTTAGTTGATTTCAAGTCTTTTTCTATTAGCAAAGCACAATTTTACAAGACCATCATTTATAAAATCATTCTTTGTATGGACTTGTTAAGTTTGAAAGCTGATGACTTATTACCAGCATGAATAACATAATATATATATAATGTAACATAATAAGATCTTAGGTGCCAGTGTTGATACATCTTTTTGAATCATTGTACAAGCAAAAGGGATCTTGCCACTTCAGATTGTACTTTAGAATAAAGGGCATAATATGCCTTATTCCTTACTGTGACCAAATCTCATTTTGAAACATTTTTTCTTATGTATATGTATTATGTTTGAAATTACCCCTTACAAAAGCAGCAATTCCAAATGTCTTTATTACTTTCCAAAAGAAAAATTGGATTCTTCATCTTTTCCTTCTCTTTGTCAGGAATTACTGGGAAGAAGCACATGGAAGACTTTTTTTCCAGAGAGCTGTGACCAAGTAAGTCTACTCTGGTAATTCAAAGTTTATCTGCATAGATGGTAACATTTCATACCATTATTCAAAGCACTAACTTAAAAAATGAGGGTCACTCCTAGGGCAAATTTGGCCAAAGTGTAAAGTTTGAAACTGACTGTATGTTAAAACTTCAACTTCCATGTGAGACCAAGGGAAGAAATGTTTATTTGGTGTAGGATCTATATTTTCTAAACAATGTAACTTCTACAGTCAGTTTGTTCACACACCACAATTATATGGAACTTTGAATAGGAAGTGAGATATGACAGGTCTGTATAGGTTAGAGTGAAATAGCAACACATACCAAAGTGATTTGGGTGAAAAATAAAAATATATATTTGGGACTCCCCTGAGGAACTTGGGGAGGATGCAGAGGTGTTGTACTTCCTCACTTGGATTGTTGCTGATATTCTCACAAACACTGTGGACTGATGGCTTGACATGCTGAGCCTCTCTCTTGGGGCTTGCCCTTATGGAGCTTGTTACTGCAAAGGAGAGGATATACCTGCTTATAATTGTGCCTAAATGTCTCCCCCTGATTGCCTCTTTGTTACTCAGATGTGGCCCTCTCTCTCTAAGCCACCTTGGTAGGTGATCTCACTGAACCCCCCATATGGGACCTGACTCACAAGGGTATAAATCTACCTGGCAATGCAGGATATGACTCCTGGGGATGAATCTGAACCCAGCATCATGGGATTGAGAACATCTTCTTGACCAAAAGAGGGATGTGAAATGAAATGAAATAAAACTTCAGTGGCTGAGAGATTTCAAATGGAATTGAGAGGTCACAGTGGTGGACATTATTATGCTGTATATAGATAACAGTTTTTAGATTTTATTGTATTGGAATAGCTAGAAGTAAATACCTGAAACTACCAAATTCCAACCCAGTAGCTTTGACTCTTTTTTTTATTAAATTCAGTTTTATTGCGATATATTAACATATCATACAATCATCCATGGTGTACAATCAACTGTTCACAGTACCATCATATAGTTATGCATTCATCACCCCAATCTATTTTTGAATATTCTCCTTACATCAGAAAGAATCAGAATAAGAATAAAAAGTAAAAGTAAAAAGGAACACCCACATCATCCCCCATCCCACCCTGTTTTTCATTTAACTATGTCCCCATTCTTCTACTCATCCATCCATACAATAGATAAAGGGAGTGTGATCCACAAGGTTTTCACAATCACCCTGTCATCCCTTGTAAGCTACATTGTTATACAATCATCTTCAGGTTTCCAGACTACTGGGTTGGAGTTTGATAGTTTCAGCTATTTAGTTCTAGCTATGCCAATAGATTAATATCTAAAAGGAGTTATCCATATAGTGCATAAGAATACCCACCATAGTGACCTCTTCACTCCATTCGAAATCTCTCAGCCACGGAAACTTTATTACAATTCATTTGCATCCCCCTTTTGGTCAAAAGATATTCTGACTCCCATGATGCTGGTTCCAGATTCATCCTCAAGAGTCATATCCTGCATTGCCAGGGAGATTTACACCCCTGGAGGTTTGGTCCCATATAGTGGTAGGGCAATGAGTTCACCTGCTGAGGTGGTTTAGTTAGAGAGAGAGTAACCTTGATGGTACTGTGAACAGTTGATTGTACACCATGAGTGATTGTATATGTGAATATATCTCAATAAAACTGATTTTTAAAATGTACATCTAAAAAAAACAAAAAAGCAAAAAAAAAAAAAAAAAAAGAAAAAAACAAATGAGGGTCACTCAACAGAAACTTTAACAATAACAATTCCACAGAAGAGTTCTTGACTTCTCTGTCTACATACTTTCAGGGGTGACTGTTTTTGCAGTTTTAGTTTGAAGTATCCCTTTTCCATCTTTCATCCTGCAATGAGTTAAGAAAAGTAACAAAAAAATCCTCATTTCTCATTTAGTAATCACAAGTGCAAGTGGTGTAATTCTTCCTCCCAGTTTCTGAGATTTTTATGTCTGTTCTTGTACAAGTATTATACTACTTTTGCTATTGTTGCTCTGTAGCTATTTTGAAATTTGGAAGTGTGAGAAGTCATATTTTGTTGTTCTTTCCCAGGTTAGTTGTGGCTTTTTCAGGTTCCTTGCATTTCTATATGAATTTTAGAATCAGTCTACCAGCTTCTAACAATAATTGAACTCAGATTCTAATAGGGATAAAATGTAATTGGTAAGTCAGTTTGGGGAATATCCCCCTCTAACAATGTTAAGTCTAATCCATGAGCATGTTTTGTCTTTCCATTTATTTAGGTCTTCTTTAGTTTCCTACAGCAAGGTTTTGCAGTTTTCAAAAATATTAATTACATTTTTCTAAACATTTTATTACTTTTGATTGTATAAAAATACAATTTTTATATTCAGAATTCAGAATTTTCATTGAAAAGTTAAAATTAAATTAGTTGTTTATTGATGTACCCTGTTATCTTGCTGAACTCCTTTATTAATTTTTATAGTATTTTACTGAATAACAGGATTTTCTATCATCTGCAAATAGAGATAGTTCAATACCTTCCTCTCAAATATAGATACATAATTTTCCTTTCTTTGCCTAAGTGTTTGGTCTAGAGCATCCAGTGCACTTTGCATAAGTGAGGCAATGTGGGCATCCATGTCATGTTCCTGATCTTAGATCAAAAGCTTTCAGTCTTCATCAAGTACAATTCTAGCTGTTGAGTCTTTTTCAAGTCCTTATCAGATTCATAAAAGCTGTATTCTTATACTTATTTACCTTTGAACCATTTAAAAAATCAAATATCCTTGTATTTTTGGTGAAAGCCACTTGGTTGTAGATTCTTATACTTTCATATGTCTATGTTCATGATATATATTGGTATGTACATTCCTATTCTAGGATTCTCATTTCCTGATTTTAGAATAAGGTTAAGACTCTTCCCCTTTTCTTCTGTTTCTAAAATATATTAATTAGAAAGGTTTTATTTCACCCTTAATATTTTCATAGATTTTGCCAGTGCAATCATTCTGGTGAAGAGTTTAATTTGGGGGGCCTTGATTAACTCTTGACTCAATTTCTTTAATATATAGTGGACTAGAGTTGTTTATACAATTCTATTTCAATGTCTTTGATAAGTATTGATGACCCTCTTTTCATTTATACTAATGGTACTTGGGTCTTATGCCTTTCATTTTTTGTTACCATGGCAGGAAATTTATGACTTGTTTGATGTTTTCAAAGAAAAAGGCATTGATTTCATTCATTTCCTCCATTGATTTGGTGGTTTCCATTTATTTGATAACTCCTGTAATATTATTTCCTTCTTCCATTATTCTTTGGCTTGATTTTTTTCTTCTTTGTATAGTTTTTTAAAGTGAAAGTTTAATTGACTTCTTTGAGATCTTTCTTCATTCCTAATAAACACATTTTATGCTTTTATATCCCTCTAAGTCTGTCTTAGCTGTAGCCACATGATTTAGTAAGTTGTATTTTCATTTCACTTAATTTAAATATATTAATTTCCATTTAAAATTCTTTTGCCCACGCATTTTTGAGGAATCTGTAAGGATCAAATGGGTGGGAATTCATTTTCTATATAAAGGGAGTATAGACCTGTGGAAGTAAGACACCTTGTTATTCTGATGGCTACATTCTCCCAGGTAACAGGAATTGTCTATGTTGATTCTGTTCTCTCACATGACCATGAAATAACTTATTTCCTTTTCTCCAGCAGCAAATTGCTAGGGGAATAATTCAGGTTTAAGTCCCTAAGAATGTAGCAAACAGGGCATTTGACAACAAGAGGACAGTGTCCAAAAAATGCTAAAAGATAAAATGTGCATGTGTTAATGCAAATGTAAACTGCCCCACTTAACCCACAGATAGGCTCTAAATGTAGCCACACTTGCAAACATCTTCTAGTCAGTTGTTTACCCCAAGTACATAAGAATGAATAGGCCACCAGGAAAACAGGATATGTGAGAAGATTCTAGCATGAAAGATGGGGAACAAAACATACATAGTGAAAGAAGAGAAAGATGAAAAGCGAAAAAATAGGGTGGATATGATTTAAAAATATACTGATGAATTCAATGTGATAAGAGAAAGTATTACAAATAAAAATATGTATATTCATATATACATATGTAGTATTTGTGTATTTCTGCATGGGCATGTTTATATGGGTACAGTGGTTGTTGCATGCACCACTACACAGAAGAACACACCAAGAGACTTATTGTATTGATGTCCTGGGTCTACTGAAGATAGCAGAAGGGGAAGCCCATATGCCAACCCTTAGAGGAATATGAACAGAACCAGCAGAATTCCTACTCCATGGAGGATGCACCCTGAAGCTCACTTCCATTAAAATACCATATGAAGACCCACATTGTCCCATTAGCAAAAATGGATTTAGGACCAACTGTGCACTCAGCACAGCTGTCAAATTCTTCTCCCCTGTTCCCCTGCTTCCCATGGGGCACAAGGACTTCAAATTCCAACACGGCATCTTCCTTAGAGTACCATGTGAGCACTGACCCTTCCTCTCAAAAGTGGTGAATCTGTCATAACACAACAATGTATTGTCATTATGAGGAGTGAATGCATTGTTAGACAAATATGATTAGTTTTTATTTATTCTCAAGACTAGAATAAGTAGTCAGGGTAAGTTCCTGGCAGGCCTGGGGAACACATACTGTTTGAAGGGCTGAAAAGATACAGCTTAAGTATTTTTCAAACCCAGGTTTGGATAGTGGAGGAAAGTGGTAGTAGATTCAAAGGGCTTAGGGTGAATATTCTGGGAATGACCTTCAGAAGAATGAGGACTGCTGGATTGTTTATTAATCCCATGATTTCCACACTGGGCTCCTTGAGTCAGATCTCCAGATTAAAAGCCCAATCACAGACAAATATAGTAAACTAATGTTCTCAGGTAAAACATTTGTTGGCATGACTTTCCATATCCAAGGGCAAAAACAGCCTGTCCTAACTGTAAAATGACTCTGTGGAAGGGTCATTTTCCTCAGCTCCTTCTAGGGATTTGTAGCTACATCAGCTATTCTTTCCCATGGTTTGGAATGGTACAGGGGAGTGGAATCTGAAAATTCAAGCCCTAACATGGAAAAACTAAAGCTTGGAAGTTCTAGTGAAAAAGAAACAATAAGGGCAGTTAGAGGTAGATAGGACAGTGAGGGAGATGAAAAATAAAATGAAGAATGTGGTGAACCTGAAACTAAGTAACAGGGAGTTCAAGAAGTACAGAAGAACCAACTGTGTCAAACGCAGCTGATGGAGCAGTTAGAAGGAGATGAAGGTTATTTTGGGGTGGTGGAAGTGTTCATAAACAGGAAGTGGTGATACTTTACAACATTTAAGTGTCTTTTATGTTTAAACTAAGTGAATATTAGGTCACATAAATTTTACCTTGGTAGAACAGTTTAAAATGCTTAACTTGCATCTTCCTTGTGATTAGGCTTTCATTTTTATAATACACAGTAAGTGAAAGTATGTCCTTATATAAACTTCATGTACATGGATAGTAATACACCACACTTGAAGAATCCAAATATCCTCCAAGAGGAAAATGAATAAACATATTAAATAAAGTAATTCAATGTCAAAGTCTCAATGATACAAAAAAAGAACTGCTGATTCACTCCAAAACAATCCATTTATTGTTGGATTAATCCCAAAAAATATTTTGAGTAAAAGATGCAGGCATCAAAGGATAAATTCTGATCTATTTCATTTTTATGCACTAAAACTTCTAGAAGAAAACATAAGGAAGCATCATCAGAATTTTGTGTTGGAGACTGCTTTTTTAGAATTTAACCCATAACACAAGTAACAAAAGACAAAAAAAAATAGAAAAATGGGACCTGATCAAAATAAAACTTTCGTGCATCAAAGGAATTTATCATGAAAGTGAAAAGAAAACCTACACAATGGGAGAAAATATTTGGAAGCCATATATCCAATAAGGTTTTAATATCAAGAATATATAAAGAATCCTATAGCTCAACAATAAAAAGACAAACAACCCATTCAAAAATGGGCAAAAATCTTGAATAAACATTTCTGCAATGAGGATAGACAAATGAGTAAAAAGCACATGAAAAGATTCTCAACATCACTAGCTATCAGGGAAATGCAAATCAAAGCCACAATGAGATATCATTTCATACTCTACTTGAATGACTACTATTAAAAAACAGAAAACTATAAGAGTTGGAGTGGATGTGGAGAAATGGGTACACTCATCCATTGCTGGTGGGAATGTAAAATGGTGCAGCCACTGTGAAAGATAGTTTGGCAGTTCCTCAGGGAGCTAAATTGAGAATTACTGTATGACCCAGCAATCCAACTACAAGGTATACTGAGAAAAATTGTAAGCAAGCACTCAAACATATATTTGCATCCTGATGTTCATAGTGGCATTACTCACAATTGCCAATTGGTGGATGCAACCCAAGTGTCCATCAATGAATAGATAAAATGTGGTATATACATATATAATGGAATATTATTTAACTGTAAAAAGGAACAAAATCCTGATGAATGTGGCAAAATGGATGAACTTTGAGAAAATTATGCTGAGTGAAATAAGCCAGACAAAAAAGGACAAATATTGTATTGTCTTGCTAATATGGACTAATTATAATGAGCAACTCCTAGAGTTAGATTCTAGAATAAATGTTACCAGGGGGTAAACTGTGGTTAGAGAATGGGGAGTTGATGCTTAATTTATACAGAATTTCCATTTAACTTTATGATAAAGATTTGGAAATGGATGGAGATGATAGTAGAATATTGTGAGTGTTGTTAACAGCACTGAATCATATAGGTGAATGTGTTTAAAAGGGGAAACTTTAGGTCATATATGTTACTATAAAAAATTAAAAGATGAAACATATGATTGTATAACACAGTGAACTCTATTGTAGACCATAGACCATGGACTATAGTAAATAGTGCAAGTATAGGTATGATCTTTAATGAATTATAACAAATGTATGACCCTAATACAAAGTATTTATAATAGAGTGGTATATGGGAGAAAAAAACACCTAATGTAAACAATGGACAACAGTTAATAGCACTATTTTAATGATTGTTCATCAATTGCAAGAAAGGTAACTACTGTTAAAAATAGTACAATTACAAAAAAAGTGCTATCATCAATTGTAACAAATGTTCTATATCAATTCACTGTGTTGGTGGTGGGGTGGTATATGGGAGTCCTGTATTTATGCATGATTGGTGTGTAAACCAACAAATTCTCTAATAAAATTTTTAAACTAGGAGAAAGGAGTGGTGTCACTGTCTTGCTTCATTACCAAAATCAGCAATCTATTCGTTACTGCATTTGCACCATCAGTGCAAATGCCAACAGTTAGCATCTTAGTATTAGAAAAATAGTTTTGACCTCACAGAACTCTGGAAAGGGTTCTGGGGACTAGAGACTACACTTTGACATTTATTGGTTATTCTAAGGATATTTTCCCTGAAGGTGATTTTAAACTATTTTTGCTTTAATAGCTCTTTCATATAGTTTACTAAAACACATGCACACACAATATGATACAAAGTGAGGGCTAAACAAATCATCTGAAATTTATTCATTTTCTGCTGCTCTTGGGAAAAGGTAGAAACTGTGAAGCTAGAGCATGATAAGTTGAAACCTTATCTTGCAGCTCCAGGAATCATCTGTGAGAGATTTCCACACAACTTTTTAGTAAACAATAAACCTCTGGAAAAATATCTGACATAGCTGAGGCAATAAGAAGGGCTGTGATTTTTGCCCACCTGTCCATGAGTGGCTCTAACATAACCTGGGATTTTTTAGTGAATAAATTTAAACATTTCTTTTCTATTGGTCACACTGAAAATTATGTGTCTGTTTACAGCATTTCACACAAAACAACTGAAAACTTAAACATCCAATAACAGCAGTTTAGTTAAGGTGAATAATATATCCAATGATGGAAACCTATGCTGGTATTAAATATGATGTTGAAGAGAAATATTTATTGCTATGGAATGATTTTGAAGCTATGCATCATAACATTTTTTCCCATTAATATAACAAGTTCCCCAAGGTTGGAATTTCTTTTGAAAGCTATCAACAATGAGATGTTTCTTCTCTTTAAATATCAGTTTTTCAAAATCACTTTTCCAAGAAGTTTGTTTTTACTTGAGTATGATACATAGAGTGGAACTGGAGACTTCAGTTCTACCCCAGGCTCCATTAGTCAGGAACATAGTGGCTGTCTTAGTTTCAGTATTAATATCTTTGAAATAAGGAGGGCTTAGATAACTTTGAACAAGCTTTCATGTACCATTCTGATTTATAACTTCCCCCAGGGCCACAAATCCAACACAGTGTCCTGGAATTCACTGCCCCTCAAACCTTGGACTGGGTCTAGCATAAAGTTTAATTAGGCCTTATTGAACTCTGAGAAAAGTATCTAGTCTTCTGACAGTGGCACAAATGAAAATAACAACTGGGCACCATAATCCCAAATCAATTACTTGTCTGTAGCAAAAAAAAAAGATGTCATAAACCTGAAATCCTCACATGAGCAGAAACCACTTCCAGCCAGCCTGGTGCTTTTACACAATGACTATTTGGGAAACCCAGATACCAGCAATCCATCAGAGGCATTATGTCACTTTCAAAATATGGAGGATGTGTGAATCCCAGTTTACATCTTTTAAAAATATCAGTCCCATTTTCCCTCTCTAGAGACCTTTGGCCTGAATAGGATTCCCAGGTTCTCTAGTAAAACTTATCACTGGGAGCTCAATTTGTGGTTTCAATTTGCATTGTTCTCTTTTAATAGTCTTCTGAAAGCCAAGATGGAAGATGGAGGAAGGAGATTAACTAACCTTTTGAACCCAGTGTTCTGAGGAGGTAAGATTAGGGTCACTCCACTCCACAATTCTGTCCTGGTGGTGCTCAGAGACAAACTGTGGATTTTAGTGCAGAAAAGGGAATGGACTACAGAATATAACAAATGAGCATTTAAATAGCTATTCATTTGTCTACTAATGCAGCAATACTGGGCAAACAAGTTTTTCTGTCTGAAATTTTAGTTGGATATTAATTAAAATATAGATGGTAATACTGATACAGAGGATGGTTATGTTGGTTAAATGAGCCAATAAAGAAAAGAATGGTATGCCTTGTAATATTAAAACAGCTCACCTCTGAGAATTTACCATGCTTTATTTACTATCCTATTTAATACAGAACAGGAGGATGCTAAATATTGTATGTTGGTGGTACATGGTTTAATAGCAGCTGCAATTAAGAGCTGAATATCTGAGGCTTGCAGATATAAGTTGCCAATTTACCAACAGACACTGGCTTTTGGGCCCAGTTCTCTCAGGTTGGAGGGGCCATGTCAAGAGCAGCAGGGCCCAAGGTGTGGCTGTTCCCTCTTTCTACATTGCTGCCTCAGGCTTCCAAGGGCCATCCCACCAGAGAAAGGGGAGGCAGCTGTGGCCTGACCTGGCCCCCTCCCCAGTTCCCTCCAGATGCCTACAAGGCCCTTTTCCCCAAAATTCCCCTGACATCAGCCTTAGCTTTTCTCCAGGCAGCACTCTGACCCTTTCCCAACCCCTCCTACACCCCCTGGAGGTGGCAACATTGCCCAAGCTCCTGACACTGCCCAGTCACCATGACCTCATTGCCCTCTCCCACATTTGTCCCTGTCTCACCCTCTGAGCCCCTGTGGAACCTAGGAAGCTCCAGAACCTACTGCCACCATGGTGTGAGACAGAGATGGTGACAGCGAGAGTGCCAGTGCTGCAGCCATGGTGTGTTCCAGCTGCTGGGGATTCCAGGAGGCCTGGTCCTTTCCACACTCACAGCGATAGCTGATCCCATCCTTGGGGCCTTGAAGATACAGGGCATTTGTGAAGTGGTCCAATGAATATAGGTAAGAAATTAAGTAAAGTACCTGAGAATAATCTTGTGTTACCCTCAATAATACCCTCTAACAGATGACTTTATCTTAGGAATGCTACCTTTCAAAATTGTGTAAATGATACATGAAGCATGTAGCAAAATAGAAAATATGGAAAATATTATAAACTAGAGCAAAAAAATGGGTGGCAGACACAGCACTTCCCAAAAGAAAATGAAAAAGCTTGATGTTAGATGCCCACTCTTCTAAAAATTTTACACGATTGTTATCCTAACAGCATAAAATTTTGTAACAGTCATATACAGAGTATATAGTGATTCTCTTTCCTGGTCAGTAACTATGATACCAATTTATTCTTGTGCCAAAAAGAGAAATTAATTTTCATGAAAAATCACTAAAATATTAAATTTTAATAATAAAATTAATTTTAAAAAGTGCAGGATCCATATAGGGATACACACACACACACACACACACACACACACACACATGCATCAGTTTTCATTATGGGAAGTGTTGGGGAACTTGTCTTTTGCCAACCCAGAAAATACTCTCCACAAATGTAGAAAAGAATGGAGAAGTTTTATTGAGTAAGGATTAAACCAGACTGCCATGCGCATCACAAGCAATCTGCTAATGAGCTTCCAGGCAGAAATATACCTCTCCCATATAGCCAGGCATAATCATAAGATGAAAGATAACCTTTCCTCAAGTAAGAGGACTTGACAGCAACATTTGCTACATATAGTTCATCCTAAATTCACCTAATTGTGGCAGCCAAATGTGTTACTTAATCGCCTTCATTCAAATGAAAAATAAAACTTCATGTATCTTTTAAGACAAGCAGGCAGTCACAAATTGTAGCAAGGCACTAGGCTAAACTCTCAGACAGATGAGAAGATGGGGGTGCTCTAGCTTCCTTGATGTTTGCAATTCAAAGACATGGGGCTGAGGCTATTAAGAGATTTCCTCAATTGTAAAATTGTTAATAGGCTTATTTATCTTTATAAAAGTGTTACAAAACTTTCAAAGGGACAGGGAAAGGATTTGCAATTACAAGTTTTCTTTAAAAACGCTCTAAGAAAAGGGATGTGGACAAAGGTTTCCTTCACTTTTAGGCACCAAAGAAAATGCAATGTGGCTTCAGATTTGCATTTACCCTTACAGAGGACCCTGTAAAACTTAACACGATTTCAATCAAAACCTTAATCAAATTCTTTATTGGAGAGCATGGTTTGGAGTTTTCTTGTTGATTTTTTTAAGTAGACAGAAAAATTTCTAACTTCCTCAGGAAATACATAAGCCCTTAGAAGAGCTAGGAGTTTTTATTTTGGAAAGGCAAATTATAAACAGTTGGAAAGCTTGGTGCTGACTTCAGAAAAGAACAGAAACATCCAAATATACATAAAAAATGAGCATATGTTAAAATTTCATTCAGCAAATGGTGTTGAGAAAGTCAGGTTAGATATTTATTTCACACATTATGGTAAATAAATGTTACATGAATTCAATAATTGAAAAGTAAACCATCAATTAAATTGTAAATAAAAGATTTTAAATAATACATAATTTGAGATAGCCTCAAACAAAAAATAGAAACCACAAAGAATAAATTTTACTATGAAGTATTTAAAAGTCCAATTTTGAAAATGTGTATACACAAAGTTGAAACACAAATAAACTGAGAATATGTATTTAAAAATTATGGGACTCAGATTTCACTCTCAATAAATTGATTTTGCAAATCAGTGGGAAAATATGAACATCCAACTTTCAATAAAAATAGAGGAAGAATATCCCATTGCTGCCTCTCATCTAATTGAGGAGCCATGGATTGCCAGATGCATAATTATTTTATTTACTACTGCAAAAGAAAATATATGGCTAACTAAACTAGCACATGCTATTGACTCTAAGATACATCATAAGATGCAATTTCAAAGCTGTTAAATATTTAAAAAGAAACAAGTTTTGAAATGCAGTTATAGGAAAGAAATTAAACCAATTAAGGCAATAAATATATGAAAAACATGTACCAATGCTAGAAATCAAGAAAAATAATGCTAAAAGAAACATGAACCTATTTTATTCTATTTAAAACTTCATTCCCTTTCAAATATACTGCCTTAGCTAAAAGCACAAAGTACAGTTTTGTGCACCTTTATTTACTTCACACCATTTAGCATAGTGGTCCTAGGAAGTGGGTAGGAAATAACCCTATGAAATGATGTTGAAATAAATTTGTAGGATACTGTTCATATGGCTCTTTCATTGTCAGGGATTTTTGGTATCTGTTCAGAACAGTTGAGTCTGGTGCAATTCTCCAGCTTCTAGATCCCTCTACACTATCCTTTCTGTCTGCTCAGCAGAACTGGTTCAAGTTCACTGAAGATCCAGCCTCCAAGAGATGTGGCAATTTGGAGCTATTGGTTAAGATGAAAGGTTAAAGTGAATTTTTACTTTGGGTTTAGGCATCAACTCCACACCATAGAAATAAAATCGCTACTTTGAAGTAAGGATGACCTTTCACCAGAGATTCAGGAAAGAAGTCCCAGAAAGAGAGATCCTGGAGTTGTTACACCTGAATCTATTTTTTCCTCATAAAAAAAAACTTGTATTGAGGAATACAAAGGAATTACAAAAATGCATGTAATGACTTTACAGATAAGTGAATAAAAAAAGCAGTTAACCCAACCATTTATTCACCAAGAGCTCAAATACTATCAGCACCTGAAGCCCCCTTTCTCTATTATTACTCCTTGTTCCAGCCAGGCTCAACCCTAAGACTAAAGAACACAGGAGGCAAAATGTTACACATACATTTAATTAGGGACTTACAGGAGGATTTTTCTCAATGATCCCTGGATAGGAAATGAAAGTCAATGATCCAGGCAAATAAGAGGAAGAGGAGTGCCTTATATAGCTCAGCAGAGCCTTGCTAGATTTGGAAACCTCAGCTGAGTTTCATGAGTGTTGATTTCAGCAGAGCCTCAAAAGATTTGGATACAAAGAAACCTTGGCTGAGTCTTGTGAAGATTGATTACCAACAGTGATTAGGCTCAATGATCTCCAATGTCTGTGTTCTGGTCATGGAAGTTGCTGTGTGCTCAAGCCTCCACCCTTGTCCTTAAAGGAGGGGTTTTCCAATCCCTAGGCTCCCTAGATCTCCTGAAAAGTTGGCTATCCTCACTTACAACACCAAATCGTAGTTATCAATGAATTTGTTATCCCATTTATTTTGAAATAATTTTTAACTTAAATGTTGCAGAAACAGGACAAAGAATTTTCATATATCCTTCACCCAGAATCTTTAATCTTAATATTTTGTCACATTTGTTTCATCAGTCTCTATTTGTATATTTTATATTTGTATTTCTGAATCATTTGAGAATAAGTTGTATACCTCATTTACTTGTAAATAATTTATATATTTCCTATGAGCAAGGATAAGTCTCTTACAAAACCACAGTGCAATTCTCAGAAGCAGAAAATTTAATATGAATAAAATATGTGCAATCTTCAACCAGTGTTCACATTTTGCCAGTTGTCTCAATTAAGACATTTGTCATGTTTTTTCTGATTCAATATCCAAACCAGGGACTTCCATTTCTGACTGTGGTGGAGGAACAGGAACTGGTTTTACCCTCCTGCCTGAAACAACCAAGAAATCAGACAAAAGATATGAAACAATTGTTGCAAGACATGATATCATGAAACAGAGACATGATATCACAACAGTGATCCCCAAGAAACAGGATACAAGGTAAGTGTGTTAGTTAATACCAAAGACCATGGATTCTCTGCCTGATGCACTCAAATGACCAATTCCTGTTTCAAAGAGAGAAAGTGTTTATTGCTAAGCAAAAAGCAGGAGATCAGATTGCCTATTGGCCTAAAAAACTGTCTACACAAACTGTAGTAATTCTGGTGGTTTTATAGAATCAAAAGATGGGCAGGTTTTAGAATAATGAGCACAATGGCTCCAGATGATGTAATTAGAGGTGATTTAATTATTGAGTATGTGCAGATTGATTACATGCTTAGTCACAGAACATAAGTAAATAGCAGCCTTAATATGATGTGTGTGATTTTTAGGGTTATAATGAGGTATAGGCCACTTATAAGTTAAAGGGTAAGCTACTGCACATGTCAGGCAGGCTCATTTTGGTTAGATATGGCTTCAGTTATCAGGATAACTGGACTTGGGGTGGATTAGTTCTGGGCTGATCCAAGACCCTTCATTAATAAATATTAGGGCTGTCTTTAATGATCACAAGACTCCAAAGTCACAAAACTGGATAAAATGGGTATGGGTGAGGGTAAGTCACAAGCTTTTTGCAATCACAAGGGTACAAGATAAAGGAAACAATTATCAAAGATCAAGGCAACCAGATAACAGTTTCACAATTTCAGTTTTCTTTTGGCTATTCTAATACATTTAGAAAGTAAAAAGAAATAGCTATATAATGACTTAATCATAATTGTTTGTTAATTTCTAACTTCTTTGTTACATAGTTTACAGAGTAAATACCAGGAAATGGGTTGAGTTAAAAACATGGGAATTTATTCACTCATGGTTGAGGCCAGGTGAACGTCCAAATCAAGACATCAACATGGTGATGTTAGTGATCCTTGGCTCCTCTGCCACATGGCAAGCCACATGGTGTTGTGAGTTGGCCTTGCCCTTCTCCTCCTGGGTTCATTGTTTTCAGCTTTCTTTGGTGGTTTTATCTCTTCTGTATGCATTCCATTTATAAAGGACTCCTGTAGAAGGATTAAGACTCATCCTGGTTGAGATGGCACACACCTTCACTAAAGTAACCTCATCAGAATTTTCCACTTACAATGGGTTCACAATCACAGGAAGGGATTAGATTTAAGCACATGTTTTTCTTGGGTACATACAGCTTCAAACCACCACACTAAGCCTGTGAGTGCCCCGAAGTACTGCCTTGAAAGAGTTTCCTGGTTGTGGCATAGAGAGGGGAACCCAGGCTGAGCCCAGTGGACTCCTTAAATTGAGGAGATGCAACTGAGAGTCCTGGGAGACCAAGGCAGCTAGACTTCAAAGGCAAACTACCAAAGAGGAGAAAGATGCACAATAAGAAAGCAGGAGATCTTTGGAGGGTCTTCCCTTGAGCATTCAGCAGATTGCTGATGGAAATGTGAGGAAACTGCCTGAAAACAGGGAAGAAGCATCTGAAAAGATAAAGAGGAAAAGAGTCCAATAATCACACAGAGATGGGGCTAGTACCTCTTCTCACCAACCAGAGTAAAAAAAGTAACTCATGATTCATAGCCCTTGGGTAGAGAAATCAGAAGGGACTTGCCTTACTAGTGTGGGAATAAATGGACCTAGAATACACAGTATAAAATTTAAAAACAAGACTCAACAGATCAAATTGTTACCAAGTAAATTAACTGAATTGCAGGAAAAAAACCCTCAAGAATATTCATAAGAATACAAAACCATTCAGCATTCAATAGGGTAAAAGTCACAATGTCTGGCATTCACTCATAGATCACAACTTTGTAATGAAACCAGAAAATATGACTCATAATGTAGAGAAAAATCAAAAAACTGACCCAGAACTGACACAAATGTCAGAATTAAGCAAGTAAGGATGTAAAAAAAGTTATCATAACTGTATTCTTGATAATCAGACAGATATGTAGAGATGTGAAAGATAAGAAAAGACTCAAATATCTAGAGATGAAAACTATAATTCTGAGATGAAAATTCACTGGATAGGATTATCAGCAGATTAGAAATTGCAGGAGAAAAGTTTAGTGAACTTGAAAACATAGCAATAGAAACTATCCAAAGCAAAATACTGAGAAAAAGACAAAATAAAAAAGAAATATTAGTGAGCTGTAGCACAACTTTAAGCTGCTTAATATACATGTAATTAAAGTCCATGAGGAAAGGAGACAATAGAAGGCAAATATTTTCTAAATTTGATGAAAACCATAAGTTCACAGAACCAAGAAACACAAACAACCCCAAACATAAGAAACATTAAAAAAACTGACTGCACAAAAGCATCATAATCAAATTGTTGTAAACCAATGATAAAGAGAAAATCTTAAGAGCAGCCAGAGGAAAAAATACAGTTTATGTCAAGAGGAACAAAAGTAAGTATGATGGTATATTTTTCAGAAACAATACAAGTGATAAGACATTACAGCAACATATTTAAATACTGAAAGAAAAAAATCCTATCAATCTAAGATATAATGCAGAGCAAAAATATATTTCAAAACTAAACATGAAACAATACAATTTTCAGATGTACAGAAGTGGAAATAGTTCATCACCAGCAGATGTACACCATAAGAAATATAAAAGAATTTCTTCAGGCAGGAAAATATCACCAGATGTAAACATGGATCTACACAAAGAAAGGAACACCAGGAAAGGTGAAATCTTGGGTAAATATAAAAGATTTTTCTTCTAAATTAAATGCCTTCAAAGAATAATTGAGTGCTTAAACAAAAATAATATATTGTGGGGTTTAATTAAACACAAACATACATAGTTATATTTAAAATGAAATGTATGACATTAACTTAAAGTCCATTAAGGCAAAAAAGAAAGCAGGCCATTGGAACACTGTTATATTACACATGAAATGGTAAAATATTACTTAAATGTTAAAGGGAGAATTTGATAAATTAAAGATTATATTATAAATGTGAAAGCAGCATACAATAATATTTATAGCTAATATGCAAAGAAAATAAAATAGAATTAGAAAAGCTACTGAAGTCAAATGAAGCCAGAGAAAGAGGAAAAGGGGAACAATATATATACAAATATAATAGAATTAGTAACATGATAGATGTAATCACAACCATACCAATTATCATATTAAACACCCTGATTAAGTTATAGATATTATATATATATATATATATGTATTCCAGCTATATGTTACTGACAAAAATGTATTTTAAATATAAAGGCAAAAATATGTTAAAAGTAAAATGAAAAAATATACGTTGCTAATACAAGTCTAAACAAAGCTGGAATAGATAAATTAACATCAAAGTGGATTTCAGGGCAAATAATATTACAAGGGATAAAGGAGTCCATTTCTTTTATACAAAGGGATAAATTTTTCAGGAGAACCTACAATCCTAAATGTTTCTGCACCTAATAAGAGAGCTGTAAAATAAATAGGAGAAATATGAAAATCCAAAATATATTTGGGGCTCTCAACCCCTCCTCAATATTTGATAGAACAAATAGAAAATCAAGTATATAGAAGACAATAATATAAACCAACTGGACCTAATTCACATTTATAAAACACTTTTACCCTCTGACATTACAATACATTATTTTCAAGTATATAGGGAACATATACCAAAATAGAGCATGTTTTGGGCCATAAAAGAAGTTTCATAAATTTAAAAGGATCCAAGTCATTCAAAATATATTCTCTGACCATATTGGAGTTAAGTTAGATGTCAACAAGTGTAGATGTCTGGAAAATATCCAAATACTTGAAAACTAAATACGACACTCCTAAATAACCCATGGATCAAAGTAGACAACAAAAAGATTGAAGTTATTTTAAATGGACTATAATGAAAACATCACACATCAAAATGTGTGGGATGCCACTAAAATTTCATTTAATGGAAATTTATAGCACTAAACCATTTTTATATTAAAGAGGAAAGGTCTCAAATTAATGGTCTAACTACTACATTGAGAAACTAGAAAAATAAGAGCAAATGAAACCAAAAGTAAGCAGAAGAAATGAAATAATAAATACCAGAGTACAAGTCAATGAAATAGAAAACAGAAAATAAAGCACAATATTTCATTCAAAAACTGGTTCCTTGAGAAGATAAAATTTATAAACCCCTAGCCAGACTGATTAGGAAAAAGAGAGAACAAACAAATAACCAATACCAGGAATGAGAGAGGTTACATTAATATATATACCAGAGACATTAAAAGAAAAATAAGGGAATATTGTGAACAAAAACCTGTCAATAAATTTGACAATGTAGGTGAAACTGATAGATTCCTTAAAAGACACACACTACTGAAGCTCATTAAAGAAAAAAATAGGCAAGCTCTATATTTATTAAAGAAATTGAATTTATTTTTAAAAACATTCTCACAAAAACACTTCAGTCTCAGATATTTTCATTGGTAAAACAATACTGATTCTGCACAAGTTCTTCAGAAAATTGAAGAGGGAACACTCCAATTTATTTTATGAGGTCAACATTATTCTAAAATGAAAACAAACAAAAATATTGCAAGAAAATAAACATAAAAATATGGGCCAGTAGTTTTCAAGAACATATGGAAAAAATGTCTAAATACAATTTTGGCAAATATTTCATCAATTTCAAGATATAATATATTGCAACTAAATTGTGTTTATTCAAGGAATGCAAGGTTGGTTTAACATTTGAAAAATCAAGCTGCTGTAATTCATCATGTTAACAAGCCAAAGAAGAAAAACCATGTAATCAGTATCTTCATGGACACACAAAAACTATTTGATGAAAATCTCAAAACAATTTATGATAAAACTTCTCAGCAAACTAGAAATAGAATGTAACCTTTTCAGACTTACAGAGGACACCTTTGAAAATCTCACAGATAACTTTATACATAATGGTGAAACACTGAGTGCTTTCCCTCTAAGAGCCATAACAAGGCTAGCATTGTCTACTCACACCACTTCTGATTCACATTGTTCTGGTAGTGCATTCACATAAGAAAATCTATCTTCTGGAATGGCATCCTGAGAAGCCCCTTGGACCCTCTTCCAAGTGAAAAACCTTAATTGGTGAAAATTATTATTTAACAAGAATTTAAATTTTCTGAAAATTGTCTTAAGGTCATACAGAAAATGAGGAAATATTTATTCAAGATAATCCACTAAACCTCAGTAAGAATAGTTCACCAGCAGGAAAACAGTGGCTGGAATGGGTGAGGCAGGTGGAACAAAAACTCTGAATCCTGTTTGGAATATTGGAGAAGAAAGAATTTATTACACTGGCTCATTGAATCCCCAGTCATTTCCAGCTCCCAAAGAAGATAATGACAAGGAAGCACTTCATGCAATGTGGGTGATTGTGTTTGTGTTCAAAGAGAACAATAGGAAACTCAGAATTTCAGTGTTGATCTTACCTATGATATTCCAGTTTTTCAAAGATACAGTTTATAGGCAAGCAATAAACTGTAAGATATTTGAAGTAGATATGAAAATTTATACAATGCATGCCGAAATAAGCAACTCCATCAAACTACCTAATCATGTGCCATGGAAAAAGAAAAAAACACTCAAAAGAAGGTGTCAGATTGACAGCCCTGAATGACAGCAGCCTTGACTTGTTTGTGTACTCTGATAACTGCATGTCTGTGCCATCACCATCTAGTGCTATGAAGACCAGTCCATTGAATAGCTCTAGCAGCTCTCATGGCAGATTCAGTCCTGCTCCAGCTGTAACAGCATCATCTGTGAACAACATACAAGCTACTGTTGTTTCTGTGGCACAAGTAAATTCCAGTGAAAACTCAGGGGGTACCTCAGTGAATGTATTCCTCAAACTACCATGCAGTCAGCCATTTCTCCCACCACCAAAGCCTGTAAATCTTGTAAACCAACCACCTAGCCCTCCAGGTAATGCAGCAACAAAAATACCTAATCCTACAGTAGGAGACAAGAGGAAATCCTCACCCCATAAACAAGAGTCCCTAGAAAACCAAAACAGGAGAGGATGAAACAAGCAAGATGCTAACAGTCTTGCTTTGATTGGACATGATAAAACAGAAATGAAGGAATAACTTGAAACAGAGGCAAGTACAACTCAATCAGAATCTATTAATCGGCAGCTTCCTGTTCCCTCTCAGAAAACTTCAGTACATTCCTTTCTTATATCCCTGCTCTCCCTGCAAATCCTATTCCTGTTATCAAGAATTCAAGAAAGCTGAGATTGCATTGGTAAAAACAAGTTTAGGAAGCCCATAAACAACAACTGCCAACTCAGTCTGTTGGTTTCAAATGCTACTTACAATATTGTGCTACCATCACACAGTATTATGCTACTTCTGGATCCATACAATCAATCCTGTTGAACATTCTGTAGTCCTTCAGCATCAAATGCATGACATGTATCCTCTTTCAATCTCCTGATAACCTGTGTTATCACCTTATAACTCTCAAAGTTTGCACATTAATGTTAATTCATATTAGTGAGACCATATACTATTTGTCCTTTATTATCTGGCTAACTTCACTCCACATAATATCCTCAAGGTTCATCCATGTTATTATATGTTCCATGACTTTGTTCTGTCCTTTACAGCTGTGTAATATTCCATCATGTAATAGGTACCACTGTTTGTTTATCCACTCATCTGTGGATGGCTATTTGGGCTATTTCCATCTCTTGGCAATCATGAATAATGCTACAGTAAACATTGATTTACAAATATCCTTTCATGTCTTAACTTTCAGTTTCTCTGAGTATACACCTAGAAATGGAATAGGTGGGTCATATGGCAAATCTACACTTGGGTTCCTGAGGAACTGCCACACTGCCTTCCAGAGTGGATGCTCCATTCTACATTCCCACCAATAGTGAATAAGTGTGTCTTTCTCCACATCCTCTCCAGCACTTGTAGTTTTCTGGATAATGGCCATTCTGGTAGGTGTGAGGTGATATCTCATTGTTTTGATTTGCATTTCATTAACAGTCATTGAATTTGATCATTTTTTCATGTTTTTGAGCTATTTGTAACCCTTCTTCAGAAAAGTGTCTGTCCATGTCTTTTGCCCAGTTTGGTTATTTGTCTTTCTGTTGTTGAGTTGAAGGATCCCTTTAGGTATTTGGGATATTAAACCCTTATCTGTTATGTGGTTTCCAAATATTTTCTCCCATTTTGTAGGCTGCCTTTTTACTTTTCTGACAAAGTCCTTTGATGTACAAAATTGTTTAATTTTCAGGAGACCCCATTTATATGCTTCTTATTTGGTTGCTTGTAGTTTGGTCTTGACCATCTTCTATCATAGTATCTTTATGGTACTGCCCTATATTTTCTTCTGAGAGTCTTATGGTCTTAGCACTAATGTTCAGGTCTTTGATCCATTTTGAGTTAAATTTTATATAAAGTTTGAGATAGGAATCCGGTTTAATTCTTTTGGAAATGGATATCCAGTTCTCCAAACATCATTTATTGAATAGGCTTCTCTGTCCCAGTTGCTCTGGCTTGACTGCTTAATCAAAGATCATTTGTCTGCGGATGAGAAGGTGTATTTCTGAACACTCAATTTGATTCTCTTGGTTTATATAGCTATCCTTATGCCAGTGCCATGCTGTTTTGACAACTGTAGCTTTATAATATGTTTCAAAGACAGGTAGTGTGAGACTTTCCACCTTCTTTCACTTTCTGAAGATATCTTCAAATATTCAGGGCACCTTGCCCTTCCAAATAAATTTAGTTATTGGTTTTTCTATTTATGCAATATAAGTTGTTGGTATTTTAGTTTGTATAACATTTAATCTATGAATCAGTTTAGATAGAATTAACATCTTAACTATATTTATTCTTCCAATCCATGAACATGGTAAGTTCTTCCTTTTTTTGTTTTTAGTTCCTGTTTGATTTCTTTTACCCGTTTCTTGTAGTTTCCTCTGTACAAATACTTAATTCTCTTGGTGGCTATTGTAAATGGAAGTTTTTCTGGATTTCCACCTCTTATACGTTAGTTGTGTATAGAAGCACCACAGATTTTTGCATGTTGATCTTGTAGCCTGTCACTTTACTGTATTCATTGATAAGTTCTAATAACTTTGCTGTAGATTTTTCTAGATTTTCTACATATAGAATTATGTCATCTGCAAATATTGAAAGTTTTACTTCTTCCTTTAAAATTTGGATGCTTTTTATTTCTTTCTCTTGCCTAATTACTCTAGCTAGAATTCCAGCACAATGTTCAATAACAATGGTGTCAGTAGACATTCCTCTCTTGTTTCTGATCTTACAGGGAAAGCTTTCCACCTTTCCTCACTGAGTATGAAGTTGTCTGTGGGTTTTCCATATATTGCCTTTATCATATTGAGAACATTCCCTTCTACTCCTATACTTTGAACAGTTTGCATCCATAAAGGATGTTAAATTTTGTCAAATACCTTTTCTGCATCAATTGAGAGGATCATGTGGTTCTTTTTTATTTTATTGCTGTCATGTATTACATTAAGTGATTTCCTTTTGTTGAACCAGCCTTGCATATCTGGAATAAATCCCACCTGGTCATGGTGTATAATTCTTTAAATGTGCTGCTGGATTAAATTTGTGAGTATTTTGTTTAGGACTTTTTCTCCTATATTCATTAAAGGCATTGGTCTATAATTTTCTTTCTTTCTTTTTTTTTTTTTTTTTGTAGTATCTTTCTCAGACTTTGGTATTAAGGTGATGTTGGCTTCCTAGAATGAGTTAGGTAGCTTTCTCTCCTCCTCCATTTTTTAAGTGTTTGAGCAAGATTAGAACTAATTCCTTCTTGAATCCCTGGTAGAATTCACATGTGAAGCCATCTGGTCCTGAACTTTTACATATATATTTTTTGAGATTTCTGATGACTGACTCAATCTCAGTACAATCACAGTAATTTGTTTGTTGAGGTTGTCTATTTCTTCTCAAATCAATGTTGGTTGATCATGTTTTCTTAAAAGTTGTCCATTTCATCTAACTTGTCTAGTTTATTAGCATATATTTACACATAGTAGCCTCTCATTATCTCCTTTATTTCTGTGAAATCAGTAGTTATGTCCCCTTTGTCATTTCTGATTGTGTTATTTGGATTCTCTCTTTCTATTTCTCTCTCTCTCTCTCTCTCCCTCCCTCTCTCTCTTAACCTAGCTAAGGGTCTATCTTTTTTATTGATTTTCTTAAAGAACCAGCTTCTGGTTTTGCTCATTCTCTATTTTTTTCCCTATTCTCAATTTCATTAATTTCTGCAGTAACCTTTCTTTCCTTCTGTTTTCTTTGGGGTTAGTTTGCTATTTTTACTCTAGTTCATCCAGGTGAGCAGATAGTTCCTCAATTTTTTCTCTTTCTTCTCTCAAAACAGACATTTAGGATGATAAATTTCCCCCTTAGCACTGCCTTTGCTGCATCCCATAAGTTTGGATTTGTTGTGCTTCATTTTCATTTGCCTTGAGGAATTTACTAATTTCTCTTGTAATTTCTTCCTTTACCCAGTGTTTTTCTAAGAGTTTGTTGTTTAGCTTACATATATTGGTGAATTTTATGACCTTCTGCATGTTATTTATTTCCAATTTCATTCCATTATGACTTGAGAAAGTGTTTTGTATAATATCAATATTTTTAAATTTGTTGAGACTTACTTTGTGACACATGTAGTCTATCCTAGAGAATGATACATAAGCACTTAAGAAAAATGTTTATCCGGCTATTTTGGGGTGTTGTGTTCTATAAATGTTTGTCAAGTATATTTCATTTATCATACAATCCTACATCTGTTTCCTTATTTATCTTCTGTCTAGATGTTCTATCTGTTGAAGACAGCAGTGTATTGAAGTCTCCAACTGTTGTAGAGGCATCTACTTCTTTCAGCATTCTCAGTTTTTGCCTAATATGTTTTTGTGGCATTCTGGCTTGGCACATAAATCCTTATGATTATGTTTTCTTCATGAATTGACACTTTTATTAATTCATAATATCCTTCTTTGTCTCTTTTAATTGTTTTACTTTTGAAGTCTAATTTGATATTAATATAGCTACTCCCACTTTTTTCTCATTGTTTATGTGAAATAAGTTTTGTGTGAAATGTTTTTCCAATCTTTCACTTTCAGCCTATTTTTGTCCTTGTGTCTAACATATCTTGTAGACAACATATAGATATGTCCTATTTTTATTACATTCTTCCATTGTATGTCTTTTTATTGGGGAGTTTATTCCATTAACATTTAGTGTAATTACTGTAAGTGCAGTACTTTCTTCTCTCATTTTGTCTTTTGAATTTTATGTCATATCTTATTTTTTCTCTTTCCTTTTACCCATCCTTATAGTCTTCATTTCTACACTCTTCTCCAAAGCTGTCTCTCCTCTCTTATCCTGTCAGCCTGTAGTGCTTCCTTGTAATGCCAGTCTATTATTCACAAAACTCAGTGTCTGTCTGAAAATATTTTTATCTCTCCCTCAATTTTGAAGGACAGTTTTGCTGGATATAGAATTATTGGTTGGCAATTTTTCTCTTTCAGTATCTTAAATATATCATACCACTGCCTTCTTGCCTCCATGGTTTCTATGGAGAAATCTGTACATAGTCTTATTGAGCTTCCCTTGTATGTGATGGATCACCTTCCTCTTGCTGCTTTCAGGATGCTCTCTTTGTCTCTGACATTCTTATCAGTAAGTGTTTTGGAGTAGGTCTATTGGGATATATTCTGTTTTGTGTATACAGTACTTCTTAAATCTGTAATTTTATGTCTTTCAAAAGAGTTGGGAAATTTCCAGCTATTACTTCTTCTATTACTATTTCTGCTTCTTTTCACTTCTCTACTTCTGGGACACCTATAACATTTATATTCATGCATTTCATGTTGTTATTCAGCCCAAGTCCCTGCTTGTACTATAACGTTCTCTTCCTGATCTGTTCTTTTTTGTGTATGAATTCAAATATTTTGTCTTCCAGCTCATTTATCCTTTCTTCTGCTTGTTCAAATCTACTGTTTTATCCCTCCATTGTGTTTTTTCATCTCTTCTATTATGCCTTTCATTCCCATAAGTTCTGTCATTTGTTTTTTCAAGCTTATGTATTCTTCTTTATGATCACTCAGTGTCTTCTTTATATCCTTCATCTCCTTTGCCATATCTTCCATCAGTTCATTGAATTGATTTTTGAACTGATTTAAGAGATTTGTTTGAACACCTTTAATTAGTGATCTCAAATCCTGTATCTCAGTTGAGCTGTTAGCTTGTTCCTTTGACTTGTCCATATTTTCATGTTTCCTAGTGTGAATTGTCTTAAGCTGTCTAGGTATCTGATTTTCTTGATTAATTTATTCTGGAATTTGTTTTCACTCTTTAACCTGGGGTTTTCTTGTTGGTTAGCTTTGTTCACTATTCTTCGGCACAGTGTTCATTTCAACTTGTTCTAGACCTCAAACTTAGTTTATGTTTGATAAAATTTTTTCACCTCTTGTTTTTCTGTTTTTTGCCCTGCCTCTATGTAAATATTTTGTGAGAGGGTCTCCTCAGATATAGTTGATTTCAATCAGGTTTTCCCACTTGGGAGTCCCAGGTATCAGGAGGAAGATATGGAGTTTCCCTGAGAATGAGGTCCTCCTGTGAGACCTCTAGACTCTATGATTTTCCTATCCTATCCAGCACGTGGTGCTTGTCAGCCCACAGCCCACCACCTGTGTAAAGATATGCCATGCCTTTTGTTCTTCACAGACACTGTCCCTTTTAGGTGCATGGCTGACTGAAGCTGACTTCTGTTTCCCAGCCCCTGGGGTCTGAGTTCTTTGAAGGAGGGCTGCCACTTGAGCTGGACCATGCCCCCCTTTCCTTGGGGGAAGTTAGGGAGTTGTCTCCTCCACTGGGTTTATTGCTTATTTTGTCAGACCTATCTCTGCTCTGCTATTGTCTGGGCCCTTAGGCCAGTTGCAAATATCTAAGGCTTTCTGTAAAGAGCTACTTAGAATAGTTATTTTAAAAAGAAGAGAAAAAAGAAGAAAAGAAATCACCTTTTAAGTCCTTTCCCCAGTTCCCAAGTTTTGTCAGTCTCAGTATAGAATATTTTAATATATGCCCTTTAAGCTAGTATCTCTTTCCAAGGATAAGTACTCTGCAACACCTTTTAATTCTTCCCTTGCCAGGGGGCTACTGAAGTGTGAAAAGATAAGAAGTTAGAGAGCAAGAAAAGAAAAGGGGAAAAATGTTTTAAAAATACCTTTTTGGAGCCACAGAATGAGAGCCCAATTTTGTAACTGCTTCTATTGCCCCCCTTTCCAGAGCCCAGCCCTTCTCCAGCACCCAGAACACACCCAAGTCCAAAAGTTAATTAATTAACTTGTGAATTAATTCTGCAGTTGAGGCTGGATTGAATCCCCCTTCTTGTTCCCAGCACAGATTGTTTCTTTTTCCCTCAAGGAGCCAGATCCAAGACAGTCCACTGTGTCTGCCAGGGAGGAGTGCCAACCCCCTGGCCCAGGAACTTAGAAGTTTTGCTTGGATCTCAGCCAATCCACCCATTACAGACTACTGTATGATACATGACTGGTCACTGAAGACCCCCAAAATGCTGTTTCATATAATTTCTGGCTATTTACTGGCTGCTCTAGAGGAGTAACTAAATTCCCCACCACACCCATCTTGTCCAAGATCTTATAGGGAATGCTTTAAGTCTTGAACAATTTATCACAGTGTTTTTTGTTTGTTTTTCATAAATACCCTTTATCATGTTGAGGAAATTTCCTTTTTTTCCTATTTTTCTAAGTGTTTTCATAAATAAAAGATGCTGGATTTTGTGTGATGCTTTTTCTGCATAAATTGTGATGATCATGTTTTCTCTACTTTTTGTTGATGTGGAGTTCTACATTAATTGATTTTCTTATGTTGGAGCACCTTTGCATAAAGTGATGTATAATTCTTTTGATTCACTGTTGGGGTAATTTGAAATATTTTGTTGATGACATTTGCCCCTATATTCATGATGTAGTTGGTCAATAATTTTCTTTTCTTGTAGTAAATTTCCTGGTTTTGGTATTTTGTTGATGGCCTCATAGAATGAGTTAATGTTCCCTCCTCCTCACCTTTACTTCCAAACTTGCTGTGTGTCTTAAATGAGCTCTAAAATAAAGCATATGTAGTTTTTAAATTCCACTAAGCTATTTTGATTAGGTAGACTTCATATTTCATATAATTATTATTAAACTTTCATTTTAATCTGCCTTTGTTCCATGTACTTTTTATTTGGCTCTAGGTACAATACTATGTTTTTCCTCCAGAATGCCTTTGGTAGGAACATTATTTCTTTTGTATGAGAAAGTTCTTTCCAGCTTTATTCTTTTTGTAACAGTTTCATTGAGATATATTCAAATGCCATAAATCTATCCAAAGTGTATGATCAATGGGGTTTCCTATATTCACAGAGTTGTGTATTTTCACCATAATCAACTTTTGAACATTTGCATTATTCTGAAAGAAAAGTCCCATACCCCTTACTGTCACCTCTCAATCACTCTAAACTTCCCCACCCTTCATAAGCACTAAACTCCTTCTGTCTCTAGAGATTTAATACATATTGCCATTTCACATAAGTGGAATCATAAGATATTTAGTGCTTTGATTTCTTTCACTTAGCATTTATTCTGTTCATTTTATTTTTAATTTTTATTTTGAAATAAATTCAAACTTACAGTAACAGTTGCAAAAAATGATACAAACCCCATACACAGAACTCCAACATGCCCCAACTCCCCTCCAACAATACCCTGATCTACCGACTTTAATATTTTGTCACCTTACCATTTTTTCCCTCCCTCCCTCCCTCCCTATCATCCATCATTTATTGCTCTGTCTTCTGAACATGAGTGCAAGTTGCACACATCCTTGAACAAATAATATAATTCACATATACATTTCCTATGAACCAGAATATTCATTTATGTAATCACATTAAGTATAGTTTAGAAGTTCAAGATATTTAACATTGATACAAAGCTTACATTCTATATTTCATTTTTTCTTATGTCCCAATTGTGTCCTTTTGAGCCTTTTATCCTCTATTCTTAGATCTCATCCAGGGTCATCTCTGGCATTTAGCTGTCATTATCTATTTAGACTGTCTTTTTTTTTCAATTGTGGAAACATATATACAGCATAAATCTTCCCATTCCATCCCCTCCCAGTCATTCCATTTAGTGGGATTAATCACATTCACAATGTTTGAATGCCATAACCTTCCCACCATCCATTACTAGAAATTTCCCTTCACCCCAAACAGAAACCCTACTCATTTCTTATTAACTCCCCATTGCCCCTTCCCCCACTTCTTGTAACCAATACTCTATTTTTCATCTCTATGGTCATATTCTCTGATATTTTCTTTGTGTTTACTGTGGGGCTTAAATTTAACATCTTAACTCTATAACAATATTGTTTTCTTTGATACCAACTTCACTTCAATAGGACACATAAACTATGTTCCTATACTCCTCCATTCCCCCACTTTTATGTAGTTCTTTTCAAAATTTACATATTTTACATTGAGTCCAAAATCACTGATTTATCATTACAGTTTATGTATCTTAGATCCTGTAGGAAGTAAATATTAGAGTTACAAATCAAAAATACAGTAGTATTGGTATTTAAATTTACCATGTGATCTTTAGTGGTACTCTTTATTTCTTCAAGTGGTTTCAGTCAATTGTTTAGTGTCCCTTCCTTTCAGTCTGTGCAATTCCCTTTAGCATTTCTTATAGGACTGATCTGGTGATGAAGTCCCTCAGCTTTTGATTACCTGGGAATGTTTTCATCTCCCCTCATTTTTAACCTCCAGGTATTTGTGAATTTTCTAAGTCTCTGATGTTTATTGACTTCTATTTGTATTCCATTGTGGTCAGAGAATGTGCTTTGAATAATTTCAATGTTTTTAAGTTTATTGAGGCTTGTATTCTGTCCCAGCCTATGGTCTATTCTGGAGAAAGTTCAGTGTTCAATATAGAAGAATGTGTATCCTGGTGATTTGGGATGTAATGTTCTACATATGTCTGTTAAATTTCTCTGCATCTGTCTCTACTTTCTTTCTTTCTCTGTCAGTACAGCTCCCTTTAGTATCTGAAGTAGGGCAGGTCTTTTATTAGCAAAATCTCTCAGCATTTGTTTGTCTGTGAAAAATTTAAGCCCTCCCTCAACTTTGAAGGAGAGTTTCGCTGGATAAAGTATTCTTGGTTGGAAATTTTTCTCACTCAGAATTTTAAGTATGTCATACCACTGTCTTCTAGCCTCCATAGTGGCCACTGAATAGTCACTACATTGTCTTATGTTGTTTCCTTTGTATGTGGTGAGTTGCTTTTCTCTTGCTGCTTTCAGAACTTGCTGCTTCTCTTCAGCATTTGACAGTCTGATCAGAATATGTCTCGGAGTGGATTTATTTGGATTTATTCTATTTGGAGTTTGCTGGGCATTTGTGCTTTGTGTATTTATATTATGTAGAAGATTTGGGAAGTTTTCCCCAACAATTTCTTTAATACTCTTTCTAGACCTTTACCCATCTCTTCCCCTTCTGAGAAATCAATGAGTCTTATATTTGGGCATTTTATTCTATCTATCATATCCCTGAGATCCATTTTGATTTTTTTTATTTTTCTTCATTCTTTCTTTTGTTCTTGAATTTTCCATTCTGTGGTTCTCGAGGTCACTGAGATGTTCACCTTCCTCTCCTCTTGTACTATGAGTATCTAGAATCTTTTTAATTTGTTTAACATTTCCTTTTTTTCCATAAGATCATCTATTTTCTTTTATTTACTCTTGCAATTTCTTCTTTATGCTCTTCTAGGTTCTTATTCATGTCCTTTATATCCTGTGTCATGCTCTCATTGTTTGTCTTTAGTTCTTTGATTAATTGTTCCAAGTACTGTGTCTCCTCTGATCTTTTGATTTGGGTGTTTGGGTTTGGGTTATCCATATCATCTGTTTTTTGCATATGCTTTAAAATTTTCCATTGTTTTTGGGCTCCTGGCATTTGCTTTACCTGATAGGATTCTTTTAGGATATGAAAGATTATTCAGACACCAATCTGTAATTTGTCAGATCTACAGCTTGGTGGTGTACACTTTCTCTAACTAATGAGCATATGGCATCTGCAAGTCACCTATTCCCCTCAAGTCATGTCTCCCCAACTTTGTCTTTGTGGTGTGTGAGGGTCTGGTTCTTGAGGGGTCCAATTTGTGCACCAAGTTTGGGTGTCTTGGTGGTGCTGTCCACCCTGAATATGGGGCATGTGTCTGAGAAGTTAGGGAGCCAGGGCTGCTTTAATAATCAAGCATCCCAGGTGTTCCTGGAGATTTAAGGCTGTTGCAAGAGTCTAAACCTTCATTTCAGTCTCACCATAGATTGTCTCTGCCACTGACCCACAAGTTCTTGTTATTGGTGTAGGGTCTCTGGGATTTCCAGGTGGGTTTCTCTTCCCAGCCAT
Organism: Choloepus hoffmanni; assembly: GCA_000164785.2. NCBI lineage: Eukaryota > Metazoa > Chordata > Mammalia > Pilosa > Megalonychidae > Choloepus > Choloepus hoffmanni. The sequence continues at coordinate 213,579 of KN188994.1, forward strand.
GCCCTTCTTGGGCCTCTGCTGAGGGAAGGCTGTGCTACACCACAAGTGCATGCTGTCCCTCAATGGAAGCCCTGGGCCACCAGGCTGTGCAGGGGCTGTCCCAGTCTGCTGTAAAGATGGCTGAATGGGGTGTGTTAATTTCCCCATTTGAAAAGTTATGCCTTTCAAGCTCTGGGACAATTTGCTGTGGGTGAGCAAAAGGCCAAATATTGCCCAATATTGCAGCATGTGCACAGTGTTGCCAGAAACAGTTCCTATCACACTGGGTCCCTTGGCAATGCTCTGAGCTGTGGCTCTGGTGCTGGGCAGGAGCATTCCCAGCCCACTAGGAAGATGGCTGCAAGGGGCATGTATTTTTCCCCTTTTGGCTGAGGAAAACCATGAGACAACTAGCAGTGGGTGCATGAAAGGCTGTCTTCTATGCCAGATATTGAGACATTCACACAGCCCTTTCCTGCTGTGCTTCACTGTGTGGTTCTCACTGCATCCACTTTTGGGTTTTTTAAAAAAAGAACTAGTCTGCCTCCAAATGCCAACCCACAGTTTCCCCACACTGCAGCATGGCTGCCTGACATTCAGCAGGTTCACTCACTCATTTCAGAATGCAGACTCCAAGTTTCACCAAGTGCACTGTCCCTGTGGATTTAGTAGACCTTATCCAGCTGGTGTTTCCCTGGAACTGATGTTTTGGGTCACTTTCTGGCCTCTATCTAGTATTTTTCACAGAGGTGTCTTTTTTGCCTTGTCTCTCCTAGTCACCATCTTAGGTTCTCTCCTGTTTATATTTTAATTAGAGAAGTTGTAGTTTTGAAGGAAAGTTGTAAAATGTACTGTGTTCACACATAACTCCTTATTGTTGACAGGTGTTAATGTGGAATCTTTCCTACAATTGATGAAAGAATATTAAAACAGTATTATCATATACAGTCCATAATTGATATTAGGTGTATTTTGCTCATCTACCACCCTGTTTTGACACCTTGTATTAATGTCATACAGTCATTGTAATTCAGGAAAGAACATTTTTATACTTGTACTATTAATCCCAGCCCATTGTCCACAACAGGATTCAGTTTGTAATACAGTTCCATGATTTACCTTCTTACTTTCATTCTAGTAACATATGCAATCCAAAATAGCCCCCTTCAAACACATTCCCATACAAAATCCAGCACTATTAATTACACTCACAATAATGTTCAACCATAACCACTATCCATATTCAAACCTTAACAATCAACTAAATAGAAACTCTGTACAAACAAGCATTGGATCACCATTCTCTACAGCAAATTACCTCTGGTAAACTATATGCTAGATTCTAGCTCTATGAATTTGCTTGTTATAATTTGTTCAAAGAAGTGAATCATACAGTATTTGCCTTTGTGCCTAGCTTATTTCACTCAGCATATCATCCTGTTTCATCCATGTTCTCACATCCATCTGGGCTTTATTCATTTTTATAGAATAATATTCTAACCTATGTATATCTAATGTCTTTTTTATCCATTCACCAGTTGATGGAAACTTGGGTTGTTTCCATCTTTTGTGAATTGGGAATGATGCCACTGTGAATATCAGTGTGCAAATATGTTTGTAACTACTTTCAATTTTTCTGAGTATATACCTAGTAGCTGAATTGCTAGGTCATATGATACTTTTATACTTAGCATCCTAAGGAATTCTGAAGCTATTTTCCACTGTGGCTGTAACAGTTTATATTGCCACAAGCAACTGATGACTGTTCCTTTTTCTCCAAATCCTTTCCAACACTTGTAATAGTTCTCTAAAATAGTATCCCCTCTGCTGGGTGTGAAACAATATCTCATTTTGGTTTTCATTTACATTTACCTAATTTCTAGTGATGTTGAGCATATTTTCATGTGCTTTTTTAGCCATTTGTATATCCTGTTGGAAAAAATGTCTATTCAACCCTTTGGTCCACTTTAAAATGGGTTATTTTTCTTGTTATTGTTCATCTGTAGATTTACCTTATATTTTCTGGATGGTCAACACATATCAGTTTATGGTTTACAAATACTTTCTCCTATGGGATAGGTTGTGTTTTCACCTTTGTGACAAAGTCCTTTGATATACAAAACTTTTTAATTTTGAGGAGACCTTATACATATTTTTTCTTTAATTACCTGTGCTATAGGTGTAGGTTCCAAGAAAACAAATCAAACATAAGTTAGTTGAGATGATTCCCAACATTTTCTTCTGGGTTTTTTTTTGTTCCTGTCTCTTAAATATATGCTTTTGATCCAGTTTGTGATTTTTGTGTATGATGTGATATAAGGGTCATCTTTTATTCTTTGGAAATATATATCCAGTTTCTAGAATCATTTTTGAAGAAAATATTCTTTCTCAAAGAGGTGTACTTCACAATCTTGTCAAAAATCAATTCTTCCTGTTGTAGCCTCTCTGGAGGTCATTGTGGTGGCTCCTCAAGAAGCTAAGCATGTGAGGCTAAAAGGTACTGCAACCTTATTTCGGGGTATGTATTTGGAAGATCTGAGAGCAGAGACATGAATGGACATTTGCACACTGGAGTTTATGGAGGCAGTATTCAGGATTAGCAATGGGTGGAGGTGGCCTAAGGGTACACTGACTGAGGAACAGAATGGTGAACTGTGGTGTATGCATACTCTGGAATACTGAGCAACTACAAGAAGGAGTGAAGCTGTGAGACATGCAATGAGGTGAATGGATCCTGTAGACAGCATGTTGAGTTAAGTATGCCAGAAACCAAGACAAACACTATAATCCCTCACCAATATGAACTAACTGCAATGTGTAAACTCAGAATTAAATCTTAGAGCATAGCCTAACAGGGAAATGATTACTGTAATGGTCCCTAGATTGTAAGTTCTGTCAAATCTGTTCCTGAATTGTAATGGCTATCTCCAAACTCTGAGCTGTTGATCCCTTAATGTATAACATGATTGGTATCTGCAACATTGTGTATCTGTGTTACACCTGAAATTCAGAGATAGAGCTTGGCAGATATGAATAACAGTATTAATGCATACAGCAACTGTTAAAAAATAAAAGCTGATATAGAGTCCAGACATCAATAAGAGATATGAATAAAGCAGATCTGGTTAAGACTAGAGCAAATTGGACCAAAGAGTAAAGGTTGAAACTGTCTGTGTTCAAACTTCAACTTCCATGTGAAACCAAGGGAAGATATGCTTATTTGGTGTAGCATCTATATTTTCTAAAGAATATAACCTCTACAGTCAGTTTGTTCAAACATTACAATTACATGGAACTTTGAGTAGGAAGTGAGCTCTGGTAGGTCTGTATTGGTTAGAAGGAAATATCAACACATCCTAAAGTAATTTGGGTGGAGAATAAAAATATATATTCAGGACACCCTGAAGAGCTGGGGAAGAAGGCAAAGGTGTTGGACTTCCTACTTGGATTGTTGCTGTTGACACAAACATTGGGAACTGACAGGCTGATGTGCTGAGCCCTCTGTCTTGGGGATGATCCCCATGAAGCTTGTTGCTGCAAAAAGAGGCTAAACCTGCTTCAAATTTTGCCTGAGTCTTCCCCTGAATCCCTCATTTTTGCTCAATTGTGGCTCTCTCTTTAATTAAGCCACCTTAGCAAGTGATCTTTTTGCCCTCCCTGGCAGTACAGGATATGACGCCCAGAATGATCCTGGACCCAGCATCATGGGATTGAGAACATCTTCTTGACCAAAAGTGGGATGCAAAATGAAAATAAAGCTTCAGTGACTGAGAGATTTCAAATGTACTTGAGAGGTCACTCTGGTGGACATTCTTACATACTATATAGGGAACACTTTTCAGGTTTTAATATATTGGAATAGCTAGAAGTAAATACCTGAAACTATCACACTCCAACCCAATAGCTTTGACTCTTGAAGACAATTATATAGCAATGTAGCTTACAAGGGGTTACAATGTGAATTGTGAAAAGCCTGTGGATCACACTCACTTTATCCAGTGTATAGATAGATGAGTAGAAAAATGGGCACCAAACCTAAATGAAAAATAGGGTGGGATGGGGTTGAATTGGGTGTTTTTCATTTTTATTTTTTATTCTGATGCTGATTTTGGGGTAAGGAAAATGTTCAAAAACAGATTGGGGTGATGAATGCCAAAGTATAAGATGATACGGTGGACAGTTGTTTGCACACCTTGGATAATTGTACGGTGTGCGGATATATCTCAATGAAACAGAATTTTAAAAAATCAATTCTTCCTAAGTGTGATGGTTATTTCTTAAAACTCTATTCAATTCTGTTGCTTGGTATATTTATCATTCTGTAATTAGCATGCTGTTTTAACCAGCGTAGATTTGTAATATGCTTAAAATTAAGGAAGTATGGGTAATCCCTCTTTTTACTTTTCAAGATGTTTTTGTGTAATCTGGGCATCTTATCCTTCCAAATAAATTTGATAATTGGCCTTTACATTTCTCCAACATAAGCTGTTAGAACTTTGCTTGAGATTCCATAGAATCTGTAATCATTTTGGGTGGAATTCACATCTTAATATTTAGTCTTTGAAGCTATGAAAACAGAATGTCCTTACATTTACCTAAGGTCTTTATTTCCTTATAGCAATGTTTCATAGAGTTCTGAGTACAAGTCTTTTACAACCTTTATTATATTTTTCCTAGACATTTGATTCTTTTACTTGCCATAGCAAATGTTTTTTTTTTCTTGATTTCCTTATTGATGAGGTTATAACTACAGTTTGTAAACACTACTGATTTATTGATTGTTTTTCTTGTACCACATCAGTTTGCTGAATTTGTCTATCATTTCAAGAAACTTTCTTATAGTTATTCCAGGACTTTCTATACATTTGTTCATGTCATCTGCCAATAGTGAAATATTACATAGTCATTTCCAATTTGGATGCCAATTATTTATTTTTCTTACCTAATTGCTTTGGCTAGAAATTTTAGTACAATATTGAATAACAATGGAGACAGTGGCTATCCTTGTGCTGTTCCAGATCATAGGGGGGAAATGATCAGTATTTAACCATCAAGTATGATATTATCTGTAAGTTATTTCTTATATGCCCATTATCATGCTGAGGAAGTTTCCTTCTAATTCTATTTTTGAAGTGTTTTTATTTTTTCCAGGAAAGGATGTGTATTTTTTCTAATGTCTTTTCCGTATCAATTGTAATGATTATACAATTTAAACTTTGTTTGTTGGTGTGATGTAATACATTAATGATATTCTTATGTTAAACCTCTCTTACACACCAGAGATAAAACCTACTTGATCATGGTGTATAATTCACTTGGTGAGCAGTTTGGTTCAAATTGGTAGTATTTTTTGATGATTTTGACACTGTATTCACAAGAGAAAATGATCTGCAATTTTCTTTTCATTTATTATATTTGTCAGGCTTTGGTATTAGGGTGATGGCCTCATAGAATGTGTGAGGTAGTAGTCCCTCATCCTCAGCTTTCTGGAAGAGATTCAGCAGGATGGGAATTGATCTTTTATGGAATGATTGGTAGAATTCACCTGGGTAAGCACCTAGTCCTGACCTTTTCTTTGTCTGAATATTTTTGAGACTGATTCAATCTCTTAACTTGTAAATGGTCTCTTGAGGACTTCTATTTTTTCTAGAGTCAATGTAGTTTGCCATATGTTTCTAGGAATTTGTCCATTCCATGTAAGTTTTCTAAATTGTTGGCATAATCATGTTCCTAGTATCTTATTGTATACATTTTCATTTCTGTGAGGTCATAGTGAAGTTCCTCTTCTCCTTCCTGATTTTATTTGTTTGTATCTTTTCTATTTTTTCTTTGTCAATATAGCTTAGGGCTTGTCAATTCTGTTGATCTTCTCAAAGAACTGTCTTTTGGTTTTTCCTTCTCTTCTCTATTGCTCCTTTAGTCTCAATTTCCTTTATCTCTGTTCTAATCTTTCTTATTCTTTCTGTCTGCATGTTTGGAAATAATTTATTGCTGTTTTTTCTAGTTACTCCATATGTGCAGTTAGATCTTTGATGTGAGTTCTTTCTTCTTTTTTAATGTAGGTGCTTAGGGCTACAAGTTTCCATCTCAGCACTGTTTTCACTGCACCCCATATGTTTTGATATGTTGTGTCCTTGTTTTCATTCTTCAGATATTTAGTGATTTCTATTTCAATTTCTTCTTTAATCCACTGACAGTTTGAGTGTGTTGTTTAACCTCCATATTTTGTGTATTTTCTCATTCAGTGCCTGTTATTGATTTCCAGAATCATTGAATTTAGTCAGATGAAGTGATTTTTAATATTTCAGTCTTCATTTTTTAAAACTTTTTGAGACCTACTTTGTGATGCAACATGTGGTCTATCCTGCATAATGATCCATCTGCACTTTAATATATTTTCTGCTGTTTTGGGGTGCAATATTTTGTATATATTATTTTAGTTCACTATTTCATTACTGACTTTCCATCTAGATGTTATATCTATTGAGATTTGTTATTGAAGACTCCATCCTCTTTTACATAGATATCTATTTCCACATTGAAATTTTCCAGTTTTTAACTCATGTATCTTGGAGCAATGTGGTCAGGTACAGAAATATGTATGGATTGCTATTTCTACTTGGTCCTTTACCTCATCTATTCATATGTAATTCCTTTCTTTTTCTCTGACAAGGGCTTTTGAAATAAAGTCTGCTTTGTCATATAGTTGTGTAACTGCACCACCTCTTGTTTGTTTACTATATGGGTGGAATATTCTTTTCCACCATTCTGATACTGGTCAATGCAAGGTTTCTTTGCCTGATGCACATGAAAAGCTAATTATGTGACACCAGAGATTCTAAGAGAGAAAGCATTTATTTTCAAGCACAAATCAAGGAGATCAGAACTATGAGACATAGTTACATCTCCCAGAATTGGAAAATCTTTCAGTGTTTTCTAGCATTCAAAGTTGGGAATGCTGAAAATAATGAGGGGTTCACAGGTAGTCCAAACACTGAGGATGCACAGATTAGTGACTGTATTAGGGCTATCTATGGAAACAGAACCAACAGAAGATATCAGTAAATATGACATTTTATAAAAGTGTCTCACACAACTGTGGGGATGCACAAATCCAAATTCTGAATGGTCAACTGCTGATATGGGTGTATTGTGCATGGAAAGCTGCCCCCATCCCATCATCATATGTTGAAAGACTATTCTTTTCCCCACTGAATGGTCTTTGCATCCTTGTCAAATAATTGAACATATATGTATGGTGTATATCTGTGCTCTAAATTCTATTCCTTAAATCTATAGCATGACTTTTGTTATTTCCTTTAATTCTTTCTCCATATTTTAATTCATCCCTAAGCATATTGAAGATCATTCTTAAAGTCTTTTTCTGGTATGTCCAACATCTCATATTATTTGTTCTTTGTTTCCAAGATCAAATTTTGCTTTTAAAATTTAATTTATTTTGCAGGAATATTTGACTCCCTGTATATGTACTCTTTGGCAGTACACTGCATGCATTGCCTTTTAAAATGCCTTTGTACTGTTCCATCTCAAAATAATTTCTCTCAAGGATACACAAAAATCTACAATAGACTTGGATTTACAAGATTTTATAAGTTCATTCAGTTTTAAGGAAGAAACTGATCAATTCCTTACAGAATGGAAATATGGACATTAAGTATACTTATAAATAAGAATTCAGCATTGGTAATGTCAAAACAACTTTTCATGGCCATAGAAATTAAAATTGAGTCATCACTCTATTAATTTCTTAATGCTCAAGCCATGCAATATCTACTTGTATTAAATATTTGGGGATACAAATAATACAGAAAAAAAATGCCTCTCTGGTAAATGTTAAAATGTCATCACAAATTAATTTTACCATAAGAAAATCAGTTAATTCTTTCAAAAAAATACAGAAGGGGTGCAACACAGGCAGTGCCCAATTATTCAGATTTTTTAAAGTAACATTTCAATTGTCAATTTCTTCCACTACAGATATACAGATGCACATTACAATCTGGAGTCATCCAAGATGTGAACAATGGTACAATATTGAAATAATTTGATTTTTCATTATAAAGGGACATTTTCACATTCCAGGACACATCATTGGTATTCACAAAGTGAAATTGTTCTGTCTTAATATTCTTGTTTTTCATTTATATTGTCAAAAACACATTACAATTACCTTTAAAATACTACTTAATTGAGATGCCACAGAAGGTGGATATGAACCATGGATAACTGGGAAAAAGCAGTGACAAAATTTAAGGAAAAATTGATTTCTTTTAAAAATTAAGTAGTACTAAAATTGAAAGCAGCCCCTTAAAAATTATTAAAATGCTTATCACAGTTCCCATTTTTTCAGGGAAATGAACAATCAAATTAGCAACACTTTCCCCACCATGATTAATCAGCTCTAAAACTATGTTTTTACAAGACATTTCCTTTGTTTCCTTAAAACAGACTGCCTCTTTTATCTCCCATACAAAGTCAATATCAACTCAAAACATTTTGCAACACTTAGAAAGTTTCTGGGTCCTCTAGTACAACCTTAAACATTTAAGAATATTCCATAATTTAAGTGGCAACATACTTAACAGAAAAAAATGTTAAAAAAATTACTTAATGTAAAGTGAATCAAACCTATCAAATATCTTAAAAGAGGAGAGAATCTAAGACAGCTGCATAGGGAGGAGTGGAAGCTAAGTAGTCACCCAGGAACAACTGAAAAAAAAAACAGAAACTAGTAAATAATCCAGAATAACTGTAGGGGGACAAAGATGACAGTCCACTCCTCATACACCAACCTGAATTGGGAGGAATACCCAAGATCACAGCATAAAAACTGTAAGTAAAAACTGTGGATCCAAATCAGCAGACCCCTCCTCCACAGCCCAAGCTATAAAGCCACATGGTACCAGAGAGAAGCTTTCTCCCCGCAAGCAAATATAGTTCAGCTGAGCTCCAGCTGGGGTTTTAATTAGTGAGTGTGAACTGCTCACTATGAGGTATGAATCCCCAAGAAGTAGACAGAGGCTTTGAGTGATGACTGACCTTGGAGAGCTGGAGGGTCACCTTGGACTAGCTCTATTCCTTTTTTGACTCAGTGGAGAAGGCCTCAGCCATTTTCAGTTCCCAGTTCTGTGACTCAGACAAGGGTATAGCACAGGCAGAAAGAGACCATTGAAATGCTAATGAATTCCCCCTAGGGCTTCTATCATCTCTAAGAGGAAAGGGATGGGGCCCAGCTCTACTACCTGCCTTCCATTCAGAACTTATACCAGTCAAGAATTACAGGCTAACAGGCACCACCTGCTGGGCAGAAAAGCACAGTGACCAGAGGCACCAGAGGGTGTACCAATTTTCTAAGACACACCCTCAGGGAAACCAGATACGGAATAATTCTTCCTTCTGGGACCTTAGTCCATTCTGATCTGGGGCAGCCTGATTAGGGGAACAAAGGAAACCATGCTTATACAACAGAAAACTACAACCTACACCAAGAAAAATGAGGTTATGGCCCAGTCAGGAGAACAAACTTGCACCTCAACTGTGATGCAGGAATTGAAACAACTAATAATAAGTGAATTCAAAAAGTTTAAGGAAGATATGGCAAAAGAGATGAACCATATAATGAAAACACTGGATGTACATAAGGTAGAAATTGAAAGTTAAAAAAACCAACTGGTGGAATCTATGGAAATGAAAGGCACAACACAAGAGATGAAAGACACACTGGAAACATACAACACAGATCTCAAGAGGCAGAGGAAAACACTCAGGAACTGGAGAACAAGGCACCTGAAAGCCTACACACAAAAGAACAGATAGAGAAAAGAATGGAAAATTATGAGCAACATCCCCAGGAACTTACAGATAAAATGAAAAGCAAGAAGTTACATGTCATTGGTGTCCCAGAAGGAGAAGAGAAGGGAAAAGGGGCAGAAGAAATCATAGAGGAAGTAATGAAAATTTCCCATCTCTTAAAAAAGACATAAAATTATGGATTCAAGAAGTGCAGCATAACCCAAACAGAATAGATCTGAATAGGCCTATGCCAAGACACTTAATAATCAGATTATCAAACACCAAAGATAAAGAGAGAATCCTGAAAGTGGCAAGACAGAAATGATCTATCACATACAAAGGAAGCTTGATAAGACTATGTGTGGATTTCTCAATAGAAACCATAGAAGCAAGAAGGAAGTGGGATGATGTATTTAAGATACTGAAAGAGAAAAACCACCAACCAAGAATCCTATATTCAGCAAAACTGTCCTTCAGATATTAGGGAAAGCTTAAAATATTCTCTGACAAACAGACAATGACTGAGTTTGTGAACAAGAAACCTGATCTGCAGGAAGCACTAAAGGAAGCACTGCAGACATAAAGTAAAAGACAGGAGTGAGAGGTTTCAAAAACAATTTTGGGAGATAGTAGCAAAGCAATGTAAGTATACTGAACAAAGATGACTGTGATTATGGTTGAAAGAGGAAGGCTGGGATCATGTGAGACACCAGAACAAAAGAATGATAAAGACTGGGACTGTGTAACTAAGGGAAACATAGGATGCTCAACAATTGTAATAAAAGGTACAAATATTTTTACATGAGGTAAAACAAATGAATGTCAACATTGCAAGGTGTTTAAAATAGGGTGGGATTGGGGAGAAAATACAATCAATGCAAACTAGAGGCTAGAATTAACAGAAACATTGTATTATGCTTCCTTTAATTAACAAAAGCAATATACCAAAGCTAAATGCATATGGGGGTAGTGGGGAATAGAAGAAGGGTATGGAACTCCAGGCATTGGTGATGTCTGACACTTTATTCTACTTTAGGTTAATGCTATCTTTCCTTTTGTCACCTTCTAGCTATCAAGTTTTTTTGTCTGTTTTTCTCTCTTTCTCTTGTCTTTTTCTTTTGCCTCTTTGCCTTCTTTGACTCTTCCTCCATTTTTGTGGAAGAAATGTCCTTATATGGAGAGTGATGGTGGAGCTCAATACATAAATATGTGACTATATGGGGAACCAATGATTGTTTACTTAAGATGGAATGTATAGTGTTTGAACAAAACCATTTTAAAAGAAATGAGTTGGGAGGAGAACCTAAGATGGCAGCTAGGTGAGACAGGGCAAAAAAACAAAACACCTCCATGAAAAATACTAGAAAAAAAAACAGAAAGTGACCCACAACACCAGTTTCAGTGATGCACCAGCTGGACAAGGTCTGCTAAAACCACAGGGACTGTGAACTTGGTGAAACTGGGAGTCTGCACTCTGAAATGAGTGAGTAAGCTGGCTTAAAACTTCTTGGCCACACTGTAGTGTGGGGAAACCAGGGGTTGGCATTTGGAGATGGACTAGTTTATTTCAAAAAAAAAACCAGGAGCAGCTGCAGTTATGACAGTGAGAACCATGCAGTGAAGCATGGCAGGAGTGGGCTGTGCCAACCTCTCAGTGTCTGGCATGGAGGATAGAATGCTGACAATTCCCTCAGGGCCAGGGATTAGAGGGGAGAGCCAAAAGGAGAAAGAAACCATGCTGCTTGCAGCCAGCTTCCCAGTGGGCTGGAGACACTCCTGACTGGGGCCATACCCACAGCCCAGAGCTGTGCCAGGAAACCCAGTGTGATGGGGAGTGTATCCCATGGCACTGTGCACATGCCACAATGCCGGCCATGGACAGTGGCCTTAGGTGCATACACAGCTAGTTGTCTCAGAGCTGGTAAGTTGGAGCCATGTGAAAAGGTGGGGGGTTGAGATGCACAATTCAGCCATCTTTGCATCAGGCTGGGAGCACCCCTGCATGGTCCAGTAACACCTGGGAGGTTTGATTATTAAAGCTGCCCTGCCTCCCTAACACTCAGACACATGACCCACAAGTTGTTTTTTTTACAACTTGAAAGAACCTTATCAAGCAAAGCAAATGCCAAGAGGCCAAAAACAACAGAAAATCTTAAAGCATATGATAAAACCAGATAATACAGAGAACCCAATCCCAAACAACCAAATCAAAATATCAGAAGATACACAGTACTCAGCACAATTAATCAAAGGACTACAATGAAAGAATGAGAGGATGTCACAGGATATAAAGGACATGAAGAAGAACATGGCACAAGATATAAAGGACATAAAGAAGACTCTAGAAGAACATAAAGAAGAAATTGCAAGAGTAGATAAAAAAATAGAAGATCTTATGGAAATAAAAGAAACTGTTGGCTAAATTAAAAAGACTTTGGATACTCATAATACAAAATTAGAGGAAGTTGAACAACTCAGTGTCCTAGAGGACCAAAGAACAGAAAATGAAAGAACAAAAGAAAGAATGGAGAAAAAATTGAAAAAATCACAATGGGTCTCAGGGATATGATAGATAAAATAAAACATCCAAATTTAAGACTCATTGGTGTCCCAGAAAGGGAAGAGAAGGGTACAGGTCTAGAAAGAGTATTCAAAGAAATAGTCAGGGAAAAGTTCCCAAACCTTCTACAATATACATAAACAAAGCATAAATGCCCAGTGAACTCCGAATAGAATAAATCCAAATAAACCCACTCCAAGACATATTCTGATCAGACTCTCAAATACTGAAGAGACAGAGCAAGTTCTGAAAGCAGCAAGAGAAAAGCAATTCACCAAATACAAAGGCAGCAACATAAGACCAAGTAATGACTACTCAGCTGACATTATGGAGGTAAGAACACAGTGCCATGACATATTTAAAATTCTGAGAGAGAAATATTTCCAACCAAGAATACTTTATCAAGCAAAACTCTCCTTCAAATTTGAGGCAGAACTTAAATTTTTCACAGACAAACAAATGCTGAGAGATTTTGCCAATAAAAGGCCTGCCCTACTTCAGACACTAAAGGGAGCCCTACCAACAGAGAAACAAAGAAAAGAGAGAGAGAGATACAGAATTTTAACAGACATACGTAGAACCTTACATCCCAAATCCTCAGGACATGCATTTTTCTCTTGTGATCACAGATCTTTCTCCAGAATAGACCATATGCTGAAACATAAAAGAAGTCTCAATAAATTAAAAAAAAAGCAATTGAATATATTCAAAGCACATTTTCTGACCACAGTTGAATACAAATAGAAGTCAATAATTTTTTATTTGTAACTCCACTATTTACTTCCTACATGATATAAAATACACAAACTCTAATGAAAAATCAGTGGTTTTGGACTCAATGTAAAATATGGAATTTTTGACAAGAACTATATAAAGGTGGGGGAATGGAGGAGTATAGGAACATAGTTTATGTGTCTATTGAAGTTAAGATTGTTATGGATTTAAGAGGTTAAATTTAAGTCCCAGAGTAAACACAAAGAAATTATCAGGGAATATGACCATAGAGAAGAAAAGTAGAGTATGGGTTATGAGAAGTGGGGGAAGGGGCAATGGGGAGTTAAGAAATTAGTGTAGAGTTTCTTTTTGAGGTGAAGGAAAATTTCTAATAATGGATGGTGGGAAGATGATAGCATTACAACACTCTAAATGTGATTAATCCCACTAATGAAATGCTAGGGAGGGGGTGGAATGAGAAGATTGAGGCTGTATATGTATTTCCACAATTGAAAAGAAGAAGACATTCTAAATAAATGACAATTGAATGCCAAGGATGATCCTGGATGGGGTCTGAAGATGGAGGACAGGAGGCTCAAAGGGAAACAGTTGAGATATAAGAAAAAAAGGAAATATATAATGCAAGCTTTGTGTCAATGTTGAATTTCTTGAACTTCTTAGCTGCACTTAATGTGGTTGCATAAGGAATGTTCTTGTTTATGGAATTATATATGTGTTTGTTCAAGGATGTGTGCAGCTTGCTCTCATAAGTTCAGAAGATAGAGCAATAGATGATTGATGATAAACAGGGAGGAAGGGAGAGAAAGAAAGAAAAGGTGATGTTACAGGATGTTAAAGTTGGTGGATCAGGGTATCAGTGGAGGGGGGTCAGGTTATGCTGGAGTTCTGTGTATGGGGTTTGTATTGTTTTTGCAACTGTTCCTATAACTTTGAATTTATTTCAAAATAAAATTAAAAAAAAAGAAATGGGTTGATGAAGAAATCTTGAGGGCACTATATTGAGTGAAATAAGACAGACACATAAAGGCCAATATCACAGAGTCTCACTGATATGAACTAAGTATAATATGTAAACTCATAGACATGAAATATGTTACCAGGATACAGAATGGAGCTAAAGACTGGGGACCAGTTGCTTATTATGAGCAGAATGTTCAACTAGGTTGAACTTAAATATTTGGAAATGGATAGGGGTGATGGTAGCATGCAATGGTAATAACTAACAGTGCTAAAAGGTGTGTGAAGGGGTGGAAAGGGTAAGCTGAGAGTTGTGCATGTCAACAGAAGGAAAGTTGGAGGTTAAAAGATTGGAATATATAAAACAGTGAATCTTGTGGTGGACAATGTCCACGATTAACAATACAAATATTAGAAATCTTTCTCATGAACTAGAACAAATGTATGTCACTATAACTAGAGGTTAATAATAGAGAGGCATATAGGGAAAAATATATACCTATTGCAAACTGTATACTGCAGTTAGTATTTTAACATTCTTTCATCAACAGTCACAAATGAACTATACAAAATCTATGAATCAATAATGGAGGGGGGCATGGTTAGGAGTATGGGAGGATGTGAGTTTCCTTTTTTTGTCTTTGCTTCTTTTTTTGGAGTAGTGAAAATTTTCTAAAAATTGAAAAAAAATAATTATGTTGGTGGATGCACAGCTGTATGGTGATGCCATGGGCAATTGATTGTACACTTCAATAGTTGTGTGGTATCTGAACAATCTAAATAAAAATAAATAAATAAATAAAAATATCTTAAGAGAAAAGTCTTAATGGAAACAAGTGCACCAGCTGATTAAAAGAGCACAGGCATCTCAGCAGCCAGGCATTCATCACCCAACTTATGCCCTACCATTTACATGCCAATTGTCTGTAAATAGCAATATGACTAGGAGACCCTTTTGAAAAGGTAACTGGATAGTTGGGGGAATTCTCATTCAAACTGGTCATAAAACAAAAGCAGAATTATAAGGGACACCATTAAATGGAGCAAGTTTATCAGTGTGAAATATTTTGCTCATTTATCATATGAATACAGCCTATGTTGGTGTTTGAAACTTGTGCACAATCATAAATTAACACAAGCAAAATTTCCTTAAAGTCAATCTCTAATGTCTCATACCTTGCTCTCCATACCTACGAAATACACTGTTTTTAAAATTTTTCCTGGCAAGTGAAAGCAATGATCTGCTAGTTATATCACCAAGGGAATGAGCCCATGCATCTGTTGTATGATGACAACTTATTAACCTCTGTGTATTTACATGCAATAGTTTAAAGTTATCGACATGGTTTCAACAGAGCATCAGAATGTTTTCAGACATGCTGCTTTCATTCCCAGTTGACAACTGCCAAGTTAATTGCTGCCATTTCAGCATATCACTGAGAGTACTGGGTATATATGAGCCAGAACACCAAAGAGTATGTAAAATTTTTCCTTAAATTCTTATGCAAAATGAAGTTTGGTTGACCATCACTTTAGAGATATGGAATCAAGCAAAGGCAAAAGGAAAGTACTTTACAGAACAACAGGACTGTTGACTGTTTTTGAAGATACAGTCTGACTAGATACCAGTGTTTTAAAAGCCTTTAAAGAGCACTGTTTTCAGGTCAATGCTTCTAAGCCCAGCCTCATTAGCACTATTATTTTCACAGTTTTCCTACACTTGTATGAGAGATGTTTTACCAGTTTAATGACATAGTCACATTTATTATGTGAGGTGAGTGGATATTTCTGTGGGAATATTCCACATATGAAAAAGTGGTTTCAAAGCTGGAGGTGGAGGATGAAAATATGATTTTTGATTCAAAACTATGGTGAGTTATTAAGCCTTTGATTTCATTATGTTTTTAAGTTCAGCTTCTTTTCAGGTATGTTGGAGATTACTGCTAACCTAGAATACAATAACAGAGAGAGGGGTGGGGAGGGACAGAGTTGTGTGGAGTGGAAGCACATAGTATGGGAAAGAAGATATTCCTAGATTTATAACCTTATATCTCAGGTAAAATCATTTAGGATCATAAAATGTATCAACTTTATTGATAAAGTTTATTGCTGTTTATACTTAACAAAATGGGGGAAGATTCCAAAATCCAATTCTGAGCTAAGAAGGGTTGGAGAGACCTTAATTAAATGTGTTATAATTCATTTTCTTGTGGTGCAGGCTAGTGAGTCACATAATCTTAGATCTATTCAGTTATCCACACCCTAAAGTTCTGGTTTCATGAATAAGGAGTGCTTTAATATTGTCTGAACTACCTGAGTAAATTCAATATGATCTTTGAAAACAGTATGTTAAATTTAACAGCTCTTCATTTCAAAGTCTTCTATATTAATCTTTCTCTTAAGAACATTTCCTGACCAGCCTTCTCTTCCTCTGAGAATAACACAGTGTGCAAACTAAAGGTATGGGCCAGCTGGTATTTCCCTCACACTCATTTATTATATATGTGCAAATAAATCTTTATTGAACAGCTAACATTAATTATTTCTTCAGCTAAATTATTATTATGGCAAAAATATTGTCTGTGCATTCAACATCATGAAATCTTCACAAAATTGGAAGGAAAAAAATAAAAGACGTGGACTGCAAACATTTCTTTTAGAACCACTGTTCAAGATTTCTGAACAGATTCTGGAGCGTGTATACATTTGGCATACATTCACTGTGCTATTAGGAAAGCAGAGTTTTACAAGAACATCATTTATAAAATCATACTGTCACAGCTCATGAGGGTTTTGCAAGTTCAGAGGCTGAAGAAGACACCAGGAATTGTCTGACACATGAACTTTTTTCAGGACTTACTGACAGGATAAGAAGTCATGGAGAGATCATGATGACTCTCTCGGATCAGGCAGGCACCAAATTCATGTGGGAGTCATCTGCATGATAAAAAAAAGACAGCAAGCTAGTTATGAGAGTTTGAGACAAAGACATTCCTAAGGGTGCAAACACAGGAAAGACTCTTGACTGGGAGGCTGGTGGGGATGGTGATTTGTAGATAACCACAGCATTTGGGAGCCAGTAAGCAGGTAGACTAGATTAACATTTGATGATGGGAGGTCTGGGATACATTTACATCTTATTTTTTAGTGAGACCAAGAGATTCTCCTTCTGCTTACTTTCTGTTTCATGTTTTAAAGTTACAATTTAAGGTTAATTTACCCTTTTATCTGTTTACTGGCTTACAAAGATAATTTAAACATTAGCTGTTTAGGTCATGCAGACTGCTGTGCACCATGATCTGCAGGCCTGTTTTGCTCAGGCCATGGGCACAGTGTGCAAACTAAAGATATGGGCTAGCTGATATTTCCCTCACACTCATTTATTATATATGTGCAAATAAATCTTTATTGCACAACAGTTTGCATTGACCATAGGACAGACTATATGTCCATAATTCACAATACAGTAAACAACATAGTATTACTATATTGGTACAGAGAGATAATAAGCCTATTAGCAAGTGGCACTATGGCCAAGTAAATGAGTTCCACCATTTAGACAAGAGGATTAATAAATAAATGATCACACTTTGTATATGATTTTGCATATGATCAAGAGTATGGGTTACATTTTGTGAATTACCAAGAGCATAAATACAACATTGAATATTAATTAGAGCACAAGTACTGCCTGGGGCTAAAGTAGCTAATGGATGAAACTACCAGGCAGTCTGCTTTATTCTGTACTAGTTTTTACCATTTTTCAACCTTGACCATTGTGAGGTTTCATCATTAAGCAGTGATATTACTAGTTTTTATTTTTTACCCTTGACCACAGAAATAAATTTCCCTTTCCACCAACTTTCTGCAGTTTTCTATATTCATTGAAGTTTTGTTCCATATCCTTTCCCTTTCTTCATTCTGAAGCAATGAGTGATTTAGGACAAAAATTTCTTTTTCCTTCAATAAAAGCATCCCTTATACCCTCTACATTCAAGTCACTGAAACAATTCTGGCAATTGCTGTTAAGCCAACATTTCACTACTTGTTATTACCATTAAAATTAAACTAGTTAGAATAATGCTAAATACTCAAAACATTTTATTTAATGCATTATTGAAATTGTAATACACATTTTTTAAACAAGAATTAACAACACATGTAAGCATTAAATTGGACAACTGAATGGTTGACAATATATAAGCTAAGTCTTCATTGGTAGATATAAGACTTCCAGGTGGGGAGTTTTAAATATCATATTTTTCCCCCTGCAGGGAGCCCTTCAGGGTAAGATCTACATTTAGTTTCCTATGTAATTCTAATACTCATGGGCTTAGGATTCTCAACCAGTGTGGCTGCATGGGCCAGAACTACAGCCAATTGACCTTATTTTCCCCAATTTCTAGTGTTTGTGGCACAGACAAGAGAAAATTATTATCATTGCCCCATTGTGGCTTGAAGGCAGCCAGCCCCTTTATCTGAATTTGTAAGGCCTGCATGGGCCTAGCAGTTATGTAAACAGGGGTAGGAGCTGGCCACTTTGGGTCCAGAGTTAATGCTGATACACTCAGCAAGTTTCTGTCATCCTTTAAGTGCTCCTTTAAAAGGCTATTCAGAGAACCTAAGATGGCAGCTAGGTGAGACAGGACAAAAAAACAACTCCATGAAAAATATTAGATAAAAACCAGAAAGTGAACCAGAGCACCACTTCCAGCAATGCACCAGCTGGACAAGGTCTGCTAAAACCACAGGGACCATAAACTTGGTGAAACCAGGAGTCTGCATTGTGAAATGAGTGAGTAAGCCAGGTGAAAGTCCCTTGGCCATGCTGTGGTGTGGGGAAACTGTGGGTTGGCATTTGGAGATGTACTAGTTCTTTAAAAAAGAAAACCCAGGAGTGGCTGCAGATAAGGCAGTAAGAACCACACAGTGAAGCACTGCAAGAGTGGGCTGTAGCCAATGCCTCAGTGTCTGGCATGGAGGATAACCCTCCCCACACCCACTGCTGATTGTCCCAGGGACAGAGGGACAGAGGAGAGAGCCAAAAGGAGAAAGAAACCATGCTCCTTGCAGCCAGCTTCCTGGTGTGCTGGTGACACTTCTGCCTGGGGCCATACCACAGCCCAGAACTGCACCAGAAAACCCAGTGTGATGGGGAGTGTATCCCACAGCAACACACAAATGCCACAATATTGGCTATGGCCAGTGGCCTTGGGTGAACCCACAGCTAGTTGTCCCAGAACTGGGAAGTCAGAGCTGTGTGAAAAGGGGGGTTGAGGTGTCCCATTCAGCCATTTTTGCATCAGGCTGGGAGCACCCATGTATGGTGCAGTGGCCCATGGCTTCCCTTGAGGGAAGGCATGCATCTGTGATGTAGCACAGCCTTCCCTCAGCAGAGGTCCTGGAAGATCACACCTATCAAGCAAAGCAAATACTAAGGGGTCAAAAACAACAGAAAATCTTAAAGCATTTCCTAAAACCAGATGGTATGGAGAACCCAATCTCAAACACCCAAATCAAATGATCAGAGCAGACATAGTATTTGGTGCAATTAATCAAAGGACTACCATCAAAGAATGAGAGCATGGCCAAGTATATAAAGGACATAAAGAAGACCCTAGAAGGGCATAAAGAAGAAATTGCAAGAGTAAATAAAAAAACAGAAGATCTTCTGGAAAAAAAGAAACTGTTGGCTAAATTAAAAAGACTCTGGATACTCATAATACAAGCTTAGAGGAAGTTGAACAACAACTCAGTGTCCTAGAGGACCGAAGAACAGAAAATGAAAGAACAAAAGAAAGAATGGAGAAAAAATTGAAAAAATCACAATGGCTCTCATGGATATGATAGATAAAATAAAACATCCAAATTTAAGACTCATTGGTGTCCCAGAAAGCGAAGAGAAGGGTACAGGCCTAGAAAGAGTATTCAAAGAAATAGTCAGGGAAAGTTTCCCAAACCTTCTACAATATAAATAAACAAAGCATAAATGCACAGTGAACTCTGAATAGAATAAATCCAAATAAACCCACTCCAAGACATATTCTGATCAGACTGTCAAATGCTGAAGAAAAGGAGCAAGTTCTGAAAGCAGCAAGAGAAAAACAATTCACCACATACAAAGGAAACAACATAGGACTAAGTAGTGACTACTCAGTGCCACCATGGAGATGAGAAGGCAGTGGCATGACATATTTAAAATTCTGAGAGAGAAAAATTGCCAACCAAGAATACTTTATCCAACAAAACTCTCTTTCAAATTTGAGGGAGAGCTTAAATTTTCACAAACAAATGCTGTGAGATTTTGCCAATAAAAGACCTGTCCTACTTCAGATATTAAAGGGAGCCCTACCAACAGAGAAATAAAGAAAGGAGGGAGAGATATAGAGAATTTTAACAGATATATATAGAACCTTACATCCCAAATCACCAGGACACTCATTTTTCTCTAGTGATCACGGCTCTTTCTCCAGAAGAAACCATATGCTGGGACATAAAAGAAGCCTCAATAAATTAAAAAAAGACAATTGAATATATTCAAAGCACATTCTCTGACCACAATGGAATAAAAATAGAAGTCAATAATTTTTGATTTATAACTCCACTATTTACTTTCTACAGGATATAAAATACATAAACTCTAATGACAAATCAGTGGTTTGGGACTCAATGTAAAATATGTAAATTTTGACAAGAACTATATAAAGGCAGGGGAATGGAGGAGTATAGGAACATAGTTTATGTATCCTATTGAAGTTAAGTTGGTATCAAAGAAAAACAAGATTGTTATGGATTTAAGAGGTTAATTTTAAGCCCCACAGTAAACACAAAGAAATTATCAGAGAATATGACCATAGAGATGAAAAGTAGAGTATGGGTTATGAGAAGTGAGGGGCAGGGGCAATGGGGAGTTAAAAAAATGAGTGTAGGTTTTCTGTTTGAGGTGAAGGGAAATTTCTAGTAATGGATGGTGGGAAGGTGATAGCATTACATCTAAATGTGATTAATCCCACTAATGGGATGCTAGGGAGGGGGTGGAATGGGAAGATTTAGGCTGTATATATGTTTCCACAATTTTAAAAAAAAGACAGTCTAAATAGATGACAATTGAATTCCAAGGATGGTCCTGGATGGGATCTGAGGATGGAGAACAGAAGGCTCAAAGGGACACATTTGGGACATAAGGGAAAAAAAAGAAATATAGAATGTAAGCTTTGTGTCAATGTTGAATTTCTTGAACTTCTTAGCTGTGCTTGATGGGATTGCATAAAAGAAAGTTTTTGTTCATGGGAATTGTATATGTGAATTATAGTGTTTCTTCAAGGATGTGTGCAGCTTGCTCTCATATGTTCAGAAGACAGAGCAATAGATGATGGATGATAGGGAGAGAGGGATGGAAAGAAGAAATGGTGGTGTGACAGCATGTTAAAGTTGATGGATCAGGGTATCAGGGGAGGGAGGTCAAGCTATGCTGTGTATGAGGTTTGTATTGTTTTTGCAACTGTTCCTGTAACTGAATTTATTTCAAAATAAAATTTAGAAAAAAGAAATGGAATACTGCTAACAAACAGCAAAAAAAAAAAAAAAAAAAAAAAAAAAAAAAAAAAAAAGGCTATTCATTCTTTCAATTAACCCAGCTGCTGTTGGATCATAGGACAAGTGAAAAGTCCAAAGAACATCATGTTCTGTAGGGTCATGTAGGGTTAATTGCCTGATGAAGGGGGTCCCCCATCACTGTCCACATTCAAGAAATTCATCATTGATACAGAGCTTACATTCTATATTTCCTTTGTTTCCCTTATGTCCCAATTTAATTTTTCTATGCTACATATGGTAGCTCATTGTTTGGCCTTGCCCACTGGGAAGGCAGGCAGTAGTTCTGTAGCCATATCCATGGCAGTGAAGTCATATTTTGCCCTTTGGATGGAGGAAGGAGGCCAATATAGTCTACTTGCCACCAGGTGAGAGGAATCTGGCGTCCTTTGTGCCCAGTTTTCTTGCACTGCCATTCAGCCACTTCATGCATCATTGGTATTAGGCTGTGGAATTTCACTAGGGCATTTGCTTCTATGTTACCTGGTAATGAATTGGTGTTATCTTACATTTGTGACAGAGAGTCCATATGTCTTCCCACCAGATGGCATCAGTACTGGGCTGGACAGTCACTGCTATCCAGGTAGCAGGTTGCCCATGTGCCAATCCAAGCAGAGTCAGGTGTATTTCCCTGTCTGTCAATGGTGGGCATGGGAGGAGCTACATCAAGAGGATCAACAGGAACCAGGGCATGCCAATCTTCCACATAGGAGACTGGTCTTAAAATTTCACGCATCTCTGTACTTAAAGAGCCATTGTCAAAAATGCCACATCATAGGAGGTAGACTTTTCATTTTGTCAGCGTGCTCACCTGAGCACTCCCCAAATGGGGCTCATTTATAGTGTCCTGTATCTGCATACCTTTATGGGTGTGGTCTTCTGTAAGGTCACTGAGCACCTTTGAGTTAAGATCTTCAACTTGTAACAGAGCGTTATAAGCTGTGCACAATTGCTTTTCCAAAGCGCTATATCTGAGTTCTGTGCTCTTCCATAGTTGGGACCAGAATTTAATAGATGCACATTTAGCCTGCTCCCTTTGCCACAAACCCCACCAAAAGCCAATATCAGCACTGGTCACATCCAATTCACAGGGTATATTGGGGTTCAATTCCCTTAAATCCTGTGCTTGTGCAATAGTTTGCTTAGCTTTTTAAACACAGCCAGCTGTGGAAAATCCAATTTCCATGCTTTTCCTTTTCTAATTAGGGTGTACAAAGGCTTTAAAATTCATGCTAAATAGAGTACAAACTCTTTCCAATAACTTAATAAACCAAGAAAAGCTATTAACTGTACAGAAGCAAGCAATGTGGGATAACTTTGTATTTTACAATAGCTGAAAGAATAGCCTTAGTTTTACCCAACCAGACAGTACCCAAAAACTTGATAGTCAGGCTCTTCTGGAAGTTTCCACTTTGAAGGTATCCTTGTGGAGGCACGGAAAATGTCCATTGTTGTTTTCCCCACATGAAGCTTAACACAGATTGACTGGAAGAATCTAAAAACTATGCTAAATAGCATTTTAGCAAGGTTAACACAAAATGAAACAGGCCTAAATTCATGCTAATGTCTTGGAACAATGTGATGTTCAACACAGTTGCAAACAAAGGAGGGATTACCTTATTTATCTCTCTATAATTAATAGTAATTCTGCAGGAGCCATCAGACTTATTAACTGGCAGGGCAGAGGGCTCTCTGCACAAATCATGTGTTTGAGCAGCTCTCCCAAGGTTTTAGTTGCTAGCTTAGCAATCATTTCTTCTTAGGTAATTTACTCCACATTTTGTGGAGTAAGTCCCCTTCAAGATGCCATACAACTTTGCATCACTTTACCAACCAATTAAAAAGTGAATGGGTATCAATGTTTGTTCTCAGCAAGTAGAGGCTGCAATAGGGAAGGGTGAATGGAGATTGTGGCCAGTTTGATTATTATGTCCTGTAAGCAAGGTGCTACCTGCTCCACTATTCCCATAGCTTTAGCAAACAGTTCTGTAATGGCTCTCTAGGTTTTTGTCAATATTGGTTACTAATATCTCTTAATTTGGCAGGGGAAAACTCCCAGGATGAAATGAGCACCTTTAGATTAGAAGCTGCTGCTACTGTCCAGCATGCTTCCCTCCTTGGGAGAATAGGGTATTGAACTTCCTCTGTTTTAACACTTTATTGGACCAGAGGCCATGTATACTTACTTTTCTTAGTATTAATTTCCTGGTCACATAGGGACTCATCATCTTTTGATGAGGAATCAACAGGGTCCCAGTTAGAGGAAGCTAGGATATACCTATCTTGCCCTTTGGGCAGCTTATGCCCTCTTACTTTAGTGTGCTGGCATAAGAGTATTTCTAAACTTTTATCCAGAGCATCTTTCAATTCTGCTTGTGCTAGCCTCATATCTTTCTCTAGCTTTAATTTATCTTCCATGCAGCTTATGGCCCCCTTTGCTGCTAAAGCTTCCTTACAAATGACACAAACAGCCTCTAACAATGGCCAGCCCACCGCAGCTGCAGTCTGGCTACTAATCCTGCTGGAGAGGTGCAAGCACCTTTGTATTCCTCTGGCAGGTCCCATCCATACAGGAGGGTAGCCACTCCATCTCACACTGAAGTCCAGGCCACCCCAGTATCCCTCCCTGGGCCAATGCTCCTACACCTGTTACAGGAAGGCTATTAGTCCAGCCAGAGGGTTATAAATATTTCCATACTCCCTTGGTAGGTTCCACTCATCTAGGAGTGTAGCCACCCCTCCCCACATAGACATCCATTTATCCAGGAGGGTGGGCACCCCTCCCCACATAGATGTCACAGGCCACCTTATTATCCCACTCCTTTCCCTTCCCAAGTTCATGTTATCAATGCCTGCTATATCTTTAGTCTCCAGGCTGGCAGCTATTTGATTCTCCTGGGTGTGTTTGCCAATTGTCATGGCCCATGAGGGTTTTTCCAGTCCAGATGCCAAAGAAGACACCAGGAATTTTCTGATACATGAATAAAAATTCAGGGCTTATCAACAAGGTGAGAAGTGATGGAGAGATCATGAAGGCTTTCTCAGGCTGAGCAGGCACCAAATTCATTGAGCAGTCAACCAAAAGGACAACAGTTCAAAGGACAGTGATTCAAAAGAACAGCAAGCCAGTTATAAGGGTTTGAAACAAAGACTTTACTAAGGGTGCTAGCATGGGAAAAGAGTCTTGACTATGGGGGGGCATGGTGATTGATAGATAACCACAACATTTGTGATCCAGTAAGCAGGTAGATTAGATTAACATTGCCTGTGGGAGGTCTGGGGTACATTTACATCTTGCTCTTTAGTGAGACCAAGAGTTTCTCACCTTCTGTTTACTTCCCATTTCTTGTTTTAAAGTAACATTTTCAGGTTAACTTTCCTTTTTGTCTCTTTACTGGCTTACAAAGATGATAAGTTAAACATTAGCTGCTTAGGTCATTGCAGACTGCTGTGCACCATGATCTGAAGGTCTGTTTTGCTCAGGCCATGGGCTGCCATACATACATTGCAGGGATCTGTTACATTTTAAAACCAATGGCCAATTAACAGCATGCAGTAGCTTTATATATATATACATATATATTTATAGTTACATAACTAGGCCTTGGCTGCCATTGTTGATACAGTTTTATGAATCATTGCACAATTAAAAGGGATCTTGTCACTTCTGAATATACTTTGAGAACAAAAGGCATGATATGCCTAATTCTTGACTATTACCAAGTCAAATTTTAAAACATCTTACTTGTGTGTATGTATTTGTGTTTGAAATTACTCCTAAAAAAAGTAGCAATTAGAAATGTCCTTATTATTTGCAAAGAGAAAATCTGGGTGATTTTTTGTGTCCTCTTTGGGAGGAAGCACAGGGAAGAAGCACAGGGAAACCTTTGTTTTCCAGAGAGCTGTGACCAGGAAAGGCTGCTCTGGTAATTCACATTTTATTTGCATAAACAGTAACATTTCACACCATGACTCAAAGTTCTAGTTTAAAAAATAAGGGCCAGTCAAAAGTAAATTTAACAATAAAGATTTCACAGAAGTGTTCTTGATTTATGTCTACATACTTTCAGGGGTGACACTTTTTCTAGTTTTGGTTTCAAGTATCCCTTTTCCATCTTTCATCCTGCAGTGAGTTAAGAGAAGAAAAACATCCCCATTTTTCCTTTAGTAAGTGCAAGTGCAAATGCTGTAATTCTTTCTCCTTGTTTCTGAGATATCTATGTCTATCCTTGTACAAGTACTACATTGACTATTGTTGCTCTGTAGCAATTTTGAAAATTTGAAGTGTGAAACATCATATTTTGTTCTTTCACAGAATAGTTGTGCTACTTCAGGTTCCTTGAATTTCCACATGAATTTTAGAGTCAATTTACCAGCTTCTAATAATACTTGAACTGGGATTCTAATTCAGATACTATTAAATTGGTAGGTCTGTTCTGGAATTGTCACCATCTTAACAATATTAATTGTGACCCATGAACATGTATTGCCTCTCCATTTATTTTGGACTTCTTTAGATTTATTCAGAAATATTTAGCAGTTTTCAAAATATCAGTTACATTTATTCTAAGGATTTTATTACTTTTGTTGCTGTAAGAGTAGATTTTTTACATTCATTCAGAATTTTCATTGAAATTTTCAAATTAATTTGGTTGCAGTTTATTGTTGTTGCACCCTGTTATCTTGTTGAAGTTTGTTTTTGGTTCTAATAGTATCTTAGTGAATTATTTAGGGTTTTCTACATACATGATCATCTCCAAATAAAAATAGTTGCACATCTTTCTTTCAAATATTGAGACATTTCTTTCCTTGCCTTGCCTAATTGCTTGGGTGAGAGCTTCCAGTGCATTTTGGATAAATGCAGCAAAAGTGGACATCCATGTCATGTTCCTGATCTTTGGTCAGAAATATTCAGGTTTTCAGGTATGATGTAGGTTTTTTTTTTTTTAAAAAAAAAAAGTCTTTATCAGATTGATAAGGGGTGTATTTCACCATTTATTTACCATTGAAGATTTTATAGTATGAAACATTACTGTATTTTTGTTGAAAGCCATTTGGCTATAGTTTCTTTTCTTAATTCAGTTTTATTGAGATATTCTCCCATACCATATAGTCATCAATGCTGCACAATCAACTGTTCACAGTACCATCTTATAGTTGAGCATTCATCACTCCAATCTATTTTTTAACATTTTCTTACACCAGAAAAATCAAAATCAGAATAAAAAATAAAAATAAAAAACACCAAAATCACCCCTGTCCCACTCAATTTTTCATTTAGGTTTTGTGCCCATTTTTCTACTCATCCATCCATACACTGGATAAAGGGAGTGTGATCTACAAGGTTTTCACAATCATACTGTTACCCCTTCTATGCTACATTGTTACACAATCATCTTCAAGAGTCAAGTCTGCTGGGTTGGAGTTTGATAGTTTCAGGTATTTACTTCTAGCTATTCCAACATATTAAAACCTAAAATGTGTTATCTATATAGTGCATAAGAATGTCCACCAGAGTGACCTCTTGACTCCATTTGAAATCCCTCAGTCACTGAAAGTTTATTTCATTTCATTTCACATCTCCCTTTTGGTCAAGATGTTCTCAATCCCATATACTGGGTCCAGATTCATCCCCAGGAGTCATATCCTGCATTGCCATGGAGATTTACACCCCTGGAAGTCAGGTCCCACATAGAGGGGAGGGCAGTGAGATCACCCACCAAGGTGGCTTAGTTAGAGAGAGAGGGTCACATCTGAGCAAAAAAGAGGAACTCAGGGGGAGACACTAAGGCAAAATTATAAGCAGATTTAGTATCCTTTGCAGTAATGAGCTTCAAAAGTGGAAGCCCCAAGACAGAGGTCTCAACACAACAAGCTATCATTCCCCAATGTTTGTGAGAACACCAGCAACAATCCAGGTGAGGAAGTCCAACACCTCTGCATTCTCCCCCAGCTCTTCAGGGAGGCTCTGAATATATATTTATATTCTCCACCCAAATTACTTTACAATGTGTTGCTATTTCACTCTAACCTATACAGACCTACCATAGCTCACTTCCTATTCAAGTTTCCATGTAATTGTAGTGTTTGAACAAACTGTAGTTGTTATATTCTTTAGAAAATATAGATGCTACACCAAATAAACATCTCTTCCCTTGGTCTCACATGGAAGTTGAAGTTTGAACATAGTCAGTTTCAACCTTTACCCTTTGGTCCAATTTGCTCTTGTCTTAACCAGATCTGCTTTATTCACATCTCTTATTGAAGTCTGGGCTCTATTTCAGCTGTTTTTTAATAGTTGCTGTAGGTATTAATATTGATATTCATGTCTGCCAAGCTCTAGCTCTGAGTTTCAGGTGTCACACAGATATCCAGTGTTCCAGAGACCAATCAGGCTATACACTAAGGGATCAACATCTCCGAGTTTGGAGATAGCCATTACAATTCAGGAATAGATTTGACTGCTGTAAGAGCTTACAATCTAGAAACCATTACAATAATCATTTCCCTGTTAGGCTGTGCTCTAAGATTCAATTCTGAGTTTACACATTGTAGTTAGTACATATTGGTAAGGCATTATAGTGTTTGCTTTGGTTTTTGGCATACTTCACTCAACAGGCTGTCTACAGGATCCATTCACCTCATTGTGTGTTTCACAGTTTCACTCCTTCTGGCAGTTGCTCAGTATTCCATTGTATGAATGCACACAGTTCACCATTCTGTTCCTCAGTCAGTGTACCCTTAGGCCACCTCCACCCATTGCAAATCATGAATACTGGACTTGCCTATAGTGTATTAAACTTGTATGTCTCTTTTCATGTGGCATGTTGGGATGTACTATCCTATTCTAGAATTGTCATTCCCTAGTTTTAGGATAAGGGTAAGACTGTTCCCATTTCTTCTGTTTCTAAAACAGATTAATTAGAATGGTTTTACTCCTCTCTTAAAGTTTTCATAGATATTTCCAGTACAACCACTCTGGTGAAGAGATTAATTTGGGGGGAATTGATTAACTATGGATTAAATTTCTTTAATACATAGTGGACTAGAGTTGTTTGTAGAATTCCCTTACTGTAATGTTAATGTCTTTGATAAGTATTGATGGCCAAACTCCTTTCCTTTCTGATATTTGTATTTGAGTCCTATTCCTTTCATTCTTTGTTATCATGGCTGGAGGTTTATTAATTGTATGATGTTCTCAAAGAACAAGCTACTGATTACATTCATTTCCTCCATTGTTTCAGTAGTTTCAATTTATTTGAAATTTGCTCTAATAGTAATATGTCCTTCATACTTTATTCTTTTGATTGAATTTTCTCTTCTTTGTCTAGTTTTGTAAAATGAAAGTTTAAGTTGCTACTTTTAGATCTTTCGTTACTAATATACACCTTTTATAATATAAACCTCCCTCTAAGTCTGTCTTGCTGTATCTGCATTGTTTGATAGCTTGAATTTTCATTTCCCTTAATTTAAATATATTGATTTCTCTTTAAAATTCTTCTTTGCCCACCTATCATTGAGGAATCTGTGAGGATCAATTGGGAGGGAACTCATTCTCTACATAAGAGTGATGCACACCTGTGGACAATAAAATGCCCCATTATTCATGGCAATGGAAAAGAGGATATATGAGGAGACTGTAGCATGAAAGGTGGAGAAGAAAACACAGATAATGAAGGAAAGGTGCAAAGAAAAGGAAAAATAGAGTGGGCACAGTTAAAATATATTGATGAATTCAATGTAATAACAAAAATTATTGTTATAAATAAACAATGTGTATATCCATATATGAATATATATGCATTTATATATGTGTACATGGACACTTTATAGATTTGCAGAGGTTTCTGCATGCACAATTATCCAGATAATTACACCAACAGGCTTATTGTATTCCTCTCTTGGCTATACTATAGACAGTAGAATGGGAAGCCCATACAACAACACTTGAAAGAATATGAAAAGAACAAGCATAATTCCTGCTCCATGGAAAGTGCACCAAGATACCCACTTCCATTAAAATACCATAACAAGACCCCCATTTTCACACTAGCAAAAGTGGATTCAGGGCCAACTGTGCACTCAGAACAGCTGAGAAATTCTGCACCCCTGTTCCCCTGGCACCCCTGGGACACAAGGCCTCCAAATTCCAATACAGCATCTTCCTTTGCAGTCATATGAATATTGACCCTTCCTCTCAAAGGTGGTGAATTTGTCATAACACTTACTACCTCCCACTGCTATCATGAGGAATAAATGAGTTATTATAAAAATATGATTAATTTTTAATTTCTTCTCAGGACAAGAATAAGCAGTTAGGTTCACTTCCTGGCAGGCCCAGAGAACAAATACTGTTTGAATGGCTGAGAAAATCTAGCTTAAGTATTTTTCAAACCTGGGCTTGGAAAGTGGAGGAAGAGGTAATTGATTCAAAGGACATAGGTTTAATGTTCATCTTCAGAAGAATGAGGGCTGGTGAACTGTCTATTAACACCATGGTTTCCACAATGATAAGGAACAGGGCTCCTGGTGCCAGATCTCCAGAGATAAAAACCCAATCCAAGACAGAGATAGTAAGCCCATGTTCCTAGGTAAAACATTCATCGGCATGACCTTCCACATCCTTTCCTCTCTGTAAAATGACTCTGTGGAAAGGTTCAGAAAAATTCCTCTGCTCTTTCTAGGCATTTGTGTCTACATACTGTTCTTTCCCATGGTGAGGAATGGGACTGGGAAGAGGAATCTGGAAATTCAAGCCCTAACATGTGGAAAAAGGAATGCCAAGAAGTTTTAGTGAAAAGTTACAAGAAGGGCAGATAGAGACAGTTAGGACAGTGAGATGAAAAAGTAAGCAGAAGACTGTGGTGAACATGAAATTAAGTAAGGTGTGCACATCAAGATATACAGAGGAACCACTGTGTAAAATACAGCTGATGGAGCAGGTAAAAGAATGTGAAGGATCTTTTTGGGTTGGTGGAAATGTTCATAAACAGGAAATGATGATAGTTGCATCATACTGTATCTTTACAACACATCAGTGTCTTTTATATTTAAAATGGGTGAATGTTAGTTCACATAAATTGTACCTTGGTAAAACTATTAAAAATGCTTAATATGCACCTTCATTGTGATTGTTTCCTTTGTATAACCCATGGCAATTGAGAACACATCCTTATATAAACAACATGCACATGGATAATATCTTTACTCATAATACACATAACTTGAAGAATCCAAATATCCACCAAGAGGAAAATGGATAAACATTTTGTAATATAGTAATTCAACATCAAAGGACTGAATCAATGATAAAAACCAAGAGAACTACAGATTCACATATAAACAATCCATTTATGGATGGAATAAACCCAAAATAATAATTTGAACAAAAGATGCAGGCACCAAAGGATAAATTCTAATTTATTTCCTTTTTATGACTATGAAGATGTGGCAAAACTTGTGTATGATGATAGAAAATCAGAAGAGTGTTGAATATTGTGGAAGGTGAGTACTGATTGAAGCACAAGGTGTTATTTCCTAGATTAATGAAAATGACTCCTACCTTGATAGGGTTGTGGGATACAGTAGAGGACACCAGATGAAATGCT
Organism: Choloepus hoffmanni; assembly: GCA_000164785.2. NCBI lineage: Eukaryota > Metazoa > Chordata > Mammalia > Pilosa > Megalonychidae > Choloepus > Choloepus hoffmanni. Next base: position 244,824 of record KN188994.1, read on the forward strand.
TGAAAAATTTGAGTAGCCATTCAGTTAAGAACATCATATTATACTCTATTTCAATTTTACATTAATTTAAAAAGCACTTTAAGAAAGAAAGAAGAATGGTCATAAGAGTATTATGGAGAAAATCATGTTTAATTTTCAGAATCTTCCCCCCTTGTTCCACCTCAATGATGACTTGTCCAAGCTCTCCATTGCTGGTGGGTTCCAGACAGCATGTTGGGGAGTTCTCTAGGGTTTGTTTTAGGCTGGTGGATCCATAGTTACTTGTTAGAGTCCTGTGGTGGCCTCAGTGCCATGGAAGGCCTGTGAGGCTCTGTGGAGATTATATTTTGACCATCCTTGGGAGCCTATGAGAGGGGTTGATGGAAAGGATGCCCAATGATGCAAGTCCAGACCTCACATTTGAGAGCCACCAATAAGAGTCACTAGTCTGTCCAGCTTGCATTGACTTTTTGGTGGGTCTTCTATTCAGACTTTGCAGTCTGTTAGAATGCATGTTTACATAAGACAAGAAAAGCAGCTTGCAGACACACTGGCTGCACTGATAGGGACATAATTTCAACACCTTGCCAATGTTAGCACAGCTCAAAAGAGGCATGCAGAGACTGAGTCATCTTTAGAGAAGGCCAGGCTGCGGAAAGACTCTTTAAACATTCCCAGCCTTATGGATACCTACAGAGTGGTGAAGAGTACAAAAGCAATGCTGATGGAAGAATTAACATTTCTGTCCCAGAACCAAAGGAAGAGAGCTCCAAATTTTTCAAACAAGATGAGATGGAGAGATGCTAAAATTGCTGAAGTCACAAGAAGTGTTCATGAGAATCAACAGAGTGCAAAGCCCTTTTGCATACCCAGAATGTGTCCCACTTTCTCTCCCTGATGTTTCATCCTCCAAGAACGGGCCTAATCTTAAAGTAGCAATGACCTTTGGCTGTACACATGTATCCTAAACTACTATCCGGCATTCACCACTCCATTCTTCATCTGCAGGAAATTGAGGCAAGAGGATCCATGGGAACCTGCTTCATGGTATGGAGTTCCTCTACCTTCACCTACTGGACACACAAGTGATGTCCTCCATGGTCAGTTCATCCTTCAATCACAGAGTGTTGGACTTTAAGGAAAACACCCAGAAATGCGGAACTTTCTATGTAGAGAAACTGAAGCATCACTCAACCTGAACAAAGCTGCTAGTAAAGAATTTATATATATTCAAGGGACTTAATGAAAGTCATAGTGATATGTTTTATGTATTTATTTGATTAGAATTTATCTGTTTATATATTCATGTTAATATTTGTACTCAATTTGATATATAAATACAATTTGAATATATATATGCATTTTAGCATCAATACTTTTCAATTTTGAAGAAATATTCATTTGCTACTGTAAATTTCCAACAGTCCTAATTTATAAACTAAAGCAAAATAATTTTACCAAGATTGTATTCCTAGAAAAAAATTAAAAACATGTACTATAGGTCATTTTGGAGGAACACTGTATTTACAAGGAACTGTATATAATTTAATGTTATATTCTAAAATGAAAAGGATAAAAATTAAAGTGATTATGTCACATGGAGATGTTTTTATTCCAGTGCCATTGTGCAGTAAAATAAGTTTTCTGGGGAAGAAGAAATACCTCTTGATATTATAAGAAAATATCCACAACACCAACACTCACCCCTTTCTCTCTCAGTATGGTAATATGTCAAAGGAAAGCAGAGGGAGCAGTAGAGAGCTCCTTTTCCAGGGAAACACTAGATATCCTTAAATAGGTAGTTTTACTCATAAATAATGCCCCTGCAGTAGACAGCACAAACAGGAGATTTCTAAATGAAGATGGATAAAATCAGTATGTGACCCTGTGAACATCCTATGGGATTCACATGAGAAAAATGACTGATAAAGCATCATGACTTCTCAAAATAGAGAAAGAAACCTGTGTTTGTTCCTGATGATAGAGCAGCAATGATGAGAAAGCAAGTCCGTGTCTTTGGAGGCTGAAGTCTTAGGAGAAAAAGGAAAATTGTAAAGGAAATTAAATGGATTACACAGTAAATCAGGAGATGATAAATCTGATGCAGGAGTATAAGCAGGAAGCATAGGGAGTGTTGGATGAAGGGTGAAGGGGACTCTTAGAAGGGGATGTCAGGGAATGCCTCTCTGAAGAGGATATTCTGGAGCAGTGAGGGAACCTGGGGCAAGGGCTGAAGAATGAGGGGCCAGAAGAAGTGATGGCCCTAAGTAGGGATGATCAACACAATGAGAGTGAGGACCAGTAAGAGGGCAGCATGGTTGGAACACAGTGAGTAACACCCCATCTGGCAGGTTAATGTGTGTCATGGGCCAGAAGACTGAGTGCAGTGTCAGAGATTTATTTTAATTTACAGTGACAGTGACTGTGACATGGGGAAATAGGTAAAGCAGAGAGACAAGTTGAAGACTATGACAGGCATATGAGGCTGAGGGTGGTGATTCCTGGACAAGGGCTGGAAGAGTACAGATGGAGATGCAGAGGTGAGGTCAGATCCAGGACCTGATCATCTGGCAGAGCCTGTGACATTTGCTGTTAACTGTGGGTGCAAGAGAAACAGGGAGATCAGGGGTTGAGAAGGTTTTCAAGCAGGTATGTGCAAGAGGGTAGCATTCCATGAAACAGGGATAGTTAGCAGCAGAGAGTATTTGTGGATAATTGGAATGGGATTTATGGGATGAGTGAGGTCTTAGGAGCCCCTTAGAAATCAGGTTAGAAGTATGAAGTTTTCAGGACTTTATAAGCAACTTGGGCACAGAGTGATCACAAGGGACATTAACAATATGATGAGTCATCAGTGAGTGATGTGCTTGTAGACAGAGAAGAATTCTAAGGTCTTGGCAGAATTCAATGGGTAAACTGTAGAATCTCCTAGTGTCCAGATCCCTTTTTGGTTTTCCCATCATCAACATCATCACAAGTAGCATCACCAGTGAACTAAGTCTGCTTCCACACGTTAGGGCTTGAGTTTTGAAGATTCCTTTGTCTAGTCCCTGTCCCCACAATGGGGAACTACAGAATTCAGAAGTCCTGTAGAAATTATTTAAAATGCTAAGTGGATTAGAAATTAGAAATACTAAATGTCAATTGTCTTGGTTTAAATGCCATCTATCCTGGCATGGCTTCTACCTGTATTTACCAAATTGAACCTTTCCACTTGGTCCACTTTCACACACAGAAGACTCCAGGATGTCCAATTTCTATGTCTACTATGTCAAACCCAAATTTTATTCTCATCCTCAAACTTGCTTTTCCTTGCTCTCATAACTATTCCTTGTACAGCAATTCCATCCTGATAGGTGTTTAAGCCAAATCTTTGTTTTCTTTGTGGACTTCTCTCTTTTCAGCTCACATCCATCCTTTAGAAATCCTCCTCATCTGAACCCTTTTCCTTTTTGTCTTCCTTTCTATTCTGGTCACTGACATCTTCTCTGAAGGGATGACTATGTTGCCTCCTGAACATCCTTCTTCTTCTTCCTTATGCCTACAGTTTCTTAAGAGCATGAAAAATGTATGTTTTTGATGTTTGCAGTGTTTTATGTATATGTGTTAAGTCATATTATACATTATACATGCATTAACTAACCCTTATTATTTATGATCATCAGTCTGTACTCTTATTGGTCTTTTATCTGCTTATTGTATTAGCTGCTGAGAGAGTTTCACCAACAACTCCTATTCAAATTTAGGTATTCTCTTACACATTTAATCCGTCCATTTTCAAAAGCCATGAACTTGAGTGCATACAAATGTTAATTTCTAAGTTTTTTCTGGGAATTTTAAGAATTTTATCATCTGTAAAAGTCACCAGATTTCTGATACTCTTTCATTACTATTGGTTTTCTTTTATATCAACTTAGGGACACAAAATTTACTAATTTTCAGGATCATTTGGTATTTTGGCTTATGCCTTTTACTATCAACCTTGCTGTATGGCTTAAATGAGTTTATAATAAGATATATATAGTTCTTAAATTCCATTTCACAATTATGATTAAATAAAATATTTATATTTCATATATTTACTGTTATGCTTTCATTTTAATCTGACTTTTTCCATATACTTTCTATTTATGCTCTAAGTTCAGTGCTGTATTTTTTCTTTTTTGGTAGAATATTGTACAATTCACCCTATTTTTAAACCAATTTTATTTAGATATAGTCACTTCTCATACAATCCATCCAATTCTGAAATTATTGTTATTTAATATATCCACAGACTTGTGCATTCTTCACTCCCATCAATTTTAGAGTATTACATTACTCCAAACAGAACAACTCCAAACCCCTTGTATGTCACATCTCTATCCTATAACTCCACATCCCTATATAACTACTAATCCATTTGTGTCTATATATATTTAGTTCTCTTAATATTCTACATAAATAGAATCATTCAATATGTAGTAATCACATCTGATTTTTTACAGTTAGCATGATTTTGAAATATATTTTTAATTAGAAATGTTTTAAGTTTACAGAAAAGCCAGGTAAAACATACAATACTCCCATAATCAATAATTATTGATATTTTGCATTAGTTTTGTACTATTGTTACAATTGAAGAACATATATTAACATAGTACTATCAAATATAGTCCATACTTTACATTAGCTGTATTTTTTTCCATTTACCACCCTACTATTAACTCCTTGTACTAGTGTTGTACCTTCTTAATCATTCCTGAAAGAACATTTTTATATTTGTATTAACCTCAGTCCATTGTCCACAACAGCATTTACTCGATTATACTGTTCCATGTTTCGTCCTCAAACTTTCATTCTAGTAATGTACACCACCCAAAATTTCTTCTTTCAATCACATTCACATACATGATCCAGTGCTGTTAATTTAACTCACATAAATATGCTGCCATTTCTACCATCCATTTCCAGACCTACATAATCAACCTGAAAGAAGTTCTGTACCTATTAAGCACAAGTTCCACATTCTCTATGCCAAACTATCCCTGGTAACCCAAATACTATGTTCTAACTCTGTGTTTTTGCATATTATACTAGGTTCATATCAGTGAGATCATACAATATTTGTCCTTTTGTGCCAGGTGTATTTTACTCATCATTATGTTCTCAGTTTCATGCATGTTGGTGCATGCATCTGGACTTCATCTTTTTACACCTGAGTAATATTTTACACCTGAATTTTTCCATTCAGCAGTTGTAGGAATTTTTTTGTAGATGAACTTTACCAAGCTGAGGTTCTCTCTATTCATAACTTGCTGAGAGATTTTATCATGAACTGGTATTGGATATTTTCAATTGTTTTTTCCTACAATATTTGATTTAAAGATATGATTTTTCTTCTTTACCTTATTGATATGGTGTATTACATTGATTAGTATTTAAATATTGAATGAGCTTTGCATACCTGAAATAAATCCCACTTAATTGAGCTGTAGAATACCTTTTATACATTGCTGGGTTTGATTTGTTAATATTTGTTGAGGATTTTTGTGTCTAAGTTCATAAGGGATACTTCTCTTAGTTTTGTATTTTCTGTTCTTCCTTCTTTCCTTCCTTCCTTCCTTCCTTCCTTCTTTCCTTCCTTCCTTCCTGTTTGTCTTTGTTGGTTTTTCTGTATTTCCTGTCTTTGCCTGGTTTTGTTATAAAGATAATACCAGTCTAATTAAATGAATTGGAATTGTTCAATATCCTTCTGTATTCTGGAAGAGATGATGTAAAACTGGTGGTAATTCTTCATTAAATGTTTGGTAAAATTTTCCAGTGAAACCACCTGGAACTGGAAATCCCTTTTTCAGGAACTTCAAATTATTAGTTGAGTTCAATCAGGTTTGTATTCAATAGCAGCCTTTGCACTGAATCAGTGTCACTCAGGATATTACAGAACCACTCACAGACTCAGTTTTCTCATTTATCAAATTGGGAGGAGAATGAGTGGAACTTATTCTTAGGATCATTGTAATGAATAAATGAGACCATATGTGTAAAGTGCTCATGGAAGTGCCTAACATCAATTATTATTGTTAAGATGATCATGGTTCTAGGAACATGTGTGAAGAACAGATTGGAGCAAGATGATATTTAGAATAGAGAAAATAATAAGGAAATGTGTAATTGTCTTACTAGAAAGTGATGAATGCCTGAACCAGGCCAGGAATTGCAAGAAATTTCCTCCTTTAAATCTCACATGCTAGAATCTAAGATGACATAGAGGGGAGTGGAAGCTAAGTAGTCCCTCTAGAACAAATAAAAAGTAACAGAAACAACTAGTAAATAATCCAGAATAACTGCAGGGGGACAAACATGACCATCCACTCATCATACAGCAACATGAATTGGGAGGAATGCCTGAGATCACAGCATAAAATCTATAAGTAAAAACTGTGGATCCAAATTTGGAAACCCCTCTCCCCATAGCCTGAGTTGCAAAGCCTTGTGATGCCAGAGAGAAGCTCTCCCCAGCAAGTGAATATAGCTCAATTGAGCTCCAACTGGGGTTTCAATTAACAAGAGTGAACTGCTCACTACAAGGTCCAAATCCCCAACAAGCAGACAGAGGCTTTGGGTGATGACTGACCTTGGAGAGCCAGAGGTTCACCTCAGACTAGCTCTGAAGTGGACTCTCTCTTCCTTTTCTGGCTCAGTGCAGAAAGCCTCAGCCATTTCAGTACCCAGTGCTGTGACACAGACAAGGGTATAGCACAGGCAGAGAGAGACCATTGAAATGCTAATGACCTCCCCCTAGGGGTCTATCTTCTCTAAGAGGAAAGGGTTGGGGCCCAGCTCCATTACCTGCCTTTTGTTCAGAATTTGGGGAAAAACAGACACACCTCCTAACACCAGTCAAGAATTATAGGCTAGGGGAGAACCTAAGATGGCAGCTAGGTGAAACAGGGTGAAAAAACACCTCCACAAAAAATACTAGATAAATACCAGAAAGTGACCCAGAACACCAGTTTCAGTGTTTGGAGATGGGCTAGTTCTTAAAAAAAAAAAAAAAAAAAAACAGGAGTGGCTGCAGTTATGACAGTGAGAACCATGCAGTGAAGCATGGCAGGAGCAAACTGTGCCAACCTCTCAGTGTCTGGCATGGAGGATAGACTGCTGCTGAATCCCTTAAAGCCAGGGGGCCAGAGCGCAGAGCCAAAAGGAGAAAGAAACCATGCTGCTTGCACCTGACTCCCTGCTGGGCTAGAGATACTCCTGCCTGGGGCCAGACCCAAAGCTCAGAGCTGCGTCAGGAAACCCAGTGTGACATGGAGCATATCCCATGGCAGCACACACATGTCACAATATCAGCCATAGACAATGGCCTTCAGTGCATACACAGCTAGTTGTCCTGGAGCAGGGAAGGTAGAGCTGTGCAACAAGGGGAGGGATTGAGATGCCACATTCAGCCATCTTTGCATCAGGCTGGGAGCACCCCTGCATGGCCCAGTGGCCCAGGGCTTCCCTTGAGGGATGATGTGCACTTGTGACATAGCACATCCTTCCCTCAGCAGAGGTCCTGGAAGATCAGAGCTGAGAAGGGGGCCCACTCAGAAAACCCAGGGATGCTACATCAATGCTGGTGACCTGTGGGTCAGTGGCAGAGAAAATCTGTGGCAAAACTGACATGAAGGCTTAGACTGTTGCAACAGCCTTGAATCTCCAGGAACACCTGGGAGGTTTGAATATTAAAGCTGCCCTGCCTTCCTAACCACCCAGACACACACCCCACATTCAGTGCAGACAGCACCAACACAGCCAAACTGAGTTCACCAATTGAACCCCACAAGAATCATTTCCCCACAAACAAAAAAGACAAAGTTGAGGAGAACTGACTTGAGGGGAATAGGTGAATTGCAGACACCATCTGCTGGTTAGCTAGAGAAAGTGTATGCCACCAAGTTGTAGTTCTGAAAAATTAGACTGCTATTTTTTACAACTTGAAAGAACCTTATCAAGCAAAGCAAATGCCAAGAGGCCAAAAACAACAGAAAATATTAATGCAAATGATAAAACCAGATGATATGGGGAACCCAATCCCAAACACCCAAATCAAAAGATCAAAAGACACACAGTACTTGGCACAATTAATAAAGGGATTACAATCAAAGAATGAGAGCATGGCACAGGATATAAAGGGCATGAAGAAGAACATGGCACAGGATATAAAGGACATAAAGAAGACCCTAGAAGAGCATAAAGAAGAAATTGCAAGAGTACATAAAAAATAAATCTTATGGAAATCAAAGAAACTATTGGCCAAATTAAAAAGACTCTGAATACTCATAATACAAGATTAGAGGAAGCTGAACAATGACTCAGTGTCCTAGAGGACCACAGAAAAGAAAATGAAAGAACAAAAGAAAGAATGGAGAAAAAAATCAAAAAATTTGAAATGAATCTCAGTGATACAATAGATAAAATAAAACATCCAAATTTTAGACTCATTGGTGCCCCAGAAGGGGAAGAGAAGGGTACAGGTCTAGAAAGAGTATTCAAAGAAATTGTTGGAGAACACTTCAAATACCTACACAATATAAATACATAAAGCATAAATGTCCAGTTAACTCCAAATAGAATAAATACAAATAAACCCACTCCAAGACATATTCTGGTCAGATTGTCAAATGCTGAAGAGAAGGAGCAAGATCTGAAAGCAGCAAAAGAAAAGCAATTCATCACACACAAAGGAAACGACATAAGACTAAGTAATGACTACTCAGTAGCCACCATGGAGGCAAGAAGGCAGTGGCATGACATATTTAAAATCATGAGAGAGAAAAATTGCCAACCAAGAATACTTTATCCAGCCAAACTCTCTTTCAAATTTGAGGGAGAGCTTAAATTCTTCACAGACAAACAAATGCTGAGAGAGCTTACCAATAAAAGACCTGCCCTACTTCAGATACTAAAGGGAGCCCTACTGACAGAGAAACAAAGAGAGGAGAGAGAGGTATAGAGAATTTTAACAGACATATAGAACCTCATATCCCAAATCACCAGGACACTTATTTTTCTCTAGTGATAATGGATCTTTCTCCAGAATAGACCATATGCTGGGACATAAAACAAGCCTCAAAAATTAAAAAAAAAAAATGAATACATTCAAAGCACATTCTCTGAACACAATGGAAAAAAAAATAGAAGTCAATAATTTTTGATCTGTAACTCCACCATTTACTTCCTACATGACATAAAATAAATAATCTCTAATGACAAATCAGTGGTTTGGGACTCAATGTAAAATATGGAATTTTTGACAAGAACTATGTAAAGGTGGGAGAATGGAGGAGTATAGGAACATAGTTTATGTGTCTATTGAAGTTAAGTTGGTATGAAAGAAAAACAAAATTGTTATAGGTTTAAGAGGTTAAATTTAAGCCCCACAGTAAACACAAAGAAATTATCAGAGAATATGACCATAGAGATGAAAAGTAGAGTATGGGTTATGAGAAGTGGGGGAAGGGGCAATGGGAATTAAGAAATGAGTTCAGGGTTGCTGTTTGAGGTGAAGGGAAATTTCTAATAATAGATGATGGGAAGATGATAGCATTACAACATTCTAAATGTGATTAATCCCACTAATGGAAGGTTAGGGAGGGGGTGGAATGGGAAGATTTAGGCTGTATATATGTTTCCACAATTAAAAAAAAAAAAGATAGTCTAAATAGATGACAATTAAATGTCAAGGATGATCCTGAATGGGATCTGAGGATGGAGGACAGGAGACTCAAAGGGACACAGTTGAGACAAAAGGAAAAAAAAAGGAAATATAGTAAGCTTTGTATCAATGTTGAATTTCTTGAACTTCTTAGCTGTGCTTAATGGGATTGCATAAAAGAATGTTCTTGTTCATGAGAATTGTATATGTGAATTATAGTGTTTGTTCAAGGATGTGTGCAGCTTGCTCTCACATGTTCAGAAGACAGAGCAATAGATGATAGATGATAGATGATAGGGAGGGAGAGAGGGAAAGAAGAAATGGTGATGTGACAGGATGTTAAAGTTGGTGAATCAGGATATCAGGGGAGGGGCATCAGGGTATGCTGGAGTTCTGTGTATAGAATTTGTATTGTTTTGGCAACTGTTCATATAACTTTGAATATATTTCAAAATAAATTTTTAATAAAGGAATTATAGGCTAACAGGTGCCTATTGCTGGGCAGAAAAGCACAGTGAATGGAGGCATCACAGGGTGTATCAATTTTCCAAGACACACCCTCAGGGAAACTGGATATTGAATATTTCTTCCTCTTGGTACCTGAGCACATTCTGGCCTGGGGAGGACTGATTGAGGTAACCAAGGAAACCATGCCTAGACAACAGTAAACCTCAACCTACATGAAGAGTAATGAGGTTATGGCCTGGTAAAGGGGAAAAAACTTGCACTTCAACTCTGATGCAGTTATTGAAATAACTAATAATAAGTCAATTCAAAAAGTTTAGGGAAGATATGGTGAAAGATCTGAACTGTTAATGAAAACACAGTCTGTACATAAGGCAGAAATTTAAAGTTCAAAAAACCAACTGGTTTAAGCTATGGAAATGAAAGGCACAACAAAAGAGATGAAAGACACACTGAAAACATACAACAGCAGATCTCAAGAGGCAGAAGAAAACACTCAAGAACTGGAGAACAAGACACCTGAAAGCCTACACACAAAAGAACAGATAGAGAAAAGAATGGAAAAATATGAGCAACATCTCTGGGAACTTAAAGACAAAATGAAAAGCCAATATTTGCATGTCATTGGTGTCCCAGAAAGAGAAGAGAAGGGAAAAGGGGCAGAAGGAACAGTAGAGGAAATAATCAATGAAAATTTCCCATCTCTTATGAAAAACATAAAATTACAGATCCAAGAAGCACAGCATAACTCAAACAGAATAGACCTGAATAGGCCTATGCCAAGACACTTAATCAGATTATCAAACATCAAAGATAGAGAATCCTGAAAGCAACAGGAGAAAAGTGACCTATCACATACAAAGGAAGCTTGATAAGACTATGTGTGGATTTCTCAATACAAACCATGGAGGCAAGAAGGAAGTGGGGTGATAAAATTAAGACAATGAAAGAGAAAAACCACCAACCAAGAATCCTATATCTTGTAAAACTATCCTTCAGTTATGAGGGAAAGCTTAAAATATCTCTGACAAACAGACAATGACAGAGTTTGTGAACAAGATACTTGCTCTACAGGAAACACTAAAGGAAGCACTGCAAACAGAAAGAAAAGACAGGAGTGAGAGATTTGGAAAACAATTTTGGAAGATAGTAGCACAGCAATGTAAGTACATCAAACAAAGATGACTGTAAATATGGTTGAAAGAGGAAGGCTGGGAACATGTGGGACAACAGAAAAAAAGATGAATGATAATGACTTGGACTGTGTAACTCAGGGAAACCTAGGGTACTCAATGATTGTAACAAAAGATAAAATGTTTGTCCTGATGTACAACAAATAAATATAAACATTGACAGTTTTTAAAAATAGGGTGGGGAAAGGTGGGGCAAGATGGTGGAGTGGTGAGTTATAGGGTTTAGTTATTCCTCCAGGGCAGTAGGTAGAAAGCCAAGAACTGCATGGACCAGACACCAGAGAGCAATTTGACTTTGCGCATTCTTCATATAGCACTCATGAATGTGTGGAACAGCGGAGATCAGCAAAATCTGTAAGTTCTCTTGGCCAGAGTACTCATGCCCCTCCATGCCAAGCTCAGTCCCATGGGAGGAGGGGCCATCAGTGCTGGGAACAAGGAGGGAGAACTGCAGTTGTGGCTCTTATTGAAGACTCAGACAGCTGATCTAAACTCCAAACATAGATAGACTGAGACCACACACTGGAAAATCCAGGAGCAGTCAGCCCCACTGGAAAGGAGATAGGACTAGCAAAAACAGCAAAAAAAAAAAAAAAAAAACAAAAAACAAACCTAAAATAAAATCAGAGACTTTTTTGAGTTCTGGTGTACATAGAATGGAGAAGGGCAGGGTGCAAACAGAGTCAGGCTCATATGCAAATCCAGAGAGCCAGTTTCTCTGCTTTCTTGATTGTTCCTCAATGGCCCCAGTCTCCTTGTCTCTTAGCATTTCAATAGTCCATTAGATTTGCAAGGAGGGCCCTTCTTCTTTTTTAACTTTCTCTCTTTGTCTGAAACAATTACTATAGGCAGCCCATTACAGAAAGCCTCAAAGACTTGCAATTTGGGCCCAGACAAGAGCAGAGCTAAGAGAGCTCTCAGACACAAAGCAATAAGTCTAGTGGTTGAGAAAATTTGCTAAACATCACAACATCCCAAGAAAAGTGGGCACCCCCTTAAAGCCATCTTCGCATTGGGCTGGAAATGCTACTTCTTGGGGGCAGTGCCATAGCCCAGAGCTGCCCTAAACAACCCAGTGTGACAAGAAGTGTTTCCAAAAATACATGCACACACCACAACATTGGGTGTGGAAAATAGCCTTTCCTGCACCCTCAGCTAATTGTCCTGGAGCTGGGAAGGCAGAGCTGCATGAAAAGGGGGAAATTAACATGCCCCATTCAGCAATCCTTTCAGCAGACTGGGAACACCCCTATGCAGCCTTGCAGCCCAGAACCTTCCTTGGGGGATGGCACTCACCTGTGATGTAGCAGAGTCATCCTTCAGCAGAGGACATAGGAGGGCACAGCTTTGATGGGGGACCCAAATGCAAGTCCCAGGGACAATATGCCAATAATAAGGACTTGTGGGGCAGCAGCAGAGACCAACTGAGGCAGGAATGAACTGAAGGATTAGACTATTGCAACAGATCTAAAGCTCCAGGAACACCTGAGATATTTTATTATTATAGGAACCCCCACTTCTAACTGCTCAGACATATGCCCCATATGCAGGGTGGGCAACAACAACTACAAATGCAAGCTTGGTGCACCAGTTGGAATCTGAGAGACTCACACCCACAATCCCCACAAAGACAAAGTGGAGGAGAACTGGCTTGAGCAGAACGGGTGGCTCAAGGACACCAACTGCTGGTTAGTTAGAGAAAGTGCAGTGCACGAAGCTGTAGATCTGACAAATTAGAGATAAGGGCTTGAATCAGTCTACATATCCTAAAAGAACCCTATCAAGTAAAGCAAATGCCAAGACACCAAAAAAAAAAAAAAAAAAAAAAAAAA
>KN188994.1:260010-278156 GCA_000164785.2 Choloepus hoffmanni
CCAAATGGCTTCACAGGGGAATTCTATAAAACTTTCCAAAAAGAACTGACACCAATCTTACTTAAAATCTTTCAAAACATCAAAGAAAATGGAACACTACCTAACTCATTTTATGAAGCAAACATCAGTCTATTACCAAAACCAGGCAAAGATGCTACCAATAAGGAAAGCTACAGGCCTATTTCCCTAATGATTATAGATGAAAAATTCTTAATAAAATACTTACAAATTGAATGAAAGACATATTAAAAAAAATCATACACCATGACCAAGTGGGGTTCATTCCAGACATGCAAGAGTGGTTCAACATAAGAAAATTAATCAGTGTATTACAACACATTAACAAATCAGAAGAGAAAAGTCAAACGATCATCTCAATAGATGCTGAAAAAGCATTCAACAAAATCCAGCATCCCCTTATGATAAAATCACTTCAAAAGTTAAGAATTGAAGGTAACTCCCTCAATAAGATAAAAAGCATATATGAAAAGCCCACAGCCAGCATAGTACTTAATGGTGAGAGACTGAAAGCCTTCCCTCTAAGATGAGGAAAAAGACAAGGATTCCCACTGTCACCACTATTATTCAAAATTGTGCTGGAAGTGCTATCCAGGGCAATCCAGCAAGACAAAAAATAAAGGGCATCCAAATTGGAAAGGAAGAAGTTAAACTGTCATTGCAGATGATATTACCTTACATTTGCAAATCCCTGAGAAATTGATGATACAGCTACTAGAGCTAATAAACAAATTTAGCAAATTAGAAGGTGTTCTAGTTTGCTAATGCTGCAAAATGCAAAACACCAGAGATGGATAGGCTTTTATAAAACGGGGGTTTATTTGGCTATACATTTACAGTCTTAAGGCCATAAAGTGTCCAAGGTAACACATCAGTAATCAGGTACCTTCACTGGAGGATGGCAAATGGTGTCCGGAAAACCTCTGTTAGCTGGGAAGGCACGTGGCTGGCATCTACTCCAAAGTTCTGGTTTCAAAATGGCTTCCTCCCAGGACATTCCTCTCTAGCAAGCTTGCTCTTCTTCAAAACATCACTCACAGCTGCACTCCGTCCAGTTTCTTTGAGTCAGCATGTTTTATATGGCTCCACTGATCAAGGCCCACCCTGAATGGGTGGGGGTCACACCTCCATAGGAGTATCCCACCGAAGTCACCACCCACAGCTGGGTGGGGCACATTCCAAGCAAATCTAACCAGCACCAAAACGTCTGTCCCACAAGACCACAAAGATAATGGCATTTGGGGGACACAATACATTCAAACCGGCACAGAAGGATACAAGATTTATGCACATAAGTCAGTAATGTTTCTATATGCCAGAAATGAACAAATTGATGAGACACTCATGAAAAAGATACCATTTTCAATAGCAACTAAAAAAACCAAGTACATAGGAATGAACTTAACCAAAGATGTAAAAGACCTATACAAAGAAAACTACATTACTCTACTAAAAGAAATAGATGGGGACCTTAAAAAATGGAAAAATATTCCACATTCATGGATAGGAAGGCTAAATGTCATTAATATGTCAATTCTACCCAAACTCATCTACAGATTCAATGCAATCTGAATCAAAATTCCAACAACCCACTTTACAGATTTGGAAAAGCTAGTAAGTAATCAAATTTATTTGAAAAGGGAAGATGCCTTGAATTGCTAAAAACACTCTAAAAAGAGAAAAACAAAGTGGGAGGACTTACACTCCTGACTTTGAAGCTTATTATAAAACTACAGCTGTCAAAACAACATGGTAGTAGCACAAAGATAGACATATTGATCAATGGAATCAAATTGAGAATTCAGAGATAGACCCCCAGATCTATGGCCAACTGATCTGTGATAAGGACCCCAAAGCCACTGAACTGTGACATGTCTTTTCCACAAGTGGAGCTGGGAGAGTTGGATATCCATATCCATAAGAATAAAAGAGGACAACTACCTCACACCCTATACAAAAATTAAATCAAAGTAGATCAAAGATCTCAATATAAAAGACAGTATGATAAAACTCCTAGAAGATAATGTAGGGAAACATCTTCAAGACCTTGTATTAGGTGTCCACTTCCTAGACTTTACAGCCAAACCCCAAGCAACAAAAGAAAAAATAGATAAATAGGGACTCCTCAAGTTTAGAAGTTTCTGTACCTCAAAGGAATTTCTCAAAAAATTGAAGAGCCAGCCAACTCAATGGGAAAAAACTTTTGGAAACCATGTATCTAACAAAAGACTGATATCTTGTATATATAAAGATACCCTAAAACTCAATGTCAATAGTTCAGTCAGCTCAATTATAAAATGGGCAAAAGATATGAAAAGACAGTTCTCTGAAGAGGAAATACAAATGGCCAAGAAACACATGAAAAAGTGTTCAACTTTACTATCTATTATAGAGATGCAAATTAAGACCACAATGAAATACTATCTCACTCCAATTAGAATGGCTGCCATTAAGCAAAGAGGAAACTACAAATGCTGGAGAAGATGTGGAGAATTGGAACTCTTAGTCATTGTTGGTGGGAATGTATAATGGTTCAGCCACTCTGGAAGTCGGTCTGGCACTTCCTTAGAATACTAGGTATAGAGTTTCCCATCAATCCAGTGATTACACTTCTTGGTATATGCTTGGAAGATCTGAAAACAGTGACATGAAGAGATATCTGCATGACAATGTTCACAGCTGCATTATTCACAGTTGCCAAGAGATGGAAACAACCCAAATGTCCTTCAACAGATGAGTGGATAAACAAAATGTGGTATATACACACAATGGAATACTTTGTGGCTCTAAGAAGGAATGGTGTCTTGAAACATATGACAACCTGGGTTAACCTTGAAGACATAATGCTGAGTGAAATTAGCCAGGCACAAAAAGAAATATTCTATGTTACCACTAATGTGAACACTGAAAAATGTAAAAAAAAAAAAAAAGGGTTTATAATGTGGAATGTAGGGGAACAAGTGATAGAGAGCATTAAGTAAGGGGGAATGATATCCCAATAAGGACAGATAAGCTATCATGGGTAAATTTAACATTCTGGGAATGCCCAGGAATGACTATGGTCTATTAATTTCTGATGGGTGTGGTAGGAACAAGTTCACAGAAATGTTGCTATATTAGGTTATTTTCTCGGGTAGAGTAGGAACATGGTGGAAGTAAAGTAGTTACCTTAGGTTAGTAGTCTTTTTATACTCCCTTGTTATGGTTTTTTTAAAATGCTTTTTTATTGCACGTTTTTTAATTTTTTTGATATAGTTGATTTAAAAAAGTCAATAAAAAACAATGAAAAATATATGCAGAGCCCCCTTGAGGAGCTGGTTGATAATGCAAGGGTGTTAGGCTTCCCCATCTCAGTGTTTGCTGATGTGCTCACAGACATAGGGTACTGGTGGATTGATGGGCTGAGCCCTCTACAACAGGGCTTGCCCTTGGGAAGACTGTTGCTGCAAAGGAGAGGCTAGACCTCCCTATAATTGTGCCTAAGTGCCTTCTCCCAAATGCCTCTTTGTTGCTCAGATGTGGCCCTCTCTCTCTAGCTAAGCCAACTTGGCAAGTGAAATCACTGACCTCCCCCTACATGGGATCAGACACTCAGGGGAGTGAATCTCCATGGCAAAATGGAATATGACTCCTGGGGAGGAATGTATATCTTCTTGACCAAAAGAGGAATGTGAAAGGAAATGAAATAATCTTCACTGGCAGAGAGATTCCAAATGGAGCTGAGAGGTCACTCTGTTGGGCACTCTTATGCACAATATAGACAACCCTTTTTAGGTTCTAATGAATTGGAATAGCTAGCAGTAAATACCTAAAACTATCAAACTATAACCCAGAACCCATGAATCTTGAAGATGATTGTATAAAAATGTAGCTTATGTGGGGTGAAATTATGATTGAGAAAGCCATATGGACCACACTCCCCTTTGTCTAGTTTATGGATGGATAAGTAGAAAAATGGGGAAGAAAAAGAAAAGAGAAAGACACCCAGTGTTCTTTTTATTTTAATTGTTCTTTTTCACTTTAATTTTTATTCTTATTATTTGTGTGTGTGTGGTAATGAAAATGTCAAAAATTAATTTTGGTCATGAATGCACAACTCTATAATGGTACTGTAAACAATTGAAAGTATGCTTTGTTTTGTATGACTGCATGGTAAGTGAATATATCTCAATAAAAATGAATCATAAAAAATAGTGTGGGATTGGGGGAAAATACAATCAATGCAAACTAGATCCTAGTATTAAAGAAACATTGTATTATCCTTCCTTTAATGTAACAAAGGCAATATACTAAAGCTAAATGCACATGTGGGGGTGGGAAATAGGGGAAGTGTATGGGACTCCTGGCATTGGTGATGTCTGACTCTTTATTCTACTTTAGGTTAATGGTATCTTTCCTTTTGTCACTTTCTATCAAGATTTTTGTTTGTTTCTTTGTTTTTCTCTCTTTCTCTTGTCTTTCCCTTTGGCTTCTCTGCCTTCTTTGACTCTTCCTCTCTCTTTGAGGAAGAAATGGAGATGTTCTTATATAGAGAGTGGCAATGGTGCTCAATACATAAATACATGACTATATGTGGAAACAACAATTGTTTACTTAGGATGGGATGTATAGTGTGTGAACAAAACCATCTTAAAAGAAATGGGTTGATGAAGAAATCTTGAGGGCACTATTTTGAGTGAAATAAGACAGACACATAAAGGCAAATATTGCAGGGTCTCACTGATATGAACTAGTTATAATATGTAAACTCATAGACATGAAATATAAGTTACCAGGACATAGAAATGAGGCTAAAGGATGGGGAGCAGTTTCTTATTATGAGCAGAATGTTCAACTAGCATGAACTTAAATGTTTGGAAATGGACAGAGGTGATGGTAGCATGTTATGAGAATAAATAACAGTACTGAAAGGTGTGTGAAGGTTGTGGAAAGGGTAAGCTCAGAGTCACACATGTCACCAGAAGGAAACTTGGAGGTTAAAAGATTGGAATGTATAAAAGTGAATCTTATAGTGGACAATGTCCATGATTAACTATACAACTATTAGAAATCTCTCTCACACACTAGAACAAATGTATGTCACTATAACTAGAAGTTAATAATAGAGAGGTATATAGGGAAAAAATATATACCTATTGCAAACTATATACTATAGTTAGTATTATTTTAACATTCTTTCATCAACAGTAACAAATATACCATACCAAAACTATGAATCAATAATGGAGGGGGCATGGTTAGGGTTATGGGAGGATCTGAAGTTTCCTTTTTCTGTCTTTATTTCTTTTCTGAAAATAAAATTATTGTGTTGATGGATGCACAGTTGTATGGTGATGCCATGGGCAATTGACTGTACATTTTGGATCTTTGGATAGTTGCATGGTATCTGAAAAATCTCAATAAAAAAAAATCTCCCATGCTGAGAACACTAACTTGGCCAAATCACATTTCAAGAATTCTTAGGAAATCAAGAAATCTAAGTACACTTTCCTCCCCCAAGAAAAGCACAGTGCTTGGGACAAATGTTTTGGCAATTCCTGATCCCTGCCCATTTCATGACAAGCCTATCTGGGAACCCTTTGGGACAACTGAACTGGGACATGGAAAGCTCTCCTGGAAATTTCAGTGTCAGAGCTGGTCACACTGTGAGATCCCAGAAACCCTACATGAGAATTTGGAGTTAAAGAAAGCCCACCCCACACTCTTAGGCTGGTTTGAGTCAAGCTCCACTCCAGGTTGTCAGGACTTCACAAGGCAGGCTGGGGACCCACCCTTCCCAGCTGAAGAGGGTGTGGGTGGTTTCACAACAGCACTTCTGTTTCCTTTGGATAAATTAACTTTTTTGAGAATTTTCCTTGCACTTTGGAGATTTCTCTCTGCTTAATCACTTCCTGTCCCTAAAAGTAACCTCAGAGAAATCCAGTACAATTGACAGTCATGACTTGGGCTCAAATGCCATTTGTTAGTTGTGTGACCTTGAGAAAATTACTTCATCTCTCTGAACATCACTTTTCTCATCTTTAAAATGGGAGTATTGAGATTCCCCTAATAATTGGCATGAGGATGGAATATGATGAGTGTGAAGTTGCTTTGTAAGCTAAAAAGGCATTCTGTCCTTGTTGGTATATGGGTTTTTGGTATTTTCTGTGTGTGTTTGTGTTATCATAGGAATGTATTCAAGGAAGATCTACTTTGGTTAATCTTTGCTACAGACTGTTGTTTTCCAGGCAAGTATGGGTATAAGGAATTTGGAAATAATATGCATGGGTCCTGCACCAAAATATCTTTATCAAAACCATGAATCCCCAATGATTTGTGGACAGTGGCATTTTGTTTTCTAAAACATGTTGATAAAGTCAATAGGTTGGGAGAGTGGGAACAATATGAATTTCTGGATTTAGATATGATTTCAAATCTTGACTTATGAAATCTTAGCTCTCTCTCTTGTGATTTGTCACTTAGCTTCCCTTAACCTCAGTTTCATCATCAGTCCCAGGAGTCAGTGTAGCAATGTGTGCAGCATGCCTAGCCCAGCTTCTGATGCATATTAATAAACAACAATTTTTGCCACTCCACATTCTTCCTTCTTTAATGAATCAGGTGGCCAAGCAGAGTCACAAATCTATACAGCAATTCTGCTCTCCAGGGACAAGCTTGTGATTCAGGCCCAGGAGTATCTTACATTCCTAGAGACTCCTGGAAAAGTCCCCACAGAGGTGAGACACCAAGGGACCATCTAAGTAGGTGAGGAGCATTCTGTAAGCACACACAGTTCTTTTATGGAAAAGCATAATGACTGAGTGTTGTTATATGCTTAGAATAATTGTGGCTGGTTTTCAGCAAGACAAAACATGCTCAGAGAATGTTTTCTGGGTGAAAATGGACTCAGAATAGAAGCATTTCTTGCGTAGTTGGGGGATAGGAGAAGACATCCTTGACACTGCTGTTTTCCAATTCTGTGGCCATGGATGATTAGTGACATCTGATTTGGCAGAGAGCTTTGGCCTTAGCACTGAAAATGTTGATGGAAAAATCACAGAATAAGGAGGCAGGGATGGAAGACATCACAATTAATCCCCTTCCATGCAGAAGAGGGGAAATTAAGCCAGGATTACCTCCTGACTCCAATACTGGGTATCTTCCCCTTCAATTGCTTTGCATAAAATGGTGGCCCTATCATGAGATGCATTGGTCCCCAGAAAACCTGGCCTCAAAGTAAATCGCAAGTTCCAGTTTTTCTCTGTTAATGCTGGGAAGCCCAAGGGGATAGGAAGCAAGATCCCAGGGACCAGGAACAGGTGAGAAATGGAGAAGATGGAACTGTACCCTGGCCCAATCATGAACCTCATCTCCTCTTCTAGTGTGAAAAAATGTACAGACCTTTGGAGTTGGAACCCTCTCTTATTTGCTGCTTCATTCTCACTGCCTCATGTATTGTGGGGTTCCACACAGATATGTCAGCATTGAATGTGTTAAATTCATAGCATGTTTCTGGTACCAGTTTGCCTTGCTTTTGTTAACAGGGTAAAAAATTACTTTTCCCTCATCCCCCATTCTCTGACCTTGATCCATTTAGGCATAATTTGTGGGGAAGTTGCTAGTCTACCAGCCCCTTAGAAGAGTTTCATATTAATGATCACTTACACTTGTGATCATAGAACTGCACAGGAGGGCTCCTGGCATGTTCCCAAGAACACATCCCCTAGGTGTCCTGTGGTTTCTGAGCATAAGAGTTTCATTTGCAGAAGGACTGAACTGCCTTTGCAGAATTCATCACTCACCTCCTGGCCATTCTCCCTAGTCTTGTGATGAAACTAGGTGGCTGAGGCAGAATTGGATATGGACATGGAGACCCTGCCCAGGTCACTTTCTATTTCTATTTCTTGCTCCCACATAGGACATCTCAACACACAGGATTCAAATGACAAAATGTTTACAAATCATGGACCTTGAGGGTCAGTCAGGAACAGTCAAAGCAGATGTTAAATTCATTTGTGTTTGGGGGTGCTTTGGCACTATCAGCTCACTGGGGACCACCCCTTCCACTCATGACTCCAGTCTCTTTGGGAAAATCTCTAAGGAATTCAGAAGGCCTTCCTTCAACAGAACAACCTCTTCACAGGAAGAACCTGAGGAGCTGAAAATGAGTTACTTTCTTCCAACAAAATGCCAGACAAAAATACCCTGGGCCACTGAGTTAGGAATTGTGGTTCCAAATGCAAGATGTTACACAGCATAATCCTGGGGCCTGGCTGGATAGGACTGGAATGAGCTAACCAAATTTCTGACTTCCCTCAGGAAACACTTATTTCAAACTTATCTTGTGTCAGGCACTTTTCATGTACTGAGGACATGTACAGCAACACAGAAAATTTCCCCTCAAATTGACTGTTGCTACACAGAGTTCAGAGCAGAGCACTAGGAGAGCACAGACAAAAAGGACTTAATCCTACTTTTTGGGGAAAAGAGAGGTTTACTTAGTGAAGGCTTCTTTAAGAAGAAAGTCAAATACCCTTATATAAGGAAAGTACCCAACCCAGCCTACAGTTCTGCAGTGAGAATCTGTTGATTCAGAGAAAAAATGTTGCAATGGCCAGTATTTTCTGCTCTGAGGGCTCATAGACTATGCACATGATTCTCTCTAAATGAAAATCATCCTTAAATGCTGCACTAAGACACAGGAGTGAATCTGTTCTTACAGCCCTCCCAAGTCCACTTTAATTCACCACTTCTATGATAGAACAAGTGATGTTTCCAAACAGAAAATGTGAGCATGTGGCTTCTCTCTGTGAATTACTTTGAGGCATTCCATTGCTGAGCAGGGAAAAGTTCATGGTCAATGTTGCATTTTCACCTGCCCTCAATGGACCTCTTCTCTCCCTACTCTAACCCCTCCTCCTCATGGACAATTTCCTTTGTCTCTATTCTCTATCTCACTACATACTACTCTTGTCATGCTCCCTCCTGCATTTGTTGCATGACCTGGTACTCACTTATTACCTACTTTGAGGGAAGATTGGAGGAAAGGGTTCTAGAGGCCTTCAGGAGCAGAAATATCTGAAGACACAATTCTCAATCCTCTGTTTAGGAAGAGCTCAGCTTCCAAGGTGCTGTGAGGCTCAGAAATTCATGCTCTTTATGAAGAAGTTGAATCAAGTTGATCCTTCCCATACTCCCCCATCTCCCCACCATCAAATTATGCTTTCCTGCAGAACTAGTGTTCTCTTAGGGGTCTTGGCTAGGGAGATTCCACAGCCTCCAGTGATTCTCCTTTTTTCAACCATTTGAGACCACAGAAGAAGACAAAAGGGGGAACATGGGGATACACTTCTGGGTGACTGTCAAGCTGGTGCTTTGCACATACACTAGTCCAGTTTGGTGGACAGCCCCTGGGGTAGTGGGGTGTGTTTACCAAGCCCAGAACTGCAGGGGATTCAGCAAGCTCTTCAGTGTGATGTTCATTATTTTGAGAGTGGAGAGCAGAGAAGAGCCCCCATTCTCATTCAGGTCCTTTGGGTCCCTTCTCTGCAAATCAAGAATTCAATTCCTATGGTTCCATACAGGCTTCATGGAAAGATGCTTTTCCTAGGCCAGAACCCCTGGGCCCAGACACTGAACAGAAATAAAAGTAGAGCACTGTTTGGGGGAGCAGTCTTGGGAGTGAAAGAAGTAGGACTGGGCAGAGATATAAACTGTGAAGCAATTCCAGCAGGGGCTGTGCTGAGCCTGTAGGAAGCAATGGGGCTGGTGAGGCCCTTAAGAGTTCTCCCAAATTGGATCAGGGGACTGGGTTTTGTATCCTGCCCCTACAACCAGCCATTGGATGCAGGATGTTCCCCAGGCAGAGCAGAGCAGACAAAGGTCTCCCTGTTGAGGACCAGGCATTCCACCCCAGGGAAGGCCTTGTGGACATCAGGGTTTGCTATCAGGGCACAGAATTTCCAGATTTCACACTATGGGCTGAGCATGTGCTTCACATTGAGAGAACCACAAGAAACAGAATGGAACTTTCATCAAAAGTTTGAAAGCAATGGCACAAACATGGAAGTCGGAGTGATAACATATAGTTTAATGACATTTCAATGCAGCAATGAGTGAAGTGAAGGATGGCAACAGGAATGACAGCTCATGCCTCTGTGATGCAGGCACCTCATTCCATGCTAGCTCCACAATCAACAGAGTGCAGGGCAATGTTGACCAATGAAGGTGGATGTCCCTTCATTTGAAGATATTCCAAATGAAGAGAGTGCAAATGATTTAACCAGGTTTACACAGGCCAAACAGATACAAAACTGGGACTTCTCACCATTTGGCTTCATTTCCAAATGTTCATGGGCTTCTTGCTGCTCTTGGGAAAAAACAGACTCAAGACTTGCTTCCTCCATGTGGTAGTTTGAAGTTGTATGTATCTAGAATCCCAGAAAAACATATTCTTAAACTTAGTCCACTCCTGTGGGTGTGGACCCATTATAAATAGGACATTTTGATGAGGACACTTCAGTTAAGATGTGTCCCATGTCAATCAGGATAAGTCCTAATCCTTTTACCAGAATCTAAGGGAAATCCAGGCAAGCAAGAAGCTGAAATCAAGGACACTCAAAAGAGAAGGGAAAGTCCAATAGATGCTGCCATGTGCCTTGCAATGTGACAGAGGAGCCAAGGATCCTTGGCATCTGGTATTTGGCAAGAAAACATTGCCTCAAAGGTACCTTGATTTGGTCATTTTCGCAGCCTCAAATCTCCACCAAATAAATTCTTATTGTTTAAGCTGAACCACTGAATGTTATTTGCCTGAGCTGCCTAGTAAATTAAAACACTCCAAATTCCACAGACCATTCCAGCACACCTGCCATGAGCTTCTCTCCACACCCAAATTCACAGCTGGTCTCAGCTCTTCCTACATTCTTCCAGGCTTCACATCCTTATGCACGAGCCCAACTGCCTGAAGGTGACATTCCTTCCCATTCTTACTGCCTAGCCAATGTCACCCCCTATATGAGTCCTTCTCTAGCATCCCCTTCTGAATCAGATCCTCCCTTATTGAAAGGGAAACAGAATTTCCATGATAGTATCATCATGGCACTTCTTGAATTCGTTAGATACTCACATTGGACTATGAGCTAATTGATGGCAAGTCCTGGAAACTGGCATAAGGCATGGCACAGGGAACAGGTACAGAAGATGAATTAATGTGTGGGCAACTGCAATAGTAGATGAGAGAAGCAAAATATCTGTTCAATTATTGGATGCATGATGAAATATCACCATCACATCCCAGAGGGAGATGAGCTGGGTACAGTGTCCAAAGTAACTGGACAATTAGTATTCACCACAGAATCTTCTAGAAACACTGAGATTCTATACTCTTGGAGGGAGTTGAATATGCATGTGAGTTTGATGAGAACCAAGGACATTTGTGCTTGCTTGTGTCACTGTGGGCTGTGAACACACAAGTGATACAAGAAGACAGGGTGTTCAATCTTCAGCTTCCCCCTATGATTTAGAGAATTTCAGAAATTCTCATTTATTTTTGACAGCTTCTTTTCAGAGGAGTAAATGTGGATTCCAGCACTTTTTACTTCACTGGAGCCAGGGCTCAGCAGCATTCATGGTCCACACTCTCACCCTCTATGTCCACAGGGAGGTAGAGCTTAACAATTTCACCCTTTATCTGGTCTGCAGGGAGACGTTGACCAGAACTAGTTCAGAATCATGCATAGACCTAAGAACAAGGACCAAAATGCAAGATAATTTATTTACAGCTATAAAAAAAACCAAAATGAAGTCCACCAAGTTTAGGAAGGGCAAATTAAATTCAACCTAAAGCACAGAAACTGGAGTTTTCTCTTTCACAAGATTCCTCAGCAAGCAATGGAATGGGGATTTGTGTTGGATGATCCCAAGCCAGTCACTTAACCACTATGAGAGTTAGGATATTTTCCCCTGGGGAAAAATATATTTCACCTTGCAATAAAAATACCCCCCATTTCCTCCCAGGATTGTGAAAGAAGGTAATCAATGTGAAATAGGATGATGCTTTAGTAAACAATGAAGTTATGCAATCATGAGTCATTCTTAGTAAGAAATGGCAACAATATTATTAGGTAGGGAGATTGGGCCTAAAAGATAAATTCTGGAACACTCTTTCTGAAAGTTCACTTTAAAGCACATGGGAATACTTTTTTTTTAATAAAGGGAGTGGACAAGATTAAAGACAAAATTTAAAAATAAAAAGTATATCTGCCCTACTTATTTAGTGAGCTCCCTTTAGAGATCTACAAGTATCATGCCAGTTTTGAACATAAATATGGATTGAGTCCTATTTGGTTTGCTCCTGAGTTATCATACTTAGCAAATTCAACTCTGAAATATACTTCAGTCAGATAATGATTATCAATCTGCTAATATGATATAGGTTTCAGTTGCTTTTCACTTGTATAAATGGAGAAAGCAGCTCCTTGGTAGAGGCACTCAGCTGGATTTGAATAGTTAGAAAATTTTGGATGCCACTGGAAGCCACTGATGGTGTAGTCAACAAGACAGATGTGAGTGTGGATTATCAAGCAGTGCCAAGGGTGACATTTTCAGAAAAGGAGCTGTGGAAAAGGTTGAGAAAGCCTATGGCTCTCTGAGTATCATTTACGCCAAAAGTCTGTGCCACAGTGATTCCCAAATATCAGGGACGGCATTCTAGAATAACCTTTAAGCTGGCTGTTTAGACTGACCATCAAAAAGTTCAGGGAGGTGCTACCTTGTCACTGTATAACTTCTTTGGCTGTTCTTAAACCCATTTGGTGTTCTGGGGAGGGAAAAAACTCCTGACCACTCAGGGCAGGTTTCAGAGAGTAGAACATCCTATAATGAGTATTTAAATACCATACTATGGGCACTCATTTACTGAAATTTATTTGCTAGGGCAAAATTGCACTTGGGGAAGATTTTTTTCATCATTTTGATTCTCTGTCCTAGATCAAAGGAAAAATCGAATCATTTTATAACTATTTCATTATGTGCATACAATCTTACATATAATTTGCCATTTGTACCTTTCAAAAGTTTGGGATTTTCAATATCTATATCTGGGAGCATCTGCTGAGAAAAATATAGCCACCATATAGGGAACTGTTGGCAATAATCCTTTTACTCACTCATTTATTTATTCTCTACAAAAATGTATTAACTGCCATAATGTTCCAGGCACTGTCTTAGTTATTCAGGCTATAACATTAAACCAAACCAGTGAAAGTCCATCTGAATGGAAGTTAACATTCTAGTAAAGGTAGACAGAACACAACTAAGCAAAATACGTAGGATTTCAGAGGTGATAAATGCTATGAAATAAAATAAAGGGGGATTTGCATAGTGATGTTTAGATTAGAATTATTCACAATTATGGATAGAAGCAACCCATGTGACCATTAGACATTGAAAGGGTAAACACAATGTGATATATACACACAAAAGAATATTATTCAGCAATAAAAAGAAATGAAATTCTGATACATGGAAAAACATGAATAAATCTTGAAGACATCTTGTTGAGTGAAAGAAGCCAGATACAAATGGAAAACTAATCTATGATCTCACTGATCTGAAATAATTGGAATAAGCAAACTAATGGAGTAAGATTCTAGAATACAGGTTACCATGGGATGTGGTGCGTGTAGGGAATCTGGAATGAATGCTTAAAATGTACAGAGTTTCTAGTTGGGATGATGGAAGTCTTTTGGAAATGGGTGGTAGTGATGGTACCACAATATTGTGAACATAATTAATAGCAGTGAAATATATATTTGAATGTGTTTAAAATGAAATTTTTGGTTGTATATGTATTACTAGAATAGACATCTAGAAACATAAAATAAAGTGGAGAAGAGGTGTTTGGAGTAGGGTTTGTTATTTGAGGAAAAGTGATTAGTGAAGGAATTCCTGAGAAGCTGATATTTAAGCAAAGACCAAAGGCAAGGGAGTAAGCCATTTAGGTAACTGGATGGGAAAATTTGTTGATGCATATGGGGGATACAGAGATGGACAAGCTAAAGTGCACATGCCTCTTCCCTTCCATCACCCTCAAAATGGCACAGAATGAGATGTACAAGTTATACTCAGCACAAAGTAAGGCTGATCAATACCCAGAGGAGAGGCTCAGGGATAGAAACCTGTCAAGTGTGGGCAGAGGGATGAACATATCTCAAAGTGTAGAGGGTCTGTGATGAGCAGCACTTAGAGATGGAGTGCTCCTGGTGTGCTGTTTGGGATCAAAGACAAATCTCCACCTGCAGTATTGAGGGGAAAATATATAGCACTAAACACATACATTAAAAAAGAAGAAAGAGCCAAAATCAAAGAACAAATGGATCAACTGAGGAAACTAGAAAATGAACAGCAAACCAATCTTAAACCAAGTAGAAGAAAAGAAATAACAAGTATTACAGCAGAAATAAATGACATAGAGAACTAAAAAAATAAAGAGGATAAATAACACAAAAAGTTGGTTCTTTGAGAAGATCAATGAGATTAACAAGTCCCTACCTAGACTGACATCAAAAAGAGAGAATACCACCCCCCCAAAAAAAAAACAATGTAATGAATGATACAGGTGACATTATGGTGGATCCTGAAGAAATTAAAAAAATTATAAGAAGATACTATGAACAACTGTATGCCAACAAACTGGATAATGTTTTGGAAATGGACAATTTCCCAGAAACATATGAATAAACTCGACTGACCAGAGAAGAAATAGAAGACTGCAACCAACCAATCAAAAACAAAGAGATCCAGTCATCAAAAGCTTCCCACAAATAAATGCCCAGATTCAGGTGGTTTCACAGGGAAATTCTACCAAACTTTCCAAAAAGAATTGACACCAAGCTTACTTAAACTCTTTCAAAACATCAAAGGAAATGGAACACTACCTAACTCATTTTATGAAGCTATCAATCTAATATCAATACCAGGCAAAGATGCTACAGAAAAGGAAAACTACATGCCTATCTCCCTAATGAATATAGATGCAAAAATTCTCAAGAAAATACTTGTGAATCAAATCAAAGACACATTTAAAAAATCATACACAATGACCAAGTGGGGTTCATTCCAAGCATACAGGGATGGTTCAACATAAGAATATCAGTGTATTACAACACATTAAAAAATCAAAAAAGAAAAATCAAATGATCATCTCAATAGATGCTGAAAAAATATTCAACAAAATCCAACATCACTTTTTGATAAAAAACACTTCAAAAGTTAGGAATTGAAGGAAACTTCCTCAATATGATAAAAAGCATAAATGAAAAGCCCATAGTCAGCATAGTCCTCAATGGTGAGAGACTGAAAGCCTTCCCTCTAAGATCAGGAACAAGACAAGGATGCCCACTGTCACCACTGTATTGAACATTGTGCTGGAAGTGCTAGCCAGTGCAATCTGGCAAGACAAGGAAATAAAAGGCATCCAAAATGTAAAGGAAGATGGAAAACTGGCATTGTTTTCAGATGATATGATCTTCTATCTGGAAAAACCTGAGAAATTGATACAGCTACTAGAGCTAATAAACAAATTTAGCAACATAGCAGGATACAAGATGAATGCACATAAGTCAGTAATGTTTCTATATGCTATAAATAAACAAGTTAAAGAGACACTCAAGAAAAAGATACCATTTTCAATAGCAACTAAAAAAATCAAGTACCTAAGAATAAACTTAACAAAAGAGGTAAAAGACCTATGCAAAGAAAACTACATAACTCTACTAAAAGAAATAGATGGGGACCTTAAAAGATGGAAAAATATTCCACATTCATGGATAGGAAGGCTAAATGTCATTAAGATGTCAATTCTACCCAAACCCATCTACAGATTCAATCCAATACAAATCAAAATTCCAACACCTACCTTGCAGACTTGGAAAAGCTAGTTATCAAATTTGTTTGGAAAGGGAAGATGACTCAAATTGCTAAAGACCCTCTATAAAAGAAAAATGAAGTGGGAGGACTTACACTCCTTGACTTTGAATGTTATTATAAAGTGACAGTTGGCAAAACAGCATGGTACTGGCAAAAAAGAATAGACATATTGATCAAATTGAGAATTTGGAGATAGACCCCCAGATCTATGACTGATTTTTGATAAGATCCCCAAGGCCCCTGAACTGGGACATAATGGTCTTTTCAACAAATTGGGCTGGGAGAATTTGATATCCATATCCAAAAGAATGAAAGAGGAAGTCTCAGAGTGCATTGCGGGTGCACGCAGCTCCGCTGCCGAGTGACCGCCGGAAAATTCCAAAAAAAAAAAAGGCCTGACAGTCTAACATGAGGCCAATGCCAAACTTTCAAGCCACAGAACCCAGGCGGTGGCTTCCTTTCTATCACTGCTCAAACTGCTGAAGAAGCTTTGGCGAGGACCACCAGTTACTCCTCTGGGAAAATAGGTAGAAAGCCAGGAACTGCGTGGACTGGACACCACAGAGCAATCTAACTTTGGGCATACTTCATACAACACTCATGAAAATGTGGAACTGCTGATATCAGTGAAATCTGTAAGCTTTTGTGGCCAGGGGACCCGCACCCCTCCCTGCCAGGCTCAGTCACGTGGGAGGAGGGGCTGTCAGCTCCGGGAAGGAGAAGGGAGAACTGCAGTGGCAGCCCTTGTCGGAAACTCATCCTACTGATCCAAACTCCAACCATAGATAGACTGAGGCCATACACCAGAGAATCTGAGAGCAGCCAGCCCAGCAGTGAGGAGACAGGCATAGAAAAAAACAGCATGAAAAACTCCAAAATAAAAGCAGAGGATTTTTGGAGTTCTGGTGAACATAGAAAGGGGAAGGGCAGAGCTCAGGCCCTGAGGCTCATATGAAAATCCTGAAGAAAAGCTGATCTCTCTGCTCCGTGGAACTTTCCTTAATGGCTCTAATTGTTTTGTCTCTTAG
The DNA here is from genome assembly GCA_000164785.2 of Choloepus hoffmanni. Lineage (NCBI taxonomy): Eukaryota > Metazoa > Chordata > Mammalia > Pilosa > Megalonychidae > Choloepus > Choloepus hoffmanni. The sequence goes on from KN188994.1 coordinate 276,966, forward strand.
CATTTCAATAACCCATCAGATCTGCTAGGAGGGCTTTTTTTTAATCTTTTTTTTCTGTTTCTAAAACAATTACTCTAAGAAGCCCAATACAGAAAGCCTCAAAGATGTGCAATTTCAGCAGGTCAAGGCAAGAGCAGAACTAAGAGAGCTCTGAGACAAAAGGCAATAATCCAGTGGCTGAGAAATTTCACTAAACACCACAACTTCCCAAGAAAAGGGGGGTGTCTGCTCACAGCCATCATCCTAGTGGACAGGAAACACTCCTGCCCATTGCCAGCCCCATAGCCCAGAGCTGCCCCAGACAACCCAGTGTGATGGAAGTGCTTCAAATAACAGGCACACACCACAAAACTGGGCATGGACATTAGTCTTCCCTGCAACCTCAGCTGAGTGTCCCAGAGTTGGGAAGGTGGAGCAGTGTAAATTAACAAAGTCCCATTCAGCCATCATTTCAGCAGACTGGGAGCCTCCCTACACAGCACAGCAGCCCAGAACTGCCCTGGGGGGACAGCACTCACTTGTGACATAGCACAGTCATCCCTCAACAGAGGACCAGGGGGTGCTTGGCCTGGAAGAGGGACTCACTCACAAGTCTCAGGAGCCATACGCCAATACCAGGGACTTGTGGGTCGGTGGCAGACACAAACTGTGGCAGTACTGAACTGAAGGATTACATTATTGCAGCAGCTTTAAAACTCCAGGATCACCAGGGAGATTTGATTGTTAGAGCCATTCCCCCTCCCTGACTGCCCAGAAACATGCCCCATATACAGGGTGGGCAACACCAACTACACATGCAAGCTTGGTACACCAATTGGACCCCACAAGACTCACTCCCCCACTCACCGCGAAGGCAAAGCAGTGGAGAACTGGCTTGTGGAGAACAGGTGGCTGGTGGATGCCACCTGCTGGTTAGTTAGAGAAAGTGTACCCCATGAAGCTGTAAATCTGATAAATTACAGGTAAGGACTTCAATTGGTCTACAAATCCTAAAAGAACCCTATCAAGTTAAGCAAATGTCAAGAGGCCAAAACAACAGAAAATTATAAAGCATATGAAAAAAACAGACGATATGGATAACCCAAGCCCAAGCACCCAAATCAAAAGACCAGAAGAGACACAGCACCTAGAGCAGCTACTCAAAGAACTAAAGATAAACAATGAGACCATAGTACGGGATACAAAGGATAT
>KN188994.1:281085-358526 GCA_000164785.2 Choloepus hoffmanni
ACCTATACAAAGAAAACTACATAACTCTACTAAAAGAAATAGAAGGGACCTTAAAAGATGGAAAAATATTCCATGTTCATGGATAGGAAGGCTAAATGTCATTAAGAAATCAATTCTACCCAAACTCATCTACAGATTCAATGCAATCCCAATCAAAATTCCAACAACCTACTTTGCAGACTTGGAAAAGCTAATTATCAAATTTCTTTGGAAAGAGAAGATGCCTTGAATTGCTAAAGACACTCTAAAAAAAGAAAAATGAAGTGAGAGGACTTACACTCCCTGACTTTGAAGTGTATTATAAAGCCACAGTTGTCAAAACAGTATGGTACTGGCACAAAGATAGACATATAGATTTTTCTGTTTTGAATTGTTAATGTGTTATAATACATTGATTGATTTTCTTATGCTGAACCATCCTTGTATGCCTGGAGTGAACCCCACTTGGTCATGGTGTATGATTTTTTTAATGTGTCTTTGGAGTCGACTTGCAAGTATTTTGTTGAGGATTTTTGCATCTATATTCATTAAGGAGATTGGCTGGTAGTTTTCCTTTTTTGTAGCATCTTTGCCTCATTTTGGGATTAGATTGCTGTTAGCTTCATAAAATGAGTTAGGTAGTGTTCCATTTTCTTCAATGTTTTGAAAGAGTTTGAGTAAGATTGGTGTCAGTTCTTTCTGGAAAGTTTGATAGAATTCCCCTGTGATGCAATCTGGCCCTGGGCATTTATTTGTGGGAAGATTTTTGATGGCTGATTGGATCTCTTTGCTTGTGATGGGGTGGTTGAGGTCTTCTATTTCTTCTCTGGTCAGGCTAGGTTGTTCATATCTTTCCAGGAAATTGTCCATTTCCTCCACATTAGCCAGTTTGTTGCCATACAGTTGTTCATAGTATCCTCTTATAATTTTTTTTAATTGCTTCGGGATCTGCTATGTCACCTTTTTCATTCATTGTTTTGTTTATATGGGTTTTCTCTCTTTTTGATTTTGTCAGTCTAGCTAGGGGCTTGTCAATCTTGATCTTCTCAAAGAACCAACTTTTGGTGATATTTATTCTCTCTATTGTTTTTCTGTTCTCTATGTCATTTATTTCTGCTTTAATCTTTGTTATTTCTTTTCATCTACTTGGTTTAGGATTGGTTTTTCTGTTCATTTTCTAGCTTCTTCTGTTGATCCATTAGTTCTTCAATTTTGGCTCTTTCTTCCTTTTTAGTATATGCATTTAGTGGTATAAATTTCCCCTTCAGTACTGCTTTTGCTTCATCCCATAGGTTTTGGTATGTTGTGTTCTCATTTTCATTTGTCTTTATATATTTAGCAATTTCTCTTGCTATTTCTTCTGTAACCCACTGATTGTTTAGGAGTGTGTTGTTTAACCTCCAGGTATTTGTGAATTTTCAGTCTCTGATTCTTATTGAATTCCAATTGTATTCCATTGTGGTCAGAGAATGTGCTTTGAATAATTTCAATCTTTTTAAATTTGCTGAGCCTTGTTTTATGTCCCAGCATATGATCTATTCTGGAGAAAGTTCCATGAGCACTAGAGAATTGTGTATCCTGGTGATTTGGGATGTAATGTTCTATATATGTCTGTTAAGTCTAATTCATTCATCAGATTGTTTAGGTTTTCAATTTCCTTATTGGTCTTCTGTCTGGTTGATCAATCTATAGGAGACAGTGATGTGTTGAAGTCTCCCACAATTATTGTGGAAACATCAATTGCTTCCTTTAGTTTTGCCAGTGTTTCTCTCATGTATTTTGTGGCACCTTGATTGGGTGCATAAACATTTATGATCATTATTTCTTCTTGTTGAATTGCCCCTTTTATTAGTATGTAGTGGCCTTCTTTGTCTCTCAAAGCATCACTGCATTTAAAGTCTATTTTTTCAGAGATTCATATTGCTACACTTGCTTTCTTTTGGCAGTAGCTTGCATGAAATATTTTTTCCAATCTTTCACTTTCATTTTCTTTGTGCTCCTGTGTGTAAGATGCATCTCTTGTATACAAGAACCATCAATATGGTTCATTTTTTTTAATCCATTCTGTGAATCTATATCTTTTAATTGGGAAGTTTAATCCATTTACATTCAATGTTATAACCGTGAAGGCATTTCTTGAATCAGCCATCTTATCCTTTGGTTTATGTTTGTCATATATATTTTTCCCCTCTCTCTATTAATATCCTTTATTGTACCCATACCGAATCTCTTTAGTACTGAGCATTTCTCCAAGTCTCTCTCTTTCTTTGTTTCTCTGTCTGTAGGGCTCCCTTTAGTATTTCCAGCAGGGTAGGTCTGTTGTTAGCAAATTCTCTCAGCATTTGTTTGTCTTTGAAAATTTTAAGCTCTCCCTCAAGTTTCAAGGACGGTTTTACTGGATAAAGTATTCTTGGTTGGAAATTTCTCTCTCTCAGAATTTTAAATATATTGTGCCATTGCCTTCTTGCCTCCATGGTGGCTGCTGAGTAGTCACTATTTAGTCTTATGCTGTTTCCTTTGTATGTGGTGAATTGCTTTTCTCTTGCTGCTTTCAGAACTTGCTCCTACTCTTCTGTGTTTGACAGTGTGATCAGAATATGTCTCAGAGTGGGTTTATTTGGATTTATTCTATTTGGAGTTCACTGGGCATTTATGATTTGTATATCTATGTTGTTTAGAAGATTTGGGAAGTTTTCCCCAACAATTTCTTTGAATACTCTTCCTAGACCTTTACCCTTTTCTTCCCCTCTGGAACACCAATGAATCTTATATTCAGACATTTTATATTATCTATCATATTCCTGAGGTTCATTTCAATTTTTTCAATTGTTTTCCCCATTCTTTCTTTTGTGCTTTCATTTTCCATTCTGTCATCTTCCAGGTCACTGATTCATTGTTCAACTTCCTCTAGTCTTGTACTATGAGTATCCAGAATCTTTTTAATTTGGTCAGCAGTCTCTTTAATTTCCATAAGATCATATATTTTTTATTTAGTCTTGCAATATCTTCTTTATGCTCTTCTAGGGTCTACTTGATGTCCTTTGTATTTCATACTATGGTCTCATTGTTCATCTGTAGTTCTTTGATTAGTTGCTCTATGTACTGTGTCTCTTCTGATTTTTTGCTTTGGGTGCTTGGGCTTGGGTTATCCATATCATCTGTTTTTTTCATATGTTTTATAATTTTCTGTTGTTTTTGGCCTCTTGGTATTTTCTGAACTTGATAGGGTTCTTTTAGTATTTGTAGACCAATTGAAGTCCTTATCTCTAATTTATCAGTTTTGCAGCTTCGTGGAGTGCAATTTCTCTAACTAACCAGCAGGTGGCGTCCATGAGCCACCTGTTTTCCACAAGCCACTTCTCCCCTGCTTTGCCTTTGTGTTGAGTGGGGGAGTGAGTCTTGTGGGGTCCAATTGGTGTACCAAGCTTGCATGTGTAGTTAGTGTTGCCCACCCTATATATGGGTCATATGTCTGGGCAGTCAGGGAGGGGATGTGTGTCAAACAATCAAGTCTCCCTGGTGTTCCTGGAGTTTTAAAGCTGCTGCAAAAGTCTAATCCTTCAGTTCAGTCCTGCCACAGTTTGTCTCTGCCACTGACCCACAAGTCCTTGATTTTGGAGTATGGCTCCTGAGACTTGCAAGTGGGTCCCTCTTCCAGGTCGTGCACCCCCTGGTCCTCTGTTGAAGTATGACTGTGCTATGTCACAGGTGAGTGCCATCCTCTCAGCATGGGTCTGGGCTGCTGGGCTGTGTAGGAAGGCTCCCAGTCTGCTGAAATGATGGCTGAATGGGGTTTTGTTAATTTACACTGCTCCACCTTCGCAACTCTGGGACAACCAGCTGAGGGTGCAGGGAAGGCTAATGTACATGCCCAGTTTTGTGGTGTGTGCCTGTTATTTGAAGCACTTCCATCACACTGGGTTGTCTGTGGCAACTCTCGTCTATGGGGCTGGTGACAGGCAGGAGAATTTCTTGTCCACCAGGATGATGGCTGTGGGCAGACACCCCCCTTTTCTTGGGAAGTTGTGGTGTTTAGTGAATTTTGTTAGCCAGTGGATTATTGCCTTTTGTTTCAGAGCTCTTTTAGTGCTGCTCTTGTCTTGACCTGCCCAAACTGCAAGTCTTTGAGGCTTTCTGTATTGGGCTTCTTAGAGTAATTGTCTTAGAAAAAGAAAAAAATGGTAAAAATAAAAAAGCCCTCCTTGCAGATCTAATGGGTTATTTAAATGCTAAGATGTAAAGCAATTAGGGCCATTAAGGAAAGATCCAGGGGGCAGAGAGATCAGTTTTTCTTTGGGAGTTGCATATGAGCCTCAGGGCCTGAGCTCTGCCCTTCCCCTATGTTCACCAGAACTCCAAAAATCCTCTGCTTTTATTTTGGGGTATTTCTTTGTTGTTTTTTGTTATGCCTGTCTCCTCTCTGCTGGGCTGGCTGCTCTCAGATTCTCTGGTGTCTGGTCTCTATCTATGGTTGGAGTTTGGATCAGAAGAATGAGTTTCCAATAAGGGCTGACACTGCAGTTCTCCCTTCTCCTTCCCAGCACTGACAGCCCCTCCTGCCATGGGACTGAACCTGGCAGGGAGGAACGTGGGTTCCCTGGGCACAAAAACTTACAGATTTTGCTTATCTCAGCATTTTGACATGTTCATGAGTGTTCTTTGAAGTATGCCCAAAGCCAAATTGCTCTGTGGTGTCCAGTCCACGCAGTTCCTGGCTTTCTACCTACTTTCCTGGAGGAGTAACTAAAACATACACCTCACCAATCCACCATCTTGCCCTGCCTCTGCTTATATCTTTGTTATTTCTTTTCTTCTACTTGCATTAGTGTTAAATTGCTCTTCATTCCATAGTTTATTCTTTTGTTTAGTTAGGCGTTTGGTTTTAGCTCCAACTTCCTTATTTATGTATGCATTTGGAGCTATAAATATCCCAGTCAGCACCTCCTTTACAGCATTCCATAGGTTTCATATGTTGTGTTCTCATTTGCATTTTTCCAGTTATTTATGATTTCTTTTGAAATTTCTTTTTTTACCCACTGATTATTTAAGAGAGTGCTGTTTAACTCCCAATATATATTTTTACTTGCAATTTTATTCAGGTATAATCCCATACCATACTATCATCCAAAGTGTACAATGAATTGTTGACAGTATCATCATATATTTGTGTATTCATCACCAGCATCAATTTTTGAACATTTTCATTACTCCAAATAATAGTAAAAATTAAAATTAAAATAAGAATAAAAATAAAAGTAAAAAGAAAATCCAAAACAACCCATGCTCCCCCATATTCCCCTATTATTCATTTACTTTTGGTTCCCATTTTTCTACTTATCTGTCCATACAGTGTATAAAGGGAGTGTGAGCCACAAGGATTTCAACAATCCTACAATCACACTGTATAAGCTATAAAGTTATACAATTTTCTTCAGAAAACAAGGCTACCAGGTTGTAGTTCAACAGTTTCAGGTATTTCCCTCTAGCTATTCTAATACACTAAAAGCTATAAAGGCATATCTCTATAATGCCTAAGAATAAAACCCAGTATGACCTCTTGACAACATTTGATATCTTTCAGCCCTGAAAACTTTACTTTGTTTCATTCATCTTCCCCTTTTTGGTAAAGAAAGCTTTTTCAATCCCATGATCCCTCATATTTGAAGGAAAGTTTTCTGAGACAAGGATTCTTGGTTGGTGGTTTTCCTCTTTCAGTATCTTAAATATATCAACCCCTTTCCTTCTTGCCACCACAGTTTCTATTGAGAAATACATACATAGTCTTATCAAGTTTCCTTTGTATGTGATGCTTTGCTTTTCTCTTAGTGTTTTCAGGATTTTCTCTTTATCTTTGTTATTTCATAATCTGATTATTACATGCCTTGACCTAGGCCAATTCAGATCTATTCTGTTTGGGGTACAATGTGCTTCTTGGATCCATAATTTTATTTCTTTCATAAGAGATGGGAAATTTTCATTATTTCCTCTATTATTGCTTCTGCCCCTCTTCTCTTCTCTTCTTCTGGGACACCCATGACATGTAAATTCCTGCATTTTGTGTTGTCATTCAATTCCCAGAGATGTTGCTCATATTTTTCCATTCTTTTCTCTATCTCTTCTTTGGTGTGTAGGCTTTCAGGACTCTGGTTCTCCAGTTCCTGAATGTTTTCTTCTGCCTCTTGAGATCTGCTTTTGTATGTCTCCATTGGGTCTTTCATCTCTTGTGTTGTGCTTGCCATTTCCATAGATTCTGCCAGTTTTTTTTTGAATTTTCCATTTCTACCTTATGTATACCCAGTGTTTTAATTATATGCTTCATCTCTTTTGTCAGATCCAGACTTACCCTAGGAGTCATGTCCCATGTTGCATGGGAGATTTACAACTTACCACTATATATTTCTGAAAGTTCTTGTTCTTTGGTGGTTACTGATTTCATCTGCATTTCATTATGGTAAGAGAATGGTTTTGTGCCCCAACTTTTGATCTTTCCTGGAGAACATTCCATGAGCACTAGAGAAAATGTATATACTGTCATTTTGAATGCAATCATATATTTCTTTATATATATACATATATATTAAGTGTAATTCATTTATCATATTGATTTTGCATTTAAAACCTATTTCATCTGATGTTTCTATGGCTACCCCTGTTTTCTTTGATTACAATGTCAGTAGAATATTTTTTCCAATCTTTCACTTTCAACCTCTTTGTGCCACTATGTCTAAGATGAGTCTCTTGTAAACAGCACATCAATGGATCATACATTTTAATCCATTTAGTCAGTCTATATCTTTTAATTAGGGAGTTTAATCCATTCACATTCAAATTCATTACTGCTACTGAAGTTCTTGAGCTAACCATCTTGTCCTTTTTTTTAGTTCTGTTTTTCCCTCCTCTCTCTTTTTTTCCATTAACTTATGCTTTCTAATACTCTTATGTTGTGTACCTTTCCCCAGATCTCTCTCTCCTGACATTTTTCTCAGTGGGCAGAACTCCATTTAGTATTTCTTGCAGAGCAGGTCTCTTGTCAACAAATTCTTTCAGCATGTGCTTGTCTGTGAAAATTTTAAACTCTCCCTCACTTTTAAAGTATAGCTTTGCTGGATAATGTATTCTTCACTGGCAATTTTTGCTCCTTCAGGATTTTAAATATGTCATACCTCTGCCTTCTCACCTCCATGATGCCTGTTCAGTAGCAGTACTTAGTTTTACATGGTTTCCCTTTTATGTGGTGAATCACTTCTATCTTGCTTTCAGGACTTTCTCCTTCTCTTCAGCATTTGACAATCTAATTAGTATATGCCTCAGAATGGTTCTATTTGGATTTATTCTATTTGGAGTTTGTTGGGATTCTTCTTTGTATATTTATGTCTTTTGTGAGGTGGGAAAAGCTACCCAATTTTAGCCCTAAATACTCCTCCCAGCATTTTACTTTTCTCTTCTCCTGGGACACCAGTTACTGTATTTGTGCACTTCATTTCTGTCCAAGCATATTTTTCTGGGGTGAATCATTTGCTACTGGAGTCATGGGGGCTTCTAAGGGTGGAAAGCCTGGAGAAAGGGTGTCAGGAATCCCAGGAAATGAGGTGACTGTGGTGCTTGGCAAAGTCCCAGGGTTTACCCTAGATGTGGCCTCTTCCATAGTGGTTGGAGTCAACTCCCCAAGTGAATAATCACCTCCTGGGGAGGCAAAATCTACAGGACAGTGAAACATCACAGTTTGTAACTTTGAAAGGGGTGTTTTGACTGCTTGATGAGCCTGATATGTAGCATCTGTAGCCTTCCTCTTTACTTCAGCCTCCTCTTCCTCCAATTTCTTTTTCATTGCAATGTCATTGCAAAGCCCATCCAGTCTGCTATCCATGTGCCCAGTGTGAATTACTTCTGCATCTCTTTTTAGTCATCTATATTTTTCCTGGGTTTCCTTTATTATTTTCTTTAATTCCTCAACTTGTTCAGCCAACAGTTTCTGAACAATTAGTTCTTCAACAGTTCCACAGCTTCCCCCTTTTTCACCACATTTCCATTTTAGGGTCTCAGTGGTCTTTTGAATTTTGGAGTATTGAGAAGCACAATGTTTTTGAGAGAACCAGTCTGAAGGGTGGCCAGGTTCTGCAAAAGCCTTGATTGCTGTTAACTGATACCCAATTTTGATCTCCACTCCTCATGACAGATGATGCCAAACACAGGTTCTCCTGGATAGATCATGGCTCTGTGGGGTCAGTACTCAGAAGTTTGTTTGCCTGTTCCTGTTGTCATCTTGGTCCTGAAGTCTCTCTTCCTCATTTTTGAAAGAAAGTTTCACCTGATATATTATTCTTGGTTGGCAACTGTTTTCTTAAAGCACAATAAGTATTTCAACTCGCTGTCTTCTTTTCTTCAGTATTTCTGATGAGAAATCAGCACTCAACCTTATTGGGACTTGCTTGTACATAACTCATTGCTTTTTTCTCAGAGCTTTCAAAAGTCTCTCCTTGTACTTTGTATTCAGTAATATGATCAATAAATGTAATGGTTTATTTTTCTTAATGCTTCTGAGGTTTGGTGTTTCTGAACTCATTGGGTGAGTATATTCATATACTTTATTAAGCTTGGGAAGTTCTCTGTCATTATTTCTTTGACTATTCCTTCTTCCCCTTTCTTTCTTCTCCTTTTGGAACTCCTGTATTTCATACATTGGTACATTTGAAGATCTCTTAATTTATTTTCACTTTTCATAATTCTTATATTTGTTGCTCAATCCTATTCATTTCAATTGTCTTGTCATTGTGATCAGATTCTTTCTTTGGCCAGCACCAATCTGCCCTTGAAACTTTTGGGGACACTTTTTATTTTTGTTATTATGGTCTTCAACTCTAATAGTTGTGTTGATTCCTTTCAAAATTTCTGTATCTTTACTATGATACTCATTTGCTCATTCATTGTTTCCCTTATATCCTTTAGTTCTTTCTCTGTATTTTCCTTCATCTTGACATTTTAAGATCATTTTTAAAGGATTTATTTGGCATATCCACATTCTGGCATTGTTCATTGTTGGTTGCTGAAATTTTATCGTTTTGCTTTGGATGGGCCATCATTTCCTGTTTCTTTGTCTCACACTCATTGCACACTGTGCATTTTAATATGTTAAATTCTGGTATTTATTTCCTGAAGATGTATGTTTCTTGGTTTTGCAACCAGCTGGTGATAAGAAAGATATTTTATTAAGATCATACCCCCTAACAGGGATGCCTACAGAAAATGAATGCAGTGTGCATGTTTCCCCTTGTCATTCTGTGCCTGTGTCTGGTCCTGTGCTTTTTCTTCTTAGCTGTTTTTGAGTTTCCCTATTTTCAGGAGTTTTTTTGTCCCCTGTTTCCCAGGAGACAGACATCCAGCTCATGGGTGTTTGAAGCCCACAAGCCATTGCTCCTGTATCACTGCCCTTACAATTCTTACATGTCTTTTATTGCCTCAAGCTGCTACTGCCTGAAGGGCAAATTCTGAGTTGAGGGATGTGATGAAGAGACTTTCACAAGTCTGTCTCTTCTGCTGAATCAGGGCCAGTCAACCACATCAACTGTACAGACTGGCTCAAAGTGCCCTGGGTAAAGGACCAGGTAAGTCACAAAGATATTTCTTCACAACTTTTCAAAGCTGAGCTATCTTGGCTTGCCAAGAAAATGCACTCCTTCATCTAACTGTCTCATGCAGACCTGTGGAAGGTGAGTGTCTTCAGTTCACCTGTACCACTCAGGATGTTTTGAAAAAAATGGCTGCCACCACTGCCTCTGTAGGATGGGTTGAACCAATGGCCACATTTAGATTGGGGCATAAGCAATCAAAAGCCATTAATCAAAAACTGTGATCAGAGCCTCAATGTGCCCTCACTTGGTCTTGGCAAAGATTTTCACATCCCTTTATGTCACCAGCAAGCTTGTCAAGGGTTGAAACCTTTGTGGAGTGCATCAAGAGTGGGATATGTGTGACAGTAACCACCTTGAGATAAGAGCAGTTTTCTGTTCTTTACTGTAATTTGTCAGACTCTTACTCCTGCTCCTCCCTGGATGCTGTACAGTATCCCTCTCATTTGTGGAAATAGCTGTTTCAGACAGAGTCTACCTGTTTAATAGTTGTTATGCTGGGAGGACTGAGTCTTGGTGCTCACTCTTCTGCTTCTCCCTATCCACTCATCACAAGCATGTATTTTTGATCCAGCAATTTATCTCCTACATGCTCAAGAAAAATGAGTGTCTAGATCCACCAACTCAAGTATAGCAATTTTAAAGGAAATTTATTTTTCACAATAGCTGAAACATGGTAATAAACACAATGTCAAATATTAGGAGGATGAATATCTACAATATAGGCAATAAATCTGGTGGAACACTCCTAGCAAAACAAATCACCCCCAGCCAAAAATTATATATATATATATATATATATATATATATATGTGTGTATATATCAAAAGAAGTCAACTACAACAAAACACATACTATATGATTCTATTTATATGGACATTGAGTATTCATAATAGTCAGTGTCTGACATCAAAAAATGGATACTTATGGAAGTATTAAACAAAGAGCAAAGAAATATATATTCAGACAAACTAAAGCAGAGAAAGTTCAAGGCCATCAATTGGATGGTACAAAACATGTTAACAGATGGTTTTCAGGCTGAGGGAAATTATTCCAGATGGATACACTGGATGCAGCAAGGAATGAAGGACAATGAAAAAGTAAATATGTGGGTTCAGGAAGTCAAGAAAATATAACTTGCTAAAGAGCACACAACCCTTAAGTTGTAGATCCTGCCTAGAAACATAGGCTGTTTGTTTGGCTCTAGAGGCAGCCAGATTAACCACAATTATTTGCCATCCTCTGTATCGGGGTGTTGAGGGAAGAGAAGCCTTCTATGGGAAGGTTTGAATAGAATGAAACAAAATTACTAAGTACTCAGAACAGTGACAGTGACATACAATCATGAAATTTATTTTTATATAAGTTATCTAGATGCATATTTATAAACAATCACCTTTAAAATAAATCCAGGGCCATATGGAACAATATCCAGATATTTATTTGGATAATTGTTCACATGCGTGATCTGTCAACTAATGATGGAAACAAGATAGAATATAATAAGCTGAAGATCAATTTTGAAATCTCCAGGGTAATATCTAAAATTATTGAGATAATATTTTATAACTGAAAATCTACTAGATGGTAAAAAAGGAAAAACACACTTTATCAACTCAATAGAAGAAATATTGGACACAGGAAAGGTGGGACAAATAGCAAACCAAAAGCAAGTGGGTAGACAGAAATTCAACATGTGCTACTAATGACATTAAATTTAAATGAACTGAATGACCCAATTATAACACAAAATTTGTCAATTGGAATGAAAAACTAAAATACCGAACTATAAGCTCTTCATAAGTAATAATACTTAAAATAAGCAGAAAAATATACATCAAAAACAAAATTTTAAACAAGATGGCAAAATATATAATGAAAACCAAGCCTCCCCCCCCCCGCAAAAAAAAAATCATTAAATCTATATGGCTGAATTCTAGTAAAAAAATGTAGACCAGATGTAGGAAGTATGGCTCCATATAGGGAGAGATTTTTCTTCATGATAAGGAAGTTGATTTAGTAGGAAGATTTAGCAATTATGAATTTGTATGCACTTATGACATAACTGCAAACATACTGCAAGAAATGACATATCACAAAGGAGAATTTTTTAAATTCCAATATCATAGTTGGAGATATGAATAAAATCTAATTATTATACACAACACTTGAATAACACAATGGGCTAACTTGTCTTAAATAGGACATACAGATTATTGCTCTCTGGGTACATAATTTTTTTCAAGTACATTCTAGGCATATATCAAAATAGTCCATTTACTAAGCCAAAAATCAACATGTTCCAGTTGTTAAAATAATAATGACTAAGTTGTCTGATCATAGCTGAATTAAACTAGAAATCAATGACAGAAATGTAATTGTAATTTCTAAGAATCTTGGAAGATATTTTGCTTTCCTAGCACCATCTCAAGGCAATTAGCCATTTGAAATTACAACAATTTTTATGCCAAGGTTTACACACCAAAGGGTTTTCTCTAGTGCCATTACTTCCCTACATTTTAAACTAAAACTGAACAACGTTGGCCTGGTTCAAAAACAGAATGATTACTGTCATGGTCTTAATCATCTCAGGTTCCCACTTACCCTTGCCTGCACCTGAAACATGGCTGGATCCTTACCAGAAACACTGCCTTTCTCTCCAGTGTAAGAGAAGACAGTATTAACTTGTGTTTGATGTTACTGTTTTCTTCTTTTCCTCCTCTTTACCCACTCCATGAATCACTCCAACTCTCTCCTGCTCTCTTTTTTAAAGAAATTGGAATAGAAAATACTGATAGGGATGTTACTTACACAATGAGACCAAGCCAATGTATTGTTTACTTTTCAATGAACTGATAATCTCAGTCCCAGCAGTTTTAAGCTGAATTGGTAATTGTTAATGAAAGTTCAGAGAGATTGGATTACAGTGCTTAGTGGAACTGATGCCAGCAAAACTGGGGGGCTCCTCTTGCTGCCCAAAGTTTCAATATGAAGAATATTAATTTAATCTTTAAATACATTTAGTTTTGCTTGGCTCCAATTATCTTAAAAATTGCATATTTTATTGTCATTGCAATTTAATTAATAATACAACAAATATTTGCCTATTATCTTCTCTTTGCTAACCTCTGTGCTACATATTCAGGTGTTACAAAGTAAATAAGTGAATCCTTATTATGAAAATAAGATATATACATGAGCCCTTATAAGTCAGGTGTAATTCTAGGGATTTCTCATAGCATGTTTTGAAAGGAAATATAAGCACTTTTCTGCCATTCATACACACAGCTTCTAGCTCTTTCTGTGCATAATCCACCCTAAATATTTTGAAATATTGTCATAACTTTAAGTATACTAAGTTTTATAAGGATGTGTGGATTAAACATATAAAAGGAAAATTATACCAATAATTCATTATATTGAAAATTCATTCTTTACAATATGCATTAAAATAAATGATATTTTCTTTTACATTTGTGAGGTGGGAGCACCTGTGCAGTATTCTAGTTAACCCTGGAAAATTTTGCTGTGCACAGATCCTCCTGCCACTTGGCAATCTACAAGTAAAGAAATGATCTAAGTTTTAAAATCTGTATACACATCACTTCAGAACACTTTATTATGCCATAATCTTTTTGAAATAAAATACCATTATTAAATGCACAGCCCTGGATTTTCCTCTTACAACTTTTTGTGTGTTTAACAATAGTACTACGGGTTTAGGATAGAAAAAATGTAAGTGCTGAAGGCATCACATAATTGCTTTTCTCTGTGATTGCTTTTTTCCTACTGATTTATTTTTCCTCAACATAGACACCTGTGTGAGTTTGAATGTATTATATCCCCCCAAACATCATTACATTTGATGTAATCTTGTGTGGGCAGACCTCTCAGTGTTAATTAGATTGTAATTCTTTGAGTGTTTCCATGGAGATGTGCCCCACCCACCTGTGGGTGATGACTCTGATTGGACAATTTCCATGGAAGTGTTGGCCCACCCATTCAGGGTGTCTATGAATTAAATTACTGGAGCACTATATAAGATCAGACAGAAAGAGCAAGCTAGTACAGCCAAGAGGGACACTTTGAAGAATGCACACAAGATGAGAGAGCAGCTGCAGATGACAGACTCTTTGAAGATGGCTTTTGAAAGCAGATTCTTTCTCTGAAGAAGCTAAGAGAGGACAAACACCCCAGAGCAACTGAGAGTGACATTTTTTAAGAACTGCAGCCTAGAGAGGAACATCTTTGGAGAAAGCCATTTTGAAACCAGAACTTTGGAGCGGATGCCAGCCACATGCCTTCCCAGCTAACAGAGATTTTCTGGACATCATTGGCCTTCCTCCAGTGAATGTAACTGATTGTTGATGACTTACTTCAGACACTTTATGGCCTCAAGACTGTAACTTTGTAACCAAATAAACCCCCATTATAAAAGACAATCAGCTTCTGGTGTTTTGCATTTCAGCAGCATTAGCAAACTAGAACAGATTTTGGTACCAGGAGTGGCGTGCTTGTGCTGCTGTGTTTGCAAATACCAAACATGTTGGAATGGGTTTTTAAATGGATGAGGGGAAGATTCTGGAAGAATTGTGAAGAGCCTGATAGAAAAGGTCTAAACTGCTTTGAGGAGACCATTTGTGGAACTATGGACTCTAATACTTCTGAGGAGGCCTTGCACAGAAATGATGAATGTGTTGTTGCAAACTGGAGGAGATGTGATTTTGTCTTAAAGTGGCAGAGAATTTGGCAAAAGAGTCCTGGTGTCAGATGGAAGGAATAATTTGAAAGCAACAACCTGGAATACTTAGCTGAGGAGATCTCCAGACTACATGTGGAGGATATACCCTGGCTTCTCCTTGCAGCTTATAGTAAAATGCAAGCAGAGAGAGATAAACTTAGAACTGGACTCTTGGATACAAAGAAACCAGAAGCTGATGGCTTGGAAAATTATGGGCTTCCAGGGGGTGGAATCCTAGAAGCTACACCCAATGTGAGGATGAAACCAAATATGGAAACTGACCATCACTTCAAAACAAGCCGAGATTGGAAAAGGAGTTAAGCAGAAAGGATTTATGGAAAGTCCTATTGTCTGATGGCTTTGACCCCTGTGTGCTTCATGTGAAGCCAACAGAAATTTTGTGGTATCTTTATAGACAGAGCTGTTGCTCGTCTGGACTGGAGGAGGCAGACAAGGAAAAAATTGAAGGAAGAATGTCATCAAAGACAGAGCCATGGAGTTTGAGATCTGGAGTCAAGAGGCCTTGGGCTGGGAGAGTGGAGTGGCCCACATGCATGGAAAGTGTGAGTTTGCCCTAGAGGTTGAGGGTGGGCATTCTGCCTCAATGCTCTGGAAGAGATTTGCCACCTAGTTCCAAAAGAGTGTAGAGCACATTCCCAGAGAATTGGGGAGGGCCTGGCTGCCACCCCACTGTTCTGAATGGGTTGACCATGTACCCTGGAGATGAAAGGGAATCTGAGTGCTGCCCTGATGTTTGAGGAGAGTGGGTCCTAGAAGATTGTCTCCTCAATATGTGAATATGTTGGAGAACTCACCCCAGCATTTGGAGAGAAAAGGGCTGCCAAATGGCCCTTAGGAAATTTTAGACTACCACTCTCTCAAGCCCCAAGGATGCAACATCACTTCATTAATGACTCTCACACTTTGGAATCCAATGGAGTTTGCCCTGTGGGCCTTGGGAACTGATTTGGTCCCTTAATCCCTGTTTTCCTTACTCTTTCTCCTTATGGTAATGGGAACATTTATCATATGAATGTCCCTCCTTTGTATTTTGGAAGAACATAACTTGTTCTAAGTTCACAGATCCACAGCTAAAGACTTATGCCTTAGGACTATAATTGATTTTGATGGGAACTTATTGTTACTGAAATGATTTAAGTATTTGTGATATTGTTGTGGGATGAATGTATTTTGTGTATGACAGATAATGTCATTGTGGGGCCTAGGGGGTGGAATGCACCAGTTTGAATGTATTATGTCCCCCCAAATGCCATTATCTTTAATGTAGTCTTGAGTGGGCAGAACTATCAGTGTTAATTAGATTGTAATTCTTTGAGTATTTCCATGGAGATGTTTCCCATCCAACTGTGGGTGATGGCTCTGATTGGACAATTTTCATGGTGGTGTTGGCCCACCCATTTTGGGTGTCTCTGAATTAAATTACTGGAGAACTATATAAGATCTGACAGAAGGAGCAAGCTAGTACAGCCAAGAGGGACACTTTAAAGAATGCACAGAAGCTGAGAGAGTAGCTGCAGATGAGAGAGAGTTTGAAGACAGCTGTTGAAAGCAGACTCTTGCTCTGGAGAAGCTAAGAGAGGACAAAAACCCCAAGAGCAACTGAGAGTGACATTTTTGAGGAACAGCAGCCTAGAGAGGAATGTCCTCAGAGAAAGTCATTTTGAAACCAGAACTTTGGAGGAGATGCCAGCCACATGCCTTCCCAGCTAACAGAGGTTTTCTGGACACCATTGGCCATCCTCCAGTGAAGGTACCCAATTGTTGATGAATTACCTTGGACACTTTATGGCCTTAAGACTGTAACATTGTAACCAAATAAACCCCCTTTATAAAAGCCAATCTATTTCTGGTGTTTTGCATTCCAGCAGCATTAGCAAACTAGAATATCACCATTTTGAGAACTGGCTCTATTTGGAGTATTTTCTAAATTTTTAATTGATAAAGAGTTATTATTACAAATTTTCTAAGTAAAGAAGTCATATATCAAAGATGTTCAAAACTTTCTCAGGGCTATGAAGCAAGTAAATGGCAGAGTTGAAGGATCAAACATATCTTCCTATGATGGAATGACATTTTAACTGCTGTACTCTCACACATAAACCAAAGCTAGACTTAACATTGATTCATGAGTTCAACATAAGAAAAGTTTTTATTCTGTGTTCAAAGAAAGCCTGTTGTATTTCTGTAACATGACAGTAGTAGTTTGATAATTGGCTTGAAAGGATAGTCTGATATGTAGAAAATGTTGAGAAAATCTTCCTGAGGTGACTACCTTTGGCATGAAACCAGTTTTACTAAGTTAGATCTATTTTAAATATTGAAGTGTCCATTTTTTACCAACTTAATCATATGAGGCTATCATTAGACTTTCAATAAACAGAATGGCATAAAACAGAAACAACAAGAAAAACAAAACTTCTTAGTGAACTCTATCAAATAGTCCTGAACTAAAGACCCTCAAGGAGGGGAAAATGAGAGAATTGATAGTCTTGCAAGCAGGAGGTCAGTCTGAAAGTAACTGCTCTCTGGCAGTTATCAGAGGTTCTCTGTTATAAATGGTCATATGGATCACAAGAAAAGTGGAACAATAAAATCAGAATGTGAAGTGTGGGGCCTCATTAATGTTCCTTTAGAGAAGTTGAGGATGGAAGGATAAAGCAGATCTGGAAAGGTCTATTCCACATTTTCAAGTCATCAAGGAAAATGGTTTTAGCAAGTCCAGCAGATATGTGCTGTTCATGAGGGTTTATTAAGAATTTAGCCTAGGGGATCATAAGTGAAGGGGCTTCAAATACAGGTTAAAATTTCACAACTTATAGTTTTACTCATGAAGAGGACCATTAATGAGGAATTTGCTGTGAATCAACATCCATTTATTATTCTCAGATTTACCACCAATGCATATGTTTACACATATGCATAAAACAATCTTTTATGTCTCAGCTTATTCACATTCTGAATTATATTCAGCTTGTATGGTAAAACATATTTTACACAACACAGAAGACTTGATACATTTTGTCTTTTTCAACTTCACAATGTTATTAAATAATTACTGATTCCCACAGATAATGTCAAATTTCATAAATAGGAAAGATGCCAGCAGATGTTATTCTTATTTTATAGGCCTGTGAAGTTACATTGTGGTGAAATTAACAAATGAATGAATCACCTAATCAATAGATCAGTCCATCACATTTTCAGATAAGGTCATCAAACATAGCTACTTTTTACTTCCAAATATAGAAATGCATATTATAGTAATAAAATGAGTAAAAATTAAAAATATACATAGTACAAATAAAAGTATAATGTACTGCAAAAATAATCAAGTAAATTCCCACAAAGCATCCAATTTTTAGAATTTTTATAATATGTACAGAGACCTTAATTTTGAAATATTTTAAAAATGTTAAACTAATGGTTTGGAGATGTTGCTAGGAGTGTTTTCTCAGAATTTCAAATATGCCATATATTGCATCTAGGTTGGTCTTAGTTCAATAACACATTGAGTGAACTTAAAGTATTTTACAGTAAAATGGTGGCAATATAAGAGATACTCAAGTTCAATCAATTTAAATTAATACAGAATCTTTCATAAAAACATCATGACTGAAGTGTTAGAAGACAGAAAGGTATACTTTATATATGAGATCATCAAGGGCAGTTTTATTTTTAAAATATGTTGTGAGATTCATCTTACTTACTTGTTCTGGATTGCTAATGCTGCCATTATGCAAAATACCAGAAATGGATTGTCTTTTATAAAGGCAGTTTTCTTTTCTAACAAAGTTACAGTCCTAAAGACATAAAAGTGTCCAAATTAAGACATTAACAGTTGATGAAAGATGGCTGATGGCTCCAGAAAACCTCCATTAGCTGGGAAGGCAGGTGGCTGGCAACTTTTGATCCCAGATTCTTTTCTAGCTTCTCTCTCAGCTTCTGTGCATCCTTGGTTCTTTCTGCCAGGACATTTCTCTCTAAGCACCTCGGGGTTCTGTGTTAACATATCCCAGGGAAAATGCTGGGCTTCATCTGTTAGCTAAACATCCATCTGTCTGCATCTCCAAATATCTCTAAGTGTCAGTGTCAGCTATTAGCTCTTAGCTTCCCTCCAAAATGTCCCTCTCTGCTGCTCTGAGCTCATTCTATTTGTGAGTTCTTTTCTAGGATGCCAGTGTTTAAATCTAGATCAGCCCTGAATGGCAGGGTCTATATATCCATGGAAAAATTTAATCAGTTGATTGAGTCATAACTCCATGGAAACAAAATTAAAAGTTTCCAACTTGACCAACACTAATACATGTGACCCCAGAAGGTTGCATTAAAGGATATGGCTTTTGAAGGGACAAAATATATCCAAACTAGCACATTCCACCCTTGGATCCCCAAAAGACAAATTCTTTCCAAATACAAAATACATTCATCCCATCACAATATCACAAAACTGAAATCCATTCAGTAGCAATAGGTAAGTACAAGACACCATCCAAATCAATCACAGATGTGGTCTTCTTCTAAATTAAAATTCTTTCCTCTCTGGATGTGGACATTTGAAACCTATAACAAGTTATCTGCTTCCAATATAGAAAGGAGGGGCTGTCATAGGAGAAACATTCCCATTGCCATAAGGAGAAACTGAAAGGGAAACAGGGTTCACAGTACCAAAACAGCTCCTAAAACAGACAGGGTATGCTTCATTAGATTTGAAAGTCTGACAGTCATTTATCAAATGATGTTTTATCCTTGAGGCTTGTGACAGTATGAGTCCAACAATTTCCAAAGTCTTATACGGCAGCCCTTTTTTCTCCAAACGCTAGGGTGAGATCTCCAACATATCCATGCACTGGGGAAACCACATCCTTCTCATCCACACCCTTCACAAGCACCAGGGTGGCACCCAACTCTCTTCCATCTCCAGGGAACATGCTCAACCCAATCTAAACAGGCTCACCACAATCACCAGGAAGTGTGCTCCAATCTCTCTGAGGTCTCAGGCAGCAGCACTCTTCCTGAGCATTGAGGCAGAAGGCCCACACTCTGACTCCAGGGCAAACTCACCCTTTCCACATGCTTCAGTTGCTCTTCTCTCCTTCCCAGAGATTTCTTGATTCCAGATCTCAATTTCCATGGTTCTCTCTTTGAAGAAATTTTTCCTCTAATTTTTTTCTCCTCCATTTCCTCCAGCCCAAACTGGCAGTGGTTCCATTTATACAAATATTGCAAAGAATTGTTGGCTTTCTGCAAGCATACAGGAGTAAAACCTTCAGAAAATCAGACTTTCCACAAATCCTTTCTTGATAATACCATCTCCAATCCTGGCTTGTACTGAAATTGCTGTCAGTTTCCATGTATGGATAAATCCTCACATGGGAGACTATCCTCTGGGCTATCACTTCCTGATAGACCTGAGTTTTGCAGTCCTTTGATTTCTTGTTTCTTTGTACCCAAGACTTCAATTTTGAACATATCCCTTTCCTCTCACATTTTACTACAAGCAGCAAGGGGAAGTGAGGCTGCATTTTCAACTTTTAGTTTTGAAATCTTTTCAGCTATGTATCCAAGCTCATCATTTTCAAATTCTGCCTTTCATCCAAAAGCAGAACTCATTTTACAAAACTCTCTGCCACTTTAAATCAAGGATGGCCTTTCTTCCATTCAACATTTCTGTTCAAGGCCACATCAGGGCTATCTTTAGAGTCCATATTTCTAGCCACAGTCTCTTCAAAGCCATACTGCTGAACTGGTGACCAGACTTCAAGCAGCAGGCAAGTGGAAATGCTGGCTTCACTCTGGGTGGCTGATGTGCACAAGCTCCTTCTGCTTTTCAGGCACAAGGAGAGAAAGAAGCACTCCCTGCAGGAGCATTGCAGGCAGCTTAGTGGATTGCAGGGACTGCCAGGTGGCAGCCACAACAGCCACTGCATATGTGCAACTTGCTCCAGCTTGTGTTCCTCAAACCCCAGTTGGCCACCATCATGGGTGCAGCTTTTGGTGTCTGGTGCAGCCCTGTGTATCTCTGGAGTTCAGAGATATGGGCTTATTCTTGGAGCCTGTGCAGGTTTCAATGTATTATGTTGCCAAAAATGCCATGTCTTTAATGAAATCTGGGGCTGGATATATTAGTGTTGAAGTTGGAAGCTTTGGATTAGATTGTTTCCAATGATATGTGACACACCCAACTGTGGATGATAACTGATTAGACAATTTCCATGTAGATGTGACCAACCCAATGCAGTATGGGTCTTCAGTAGTTTGCTAGAGCCCTTTATAAGAGCTCATACTGGAGTTCCTGCCACAGCTTACAGATATTTTAAAGACAGTTCTTGAAAGCTGATGCTGATATTTGGAGAGCATTACTTTGAAATACAACCTGGGAGCAAGAGATGTCAGCCACATGCCTTTCCAGGTAACAGAGATTTTTGGGATGCCATTGGCCATCCTTCAGTGAAGGTACCCTATTGTTGATGCCTTAGCTTGGACATGATTATGGCCTTGAGACAGTGACTTTGTAACCAAATAAACCCATTTTATAAGAGCTAATCCATTTCTGGTATTTTGCATTCTGGCAGCATTGGCAAACCAGAACAGAGCCCATGGCTGGGAAATGTCATGGGGCAAGTCATGCCGAAAACTGCCCAAACACCAATCACCTCAGCCCCCTTAGGAAGTGTCCCATCACTGCCACTGCCTGAGCCACCATCCTGGAGATAGATAATGGCAACAGATTTTTAATGCATGCCATGTTCAAATGCCTGCTCAGGATTATGGAGATTTTCCATTCCCATGCCCCCAAATACTCCAGGACTTAAAATCTTATTATTCTCAGATTTAATTTTACTTCCATTTTAAATTGAAAGACCAGTAAAATCATTTAAAAGAGGAAATGTCTGTATCACCAGAAAAGACTCCCAAGTTATCTGTTTATTTATATTCTGTTCATTATTGCTCAGTACATGCTTCTTAATAGTATATAAGAATTATGACAGATCATCTTTGATTGTACATTTGTTAGTTAACATTTAAAGATATTTTCTGATTTAACCTAGTCATCATAATTATGTTTAGAGTTGTATGAAAAAATAGAAGTTGAAAATTAGAATTTTCAGCCCCAGTTTTTACCTCATAAATGTGTACATGTGCTAATCTGTTGAAAAGAACTCTGATTTCCCTGCCTAAAACTCTTTACAAAAGTCTGCATTCAGCAATTCCAGATCACCTCACAATCCTACATTTTAATTTATTTTTCATTAATATGTCAAAAGGAAAAACTCTGAATTCATGTCTGAATTTTGTTGTAAAGCATTCTTGATAGTTATTTTTCCCAGTCTGATATTCCTGGTGTGAACTCCAGCTGAACACTTTTTTACCTTGATTTTAGTGTTGATATTTCCTCAGTATGAGAAATTTAACACTGAAGGGTAAATTGAGAACAAAGAATTTTCTTCATTCTATAAATACATAGAATATATTATACAATGTGAAACTTCAATGTATTCTACACATTGCTTTGTAAGTAAAAAATTTCTCTCATTTTTCATTGAGTAGCCACTCCATCAAATATTATATCTTGTTCTCCTAGAATATTCTCCTCCTAGTAAGGATATTTCTGTTCATTTTTATGGCTTAGGAGTTATTCCTACTCTGAGCTATACTTGTATACTAAAGGAAGGAGCAAAGCTGAAATTTATTATAGGTAATTACAGACTTTGAGTTTATCCTAAAATAATAAAATCATGTTATTTAAAGATAGATTGTAAATAAAAGCATTTACCCATTTATTACATTGAGAGATATTTATTACACTCCTGTGTGAATTCTTTTATTTTAAATGTTAGAGCTATGGCTGAAGACTCTTCCATAAGGAAAATACATTTAATGACTTCTCTGATGTCTAATAGCAGAATAATTTCTAAAGGTTTTCCTGCTTAGATGGGAGAAATGTTTTCTCCCCAGTGTTAATTGCCTTGTGTCATCTGAGACTATCAGTGAAGCATTTCCCACATACATGGCAGGTATATAGTTTCTTCTCACTGTGAATTCTTTCACGTAACCTAAGTTTATCACATAAATGGAAGGATTTCCCACACAGATGGCAGACTTATAGTTTCTCCCCAGTGTGAGCTCTGTCATGTCGCCTAAGGTTACTACAATGACTGAAGGATTTCCCACATATATTGCAGACATTGGGTTTCTCCCCAGTGTGAATTCTTTCATGTTGCTGAAGGTTACCAAGTCAACTGAAGGATTTCCCACATATATTGCAGATATTGGTTTTTTTTCCAGTGTAAATTCTTTCATGTTGTGTAAGGTTACCAAAATGAGTGAAGGATTTCCCACATATATTGCAGATATTGGATTTCTCTCCAGTGTGAATTCTTTCATGTTGCCTAAGGGTACCACAATGACTGAAGGATTTCCCACACATACTGCAGACATATGGTTTCTCCCCAGTGTGAATTCTTTCATGTTGTCTAACGTTACCACAATGACTGAAGGATTTCCCACATATATTGCAGGTATTGGGTTTCTCCCCAGTGTGATCCTCTTCAGTGTGAAGAAGATCCTCTTCAGTGTGAGAAATCTGCTGGTATAAATGACAAGAGAGAATGTTAATGATGTGTCCACATATATTTATTAACATAATTCTCTAGTATAACCATTCAGTGGGTCTCCAGTTATCCTTCATTATAATAGTTACATGTGCACCAGTTACTACATTCTTGTATGCACAGATTTTCTCTTTTGTATCATCTCAACTGCAGAGCTAATTAATTTTGAAAACTTCATTATGTTTCAAAGAATAGGTATATGAACAATTTTTATGCAAGTGTCCTTTTATAAGACTTCAGGCTATGGTTTTGAACTCAGGTTAATTTTCTGCTTAATTGAAATTATCCACAACTTTTTGATGGGAGAGTGAATAATACCATCTATAATTACTCAGATGATTATGATGGTCTCCTAAATTATTCAATCCTATCTCTCTAATTGGGAGACAAATGCTCACAATCATGAAATTTACCTTTGTCTGGTTGGTAGATATGTCCTTAGAGATATGTTGCATTGTTATCATTTCTTCTTTGTTATGGTTATTTTCCTTGCCTGGAACAATTTTAAAAGCATTATAGAGTGGCATAACAAAGGAAATATTTGAAAACCCTAAATTATCATGTGATTATTTTTCAAATATTGTCATTTAAATTGCATATCAATGTAAAATTAAGGTGTACTTTAGGAGGTAGAAACACTTTTCTGGAAATTGACAAATAAAATATTTTCAGCATTAAAGTAAGGGAAAATAAGAAGAGAAAAAGATGCACTATTCAGTGGTAAAGAGAGGGAAAATCCTCAAACAGGAAGACCAGAACACAGGCCATTATGTGAAAGTTTAACTACCATAAGTACACAAATATCCTTTCCCTAAGTGAAAGACAATCACAGATGGATTCTTGAATAGAAATTGATACATGTATGGAAAAATTACACATTTGAAGAGATTTTCCCCTAAATTCATAGCCTACATTTCAGAGAATATCATTCATACTTCCGTTGATACCTCTAAGGACCTGCTTATTCAGTGACAATGCCCCTCCTCATAGTGAAGCACAGAGTCTTAGAACTCACATGGAGTCTGTACTTGGAGAAACCTTAATCCTTCTCTCCACAGTTCTCCTTGTTCTGACTGTGAAAGCACTTCTGATATGTAGACCTGATACTCTATTTATGAGAAACAGAAGCATAGATTTTGAGATCTATAGTGATATAAGTTCATGATCAAGTCCAGGGAAGACTATGAGGAACAGAAGGTAAGCTCTTATGAATAGAACAAGGAAGTATAATTTAAATACAGTATATTGAAAATCCTTTTCCTGCAAATGATTATTCTTGACCTTCAGTCAAAAACACTAAGGATATATTGATGCCCATGCCTAAATTCCTGGACTACAGTATCCTCAATATTTTCATACCAGGAGAAATTATGACTCCAAAATGGTTGAAGTATACTTTATAAAAAGATCCAATAAACATAAGCTCAACCAAAACAATCTATGTTCTATGTGGAAAATACTATGCCTTCTGTGTGCCAAAACTTCACTACAGTCCCTAGTGGATATTAATTATCTAGAAAATATTTATTTTGTCCATAAAAATAAAATGTATTGCATTCTCACATTGTTATTAATTTTGAAGACTGAGCAGCAAGAAAGACTTGAAATTTTAGAGCAGAAAATCACATGCCATTGGTGAGACACATAAGACATAAGGAAAAAACAAAACCACAAAGTTTCTTTTAAGTACCCATAAGAGATATGAAAGAATCAGAGTAGACATCAGTGTGGCATGTGGGCCATTATCTACATACTTGAATAACTTGATACTAGATTAAATAGATGGATGGATGGATGAATAGATAGTTGTATATAAAAAGAATATTTTGAGAAACTCACCCATGAACATGAGATGATTGATATTCTCCAGCATAACATCTCTGAACATCTTTTCCTGGTTCATGTCCAGCATGGCCCACTCTTTCTTCATAAAGTTGATAGCTACATCACTGAAGGTCACTGATTCCTAAAATGACATAGGCATTTTTGTTTAGTCAGTGCCATTCCTACCAATATCTAGAGTACGATGGATGAAATGAGAGCCCTGAGGAAGGGTGGTGGTTGGGTACAATATGCTCAAACTGTGTTTTGGATTCCAGTTAGATCATTCTTACTACTTACCTAGGATCTATCAGATACACTCACAGAGACGTATACACTCTGAATACATGAAACTTCACCATAAGGCAATATGGCATAACATGTGAAATGATATAACCTGAAAATCTGCCAAAAAATCTGAAAATAATAACTTCTAGATGGTGATTATAAAATTTTCTCAAGAATTCATAACTAAATGTCTTTCATCAAATTCAAGTACATCCACAGGCTCATCATAAGGGATATATTTTGTTATGTCTCAGAATCCATCTTATTTCAGCCAAGACTCTTACCTCAACACTGACCTTTGAGCTAGCTAAGAATTTTCCATCCCTGCAGTAATAACTCCCCAGGTTTCAAACCTAAATTTTGGTTATCTGCCTCATCACTGATATGCTTCACCCAGAATACACAGATGGTGCCAAACTGTAAGGTAACCATCCCCACAAACCTGGGTCCCTGAGTACCATTCCCTTTTCACAGATTTTTGCTTTAAACTAACCAATCATTGAGTCCTGTGGAAAATATACTAATTTATCCTTTTGGCCCTTATTAAAAACACAATACCAAGGGTCCCTTTTGCTCAGCTGTGTGCTGCCCACACAGAACCAGGGCTGTTCATGTTTCTCACTGGCTCCACATGGCAATCATCTCTCCCTAGGGTCTTGGAGTAATGAACTGCTTTTTCATGTATTATTCTTGCACTCCCCAATTATGTAATACCTGATATGCACTAAGATACAAATTTAAAATCCAACTTCACCAATTTGAGGCATCTGCAATGACCTCAGTTTCCCTGTCTAGGAAATGGTTTAACAAAATGCAACTAGTTTTGAAAAGTCCAATGAGCTGATGATACCTATGTAGCCAACACTTGTTAAGTAAAAGTGATAAATCTATTATTCATTAAAATGGAAGATACAACTGAAGCAAAGTACATAATTCTGCAGAAGTGTACAGTCTTTATACAGAACTTCATAACAGTCTTATTCCTCTTTCACCTCTAAAAATGCAGGTTTTTATTATGAGATATGAGGATAAGCTGTTTAGTAGGAAAAACCAGGGCCCCCTGAAACTACTATATTAAATACAGTCCTAGGGTAACTGTTCCTATGGTAGAATTCCTCCCATACTCTATAATTATCTGGACCTCCAAACTGGAGCTTACAATGTGTCTCTTGTATACTCACCTTGATTCTGTTCAGTGACAAATAGACTTATTTGTTCCGTTCTCTTGAAAGTTTTTAAATATTTTCACTGGTCCTAAAATTTTACTATACATACACTACCTCTCCTGTGTGCACAGCTTAAAATAAGGAAACAATATTACCTATTCATTGCTTCCACTTACAAAGTTGTGCACATGTTTTTTAAAAGAGAGAAAATGGTTAACTGGGGACAAGATGGTAATGAGAATTTCAAGCATCTTTTCAAAATGTGAAAATATTCTCTCAAAATTGTAAAAAGTATTGGACAAAATAAATACATTCCTTTTCATTGCCTTTGCTGTCCTCTTTCTTGTGCTGTCCTGAGCATGGCATAGTCCTAACCCCAGCATTCATAACACTGGACTCATTGAGCTCACATGATGAACCATATGCCTCCCTATTGGACTAAATTGTGCAATTTCTCATCTCTATCTCTTATGTTCACCACAATCCTAAGCACAGCACTACCACTAAAATAGTGGATGAGTGAATTACTTCCACACTGAGTCCATAGGATGCATGAAGAAAATAAATCCTCTCATATCTCTTCTGTGAACACACAGCTTGAATAGAGGCTGGACAAATTAGTGTAAATAGTTGAGAGAAGATTATTTCTTACCCACTCCCTCACCCACCATAATTATAGCAGAGTCCTGGGTATGCATAAATGGGTCTCAAATATGTGAGTATCCCATGAGTGTACTTAGAATGTGTCAGATCAGGAGAGGAAAACTGCATATCTTAGAAAGGGTTAAATTTTAGTAGAAATAGAAATTCCCTACTCACCACTGGTTTCATTGTCAGTAGTTCTGCCACCAAATATCTTCCTCTGGGTTTTCACCCTCAGACAGTCCAAGCACTAAGCTTCCAAGCTGAGGATGGAGCAAGAAGACATGAGAATCAAAACTTGTCTTATCACATATACCCAGTCCTTCACCTGGAAATACCCCCCCCCCAGTTCAACCAAGAGAAACATGTAGTCTACTCTAAGAGAAACAGGGGAAGGCCCTCATCTCCTAAACTCATATATAAGAAGGCTATGGATTATGTTGCTAATAATGAAAATGTGACTACAGATATCTTATAAATAATAACATAAAATCATTGTGCTTCATGTGTTAATTATCCCATTGTGCTCAAAGTCTTTCAATCTCTCCATGATTCAAAAATAGGTATCTCACTTGAAGAGTTAGGCTGCTTTGCATCTACCCAGCATCTAGAACAAATTACAGCTCCTTAGCTCTGCTGCAAATGAACTCCCTTAGGCATTTGGTAGCCCTGTAGTCAGTAGTTCAAGACTAGGAATACCTGAAGTGGGTAAAAGGGCAGACTGTTATCTGCAGGTGTAAATGTATGCTTTGGAGGGAGAGTGCATCTCATTCTGGGCACTGGGAGGCACATTTAAGAAATCCCAAATCAAAATAATATCATCATGGGAGGTGCTGCTGATTTGAAACTCATCAAACTTAAGCTGAAACACATGGCCAGAATGTTCCACCAACACGCACAAACACAAAGTGCTTGCTTGTCTGCAGGGGTCAAGAGCAGCTTGCAAGTTCCAAACTTTAATTTTCCCATCATCTGAAAGCATCTGAAAGCATCCCATCATCTGAAAGCAGTGATGTGAACAGATATCTGCATGCCAATGTTCATAGCAGTATTATTCACAATTGCCAAGAGATGGAAACAACCCAAATGTCCTTCAACAGATGAGTGGATAAATAAAATGTGATATAAACACATGATGGAATACCCCATGACAGTAAGAAAGAACAATGTGTCATGAATCATATGACAACATGGATGAACCTTGAAGACATAATGCTGAGTGAAATTAGCCAGGCACAAATAGAGAAATATTATATGCTACCACTAATGTGAACATTGAGAAATATAAAACAGATGGTTTATAATGTAGAATGTAGGGGACTTAATGATAGATAGCAATTAGTAAAGGGGGAATGATAACCTAATAAGAACAGATAAGTTATTTTGGGTAAATTTAACATTCTGGGAATGCCCAAGAATGACTAATGTTTGTTAATTTCTGGTGGGTATGGTAGGAACAAGTTTATGGAAATGTTGCTATCATAGGTTATCTGTCTTTTTTATTCCTTTGCTGGGTTATAGCCTGTATATTTTCTTGGCATAGAATAAATAGTAACATGTTGGAAATAAAGTAGTTATTTTAGATTAGTTGTCTTTTTCTTATTCCCTTGTTTTGGTTTGTTTTAAATGTTTTTATATTGTATGTTTTTAAAATTTTTTGATATAGTTAACAGATAATTAAAAAAAAAAACAATGAAAAAAATATGCATGGCCCCTGAGGAGCTGGGGGAGAATGCATGGGTGTTGGGCTTCCCCGCTTTGAAGATTGCTGATGTGTTCACAGACATTGGGTGTGAAAGAAGGGAGCCATCTCTGTCCCTCTCTTCCTGCAAGAATTTCTTTATTGGCTTTTTAGCACAGGATTATATAGCATAGGCATTCTTTGGGCTATGTAATTGTCTTTCCTGTTTCCCCAGGCAACTGCATTTGTTCTAAAATCACAAGACTAGCATGTTTACAATCTTCGGGTGCAAGCTTGAGGACAATAGTAATCTCAGGGAACAATCTCTTCTGAACCAGGTGGGAAAGCAGGGGCCCAGAAGGAGCCCAGCATCATTCTCTAACTTAACTGCCTGCCCCATCAGGTGCACAACACCTTGGTGCCTGCCTTCAGGCACACAAAACTTTGGCCTTCTCCTAACCTGGTGCCTGCCTACAGGCACACAATGCTTTAGCCTTCTCCCAGCCTGGTGCCTGCCTTCAGGCATCCAATGCTTAGGGAGCAGCCTCACTGACTAACTTGCCAAGCCAGGGAACCTTCCATGCCTCCACAATTGGGGACTGGTAGCTTGATGTACCAAGACCTCTATAACAGGACTTGCCCTTGGGAAAACTGTTACTGCAAAGGAGTGGCTAGGCCTGCTTATAACTGTGCCTAAGGGTCTCCTGAGTTCCTCTTTGTTGCTCAGATGTGGCCCTCTCTCTCTAGCTGAGTCAATTTGGCAAGTGAAATCACTGTCCTCCCCCCATGTGGGATCTGACACCCAGGGGTATATATCTCCCTGGCAACATGGAGTTTGACTCCTGGGGGGGAATCTAGACTCAGCATTGTGGTATGGAGAACATCTTCTTGACCAAAAGGGGGATGTGAAATGAAATGAAATAAGTTTCAGTGACTGAGAGATTCCAAAAGGAGCTGTGGTCACTCCTTTTTAAGTATAAATAAACCTTTTTAAGTATTAATGAATTCAAATAGCTAGCAGTAAATACCTGAAACTATCAAATTACAACCTGGACCCCTTGAATCTTGAAGATGATTGTATAACAATGTAGATTATGAAGGGTGACAATGTGATTGGAAAATCCATGTGAATCACACTCCCCTCTGTCCAGTGTATGGATGGATGAGTAGGAAAATGGGGGCAACAAAAACTAAAGGAAGAATGGGAGAGAATATTTGGGTGTTCTGTGTTTACTCTTGTTTTACTTATTCTTCCTTTCACTTTTTCTGGTACAAGGAAAATGTTAAAAAAAATTGTTCAGGGTGATGAATAAACAACAATATTATGGTAGTGTGATCAATTAATTATATACTTTGATTGTACGGTATGTGAATAAATCTTAGTAAATATTTTTAGAAAAACAAATATCTATCATTCAACTTCAAAATGATTTCATGATGGGGTTAATAAATTCAAATGCTACCTTCTTTTGGAGGTATCAGTGATGTCCATACATCAAATGAATTCTTCAAATCCCCTTTATAAGGAAGTAAGAGGAACAACATGGTCATAATATATATGTCATCTCCCACAGTCCTCAGAAGTGAGGAAGTTCAGAAAATATAGAATGAATGGGTTTGTCAGGATATCCAGTTGCTCCATCTGATAATTTCATAAAATGGTTGCTGTGGTACTGCCCCATATTAAACTTCATTTGTGGGGACATCCCTGCATTTCTTTTTCTCTCTTTACACATTGTATGTGTGTGTGTGTGAAAGCATTAATCTTTATAGCCAGTAAATTTTTCCCTAAAACACTGTTAAGAATGTATTTCATGGGGAAATAATGATAATTTGTCATAAACAATGGTAGGCTTAATTCACCAATTTGTATCCAAGGCCCAGAAAAAAAAAGAAAAAAAATGTGTATTATGTGTGATGCTATTGATATTTAACTGTATTTGTTTATCTAATGTTCATAATAATTCCATTTACAGTTTATTTACAAAGTTAACAAATGACATGATCACAAATTCAGAAATTTCAGAAAATTTTAATCTTATGACAAAGTTACATGGTAGAAAATTACACAGCCAGAATTAGAATTTTTCTCTACTTTTTCCCAAGTATAAATTACTGGAGTTTTATACATCACTCACAGGTTTTTACATGGAATGTCCCTCTGACAACAAACATCAGAGTTCCCACTCTAAGGCTACAACCTGGTCTCCGAGTTTCTCCACAAAAATACTCCCTGTACCCAGATTCCCCTCTGTATACTGCCCTAGCCCCTCTCAACAAACATCATTTGCTAGCTCTCATTTTTACTGCCCAGTTTACTCCACAGTTTGTAATTTCAACAGATACTACCAAGACAAACATTATGTCCCTCTGTTTACATCATTTACCAACCAAAGCCTCAATATTCAATGACTTCAAATACCTCTAATCATCTGTGACTACATCTTCCACAATATATGAGTAAGATATTGATCCAGGAATAAGCACAGATTCACAAGGTTTAGAGGTTTTAAAATATACCTGGGAAATGTACTATGGCTTGTTAATTAGATCATTCCTGCATACTCCATAACTACTCCAAACCTTCTCCATACCTTTTGAATCTCATGCACTCTATCATTTACCCTCATTTTTAACAGATGAAATTACCTCCTCCTAAGCAGATGGAAAATGTAATTTGCCAAATTACACTATAATACGATAATATTTTCAAATATCCCTGAATGCATACACATTACTAGTTACTCCATCTCTCCTATTAAATAGAAAAGTCATGGTATGTCTGGCCAAATCCAAAGTCTCCAACTGATCTCAATTTCATGTTTTGTTGTGCACTGTATTATTGATTATAAATTAAATTGCCTTCATCAGAAACCTCTTGTTCTCTTAACAATCTCCTCATTTAAGCTACTTTTTGACTCTTCCATTTTGAAAATAATAAAAACAAGGCAAATCTAATGGGTATGCATTTTCTTTAAAGTTCTAACTCTCCAGATCTTCCCTTGACAAACTGAAATTTGACCTATCATGGCCTCACATTCAACTGACTCTTTGACTCACAAAAATCAAGCTGGTGTCCTCACTAATCACTAATGATCTACCCATAAATAGATACTTACTTGGAACAAAATTATTGGACAAAATCCTTTTTAGGACTTCCTTTTTCCTTTCTTATTCCATCACATCTCCTGATCGTATTCAAACTACTCAACAATTCCCCATGTCTGCTGCAAAGAACTCCTCCAAGAACACTATTAGAACATCTTGAAACTAAATCCTATCCCCCTTCTCTCCTCATATGTTGTGCTGTACTGGTCCATTCTCACATTTATTCAATTTCATTAATTTCTTCCATTGATATTTCTAAACTGAAAGTCAGAAAACACTTTTCTGGATTCCATTTCAGAGCTATCATGGCTATTTGCTTAATTGTGTGCACCTAAAATGAAATATATCACAAGATATTATCTTCTTAATAGCCAAAATATAAATATTACCCCTCACCCTGTCTCCAATCTTTGTTAAATTCTCCAACAGGCATTCAGTGATTCATCTTTTACATGTCCTCTTGAAATCACCAAGCCTAATTAAACATTGCTATTATCTCTACTGAGGACTATTTTCACCCTACATTTCCACCTCAATCCACAAGCATATCTTCTCATACTACACTCATCTCTCTTCAATTTTAGTTTACATGAAAATTCCTCAGAAATTCCTTCAATGAACAAAAAACAAACTTAGCTTTCCCCTCTCTCTCCCACATAATTACTATCCTATTACTTCTTCAGGCAACTCACCAATTTGCCAGTATGAAAATCTATCAATGTATACCTCCATCCAACTACCTAGCTATGGTCTCTTTCCCCTACTCGTCTAAATGCAGAAAAATTAAAATGCTGAATGTTAAGATCTGGCAAGATTCATTTAGACCACAAGTGATACATTTTAAATACAGAGAAATATCAAGTTACAACTTCTAACTTACCCTCAGAATGTCTGCCAAAAACACTAAGTCAGATTAAATGATGATCTTCTGACTAAATTTTAATTTATGAGAAAAGGGAGGTCTCATCATCTGGGCAAAAATTCTCCCCAGTAGTCACCAGAATTCAAATCAAATTGGGAAAGAAAGACAATCAAATTCTTTGTTCCTGTTTGCTAATGTCATCATGCCAAATAGCAGAAACGGATTGGCTTTTATAAATGAGGTTAATTTGGTGACAAATTTCCAGTTCAAAAGTTAAAAATGTATCCATGCAAGGACATCAACAAGGGGGTACCTTCACTGAAAAAAGGCTATTATCATTGGTAAAACTCTGTTACCTCTGAGGACATGTAGATTGCACCTGCTCACTCCCAGGTTGCATTATAAAATGGCCATTATAAAATGGCCAAAATGTCTCTTGGCTTAGCTTCTTATGGAAAACTCTGGGCTAACATCTCTGAAGCATCAGCAAAATCTGTTTTCAGTGGCTGTCTCTAAAATGTCTCTGTCAGCTACAGCACTGTGATCCTACTTTCTTAGCTCTTATAGGGCTCCACTAAGCTATTCAAGGCCTGTTCTATATGGGTGGGGACACACCTCCATGGAAATAATCTAAAGAGGGTTATCAGCTAGATTTTTGTGGGTCACATTTCCATGGAAACAATGAAATCCAAAATTTCCTACTAAATCAATAGTAATACATCAGCACCCACAAAATTGCATTAAACATAGCTTCTCTGGGGGACATAATGTATACACACTGTCACATTCCACACCCTGGAACCAAGAAAAGCATGACATTTCCATACACAAAGTACATTCATCCCATCACATAACAGAAACTTAAATCCTTTCAGTAACAAGAGGTAAGTACAAGATCCCATCAAAATCAGTCACAGGAGTTGTCATGTCTTACAGCAAAATTCCCCTCTAGCTGTGGATCTGTGAAACTTAGAACAAGTTATCTGCTGCCAATATAAAAAGGAGGAACACACATAGCATAAATTTTCCTATTGCCATAGGGAGAAACTGAAGGGAAAACAGGGTCCACAGGACCAAAACAGTTTCTAAAACCCTCAGGAAAATATCATTAGAATTCAAAGTCTTTGAGTCACTTATATAATAATGTATCCTTGGGGCTTCAGAGAGCAGGAGCACAAAGATTTATGCAGAAGACCCTTTTCCTCCAAATGCTAGGATGAGTGTTCAAACATATCCATACATTGGGAAGACCACCTTCTACTTGGCCCCACCTTCCTCCAACATCAGTGTGCAGCATGAAGTCTGCCTCTCCATGGCCAATGCTCTGCCCTCTCCAAAAAGTGAGGTGGTGGCCAGGTTCTCCCCAATCTGTGTGGAATGTGCTCCCCCAACTCTGAACCTTAGGTGACAGCCTTGTTCCTGAGCACCAAGGCAGAGAGCCTGCTTCCTAATTCTTGGGCACAATGACCCTTTCCATATGCATTGGTTGCTCTACTCTCCTTGCCTGAGATTTCTTGACTCCAGACCACATCTTCCATGATTTTTCCTTCAAGAATATTTTTCTTCAATTTGTCCCAGTTCCATTCCCTCCAGTCCAGACTGCCTGTGATTACAGTTATACAGATCACACACAATTGGCTTGGCATGAAGCGTGCAAGGGTCAAAACCATTAGACAATATGACTTTCCACAAATCCTATCTGATAACCACATCTCCAATACTGGCTTGTACTGAAATGGTGGTTGGGTTCCATGTTGGGTTAAATCCTCATGTAGGACTGTAGCTTCTGAGACCTAACTTTTTGTAAGCCAGGATTTTCCAAACTATCAGTTTCTGTTTTCTTTGTACCTAGGAGTATATTTCTAAGCTTAATTCTCTCCTCTTGCATTCTACTATATGCTGCAAAGAGAAACTGTGCTACATCTTCCACATGTAGATTGGAGATCTCTGGAAGTATGTATTCCAGGTTGTCACTTTCAAATTCTGCTTTCCATCTGACACCAAGACCCAATCTTGCCAAATTCTCTGCCACTTTGGAACAAAGAACACCTTTCTGCCAGAATGCAACATCATATTCAATATTTCTCTTCAAAGTCTCATCAGAGATTTCTCTAGAGTCCACATTCCTACCACCAATTTCTTCAAAGCCTACTAGGAATTTTCTATAAAGCTCCTCACAATTCTTCCAGAATCTTCCCCTTATACATGTAAAAAGCCATTCCAAAATGTTTGGTATTTGGAAAGGCAGCAAAATACCTCTCATCTGGTAAAAAAAATCTATTACATTATGTGAAACCAGCTGTTTGGCAAAATGCCAGAAATGGATTGGCTTTTATAAAGGGGGTTTATTTGGCTACAAATTCCAATTCTAAAGCCAAAAATGTACCTATGCTATTATATCAACAAGGGTGTACTTTCACTGAAGAAAGGCTGTTGGCATCTGAAAAACTGTTTCCTCCAAAGACATATGGATGGCAACTGCTCACTCCCAGGTTGCATTTCTAAATGGCATTCTCCAAAATGTATCTTGGCTTAACTGCTTATGGAAAACTCTGGGCTAGTATCTCCAAAGCATCAGCAAAAGTCTGCTTTCAGTGGTTGTGTCTAAAATTCTCTCATCAGCAACACTGAGCTCCTTCTGTCTGAGCTCTTATAGGGAGGGCTCCAGGAAACTAATCAAGACTAGTGCTATGTGGATGGGCCCACACCCCCAAGGAAATAATCTAAAGGGAGTTATCACCTAGAACTGGGTGGTTCATATTTCTATGGAAACAACCAAAGACAAATTTTCCCACTGAATCAACATTAATAGTTCAGCCCCAGCAAGATTGCATTGAACATGGCTTCTCTGGGGACATAATATATCCAAACTGGCACATTTCACACCCTGGACCCCAGAAATACGTCATCTTTCCATACACAAAATATATTCATCACATCATATCACAGAAACTTAAATCCTTTCAGTAATAATAGGCAAGTACAAGATCCCATCAAATTCAGTCACAGGTGTTGTCTTGTCCTAAAGCAAAATTCCCTTCTAGCTGTGGACCTGTGAAACTTAGAACAAGTTATCTGCTGCCAATATACAAAGGAGGAATAGTCATAGGAAAAAGGTTCACATTGCCATAGGTAGAAACTGAAAAGAAAACAGGGTTCACAGGAACAAAACATTTTCTAAAACCCTCAGGGAAATCTTCATTGGACTGCAAAGTCTGAGAGTCATTTAAGTAATGATGTTGCATCCTTGGGGCTTGAGAGAACAGGAGTCCAACCTATTCCAAAGCCTTATGCAGAAGTCTTACTTCTCCAAACACAAGGATGAGTGCTCAAACATACCCATGCACTGGAAAGACCACCTTCTACATGACTCCACTTTCCAAAAACATCAGGGTGCATCATGGAATCTGTCTCTCCAGGGAAAATATTCTGCCCTCTCCAAATAGGGGGGTGGTGGCCAGTTTCTCCCAAATTCCTGTGGAATATGCTTCCCCATTTCTGGGACCTTAGGTGGCAGTGCATTTCCTGAGCATGGAGGTGGAAAACCTGCACACTAATTCTTGGCCCTTTCCATATGAATTGGTTACCCTACTCACCACCTTGCATGAGATTTCTCAACTCCAGACCTCAACTTCCATGATTTTCCTTAAAGAATATTTTCCTTCAATATGTCCCAACTATATTCTCTCCAGGGCAGACTGGCAGTGATTCCAGTAACAGAGTTCTCACAAAAAAAGTAGGCTTGGCATGAAGCATATAAGAGTAAAAAACAGACAATAGGATACTCCATAAACCTTATCTGGATAACAACATCTCCAATCCTGGATTGTACTGAATTGGTGGTTGGGTTCCATGTTTGGTTAAATCCTTATGCAGGGCTGCAGCTTCTGTGATCTAACTTTTTGAAGCAAGAATATTCTAAGCTATCAGTTTCTGCTTTCTGTGTACCAAAGAGTTCATTTTTCAGTGTATTGCTCTCCTCCTGCATTTAACTATAAGCTGCAAGAAGAAACCAGACTACATATTACAAAAGTAGTTTGAGATCTCTTGTGATATGTATCCCAGGTTGCCACTTTCAAATTTTGCTTTCCATCTGACACCAGGCCTCAATCTTGCCAAATTCTCTGCCACTTTGAAACAAGGATCACCTTTCTGCCAGAATGGAACATCATATTCAACATTTCTGTTCAAAGTCTCATCAGAGCTATCTTCAGAGTCTATATTCCTATCATCAGTTTCTTTGAAGCCATCTAGGCCTTTTCTATCAAGTGCATCACAGTTCTTCCAGAATCTTCCCCTTATCCATGTAAAATGCCATTCCAAAATGTTTTGTAATTGCAAAGTCAGCAAATCCCCTCTTCTCTGGTAACAAAGTCTATTCAAGTTTGCTAATGCTGCTGTTATGCAAAATATGAGAAATGGACTGGCTTTTATAAAGGGGGTTTATTTGGCTGCAAATTACCAGTTCTAAGGCAATAACAGTGTCCATGAAAATGTATCCACAGTGGTGTACTTCCCTGGAGAAAGCTGCTGGCATTCATAAAACCTCTCTTTGCTCAGAAGACATGTGGTTGGCATGTGCTTGATACCATTTTCCACTTAAAATGGGGTTCTTCAAAATGTCTCTGGTCTTAGGTTCTTGGCATAAACTCTGGGCTGCTATCTTCTAAGCATCAGCAAAATCTGCTGTCAGCAGCTGTCTCTAAAATGTCTCTCAGCTGCAGCACAGATCTCCTTCTCTCTGAGCTCTTATATGGCTCCAGGAAACTAATCAAGACTGGTGCTATATGGGTAGAACCAAACATTCATGGAAATAATCTAATCAGAGTTATCACCAGAGTAGGGTGGGTCACACCTCCACAGAAACAACCAAATCCATATTTTCCCACTTAGTCAACATTAATATATCATCCCCCACAATATTGCATTAAACATGGCTTCTCAGGGGACATAATGTATCCAAACTGTGACATTTCACACTGTGGACCCCAGAAAAACATGATTTTTCCATACACCAAATGCATTTATCCCAATACATCACAGAAACTTCCATCTTTCAATAAAAATATGCAAGTACAGAAGGGGCAAGATGGCAGAGTGGTGAGGTGTGTTTTAGTTACTCCTCCAGGACAGTTGGTAGAAAGCCAGGAAATACCTGAAACAGACAACAGAGGAATTTGAGCTTGGGCATGCTTCATACAACACTCACAGATGTGCAGAACAGCTGAGATCAGAAAAATTGTGAGTTCTTGTGACCAGAGTGCCTGCACCCCTCCTGGCCAGGCACAGTCCCAAGGGATGAGGGGTCTTTGATGCTGGGAACCTGGAGGGAGAACAGTAGTTGCAGCTCTGATTGAAAAGCTCAGTCTCCTGAAAAAAAAATCTCCAACCATAGAGAGACTGAGACCAGACACTGGAGCAGACAGCCTGGTGGAGAATCAAGTATTTAAGAGTAAACTTACCAAAGGACATAAAAGACCTGTTTCAAGAAAACTATAAGAAACTGATAAAAGAAATTAAACAGGACCTAAAAAAAATGGAAGAACATACCATGTTATGGATTGCAAGACTAAACATAATTAGGATGTCAACTCTACCTAAACTGATTTATAGATTCAATGCAATACCAATTAAAATCTCAACAACTTGCTTTGCAGAAATAGAAAAACCAATAACCAAATTTATTTGGAAGGACAAGGTGCCCTGAATAGCCAAAAATATCTTGAGAAACAGGAACAAAGTGAGAGGTGTCACACTATATGACTTTGAAACATATTACAAAGCTACAGTGCTTAAAACAGCATGGTACGGGCATAAGGACAGAGGTACCAACCAATGGAATCAAATTGAGTGTTCAGAAATAGACTCTCACATCTACTGATAATTGATCTTTGATAAGGCAGTCAAGCCAAAGCAAATGGGACAAAGCAGTCTCTTCAATAAATGTTGTCCAGAGAACTGGATATACATTTCCAAAAGAGGGAAAATTATATTAAAATTAACTCCAAATGGATCAAAGATCTAAGCATAAGTGCTAAGACCATTAGACTCTTAGAAGAAAATGTAGGGCAATATCTTAAAGATCTTGTGAAAGGAGTTGGTTTCCTAGACCTTACACCTAAAGGGCAAGCAACCAAAGATAAATAGGCAAATGGGATCTCCTTAAAATCAAACACTTTTGTACATCAAAGGACTTTGTTAGAAAAGTAAAAAGGCAGCCTACAGAATGGTAGACAATATTTGGAAACCACATATCAGATAAGGGTTTAATATCCAGAGAATATAAAGCAGTCCTAGAACTCAACAATAGAAAGGCAAACAACCCAATTAAAAATGGGCAAAGGACATGGACAGACACTTTTCCAAAGAGGAAATACATATGGCTCAAAAACATATGAAAAAATGCTCAACTTCACTGGCTATTAGGGAAATGCAAATCAAAACCACAATGAGATATCATCTCATACCTACCAGAGTGGCTATTATGCAAACAACAGAAAATTACAAGCGCTGGAAAGGATGTGGAGAAAGGCACACTTATTCATTGTTGGTGGGAATGTAGAATGGTGCAACCACTCTGGAAGACAGTTTGGGGTTTCCTCAGGAAGCTAAGTATAGATCTGCCATATGACCCAGCTATTCCATTGCTAGGTATATGCTCAAAGGAACTGAAAGTTAAGACACAGACATTTGTAAACTGATGTTTATTGCAGCATTATTCATGATTGCCAAGAGATGGAAACAGCCCAAATGTCCATCAACAGATGAGTGGATAAACATACTGTGGTATATACACATGATGGACTATTATGCAGCTGTAAGATAGAACAAAGACATGGAACATATACTAAGGTGGATGAATCTTGAGGAACTTATGTTGAGTGAAGTTGGCCATAAACAGAAGGACACTGTATGGTGCCACTAATACGAGCTAACATTAAGGAGAAAATCTTGAAAGTTAAAAGCTGATAACACAGGCTACCAAGAACTAGAAAGAGGGTAGAGATTGGGCATTTGATGCTGAAGAATCAAATATTCAGCAGGATTGATTGTATAGATCCAGAAATAAATGTCATAATACTGTGTGAAAGCACAATTTTTTAAGTACACTGATCAAAAATATCTGTGAGTGAGGCTGAAGGAAGTAGGATAGGGAAGTGTATGACACTAAAGGTAATGATGGATGATGGAGATGGACTGTGTAACTTGGCAAAAACTTTAGTGGCCAATGACTTTTGTTAAATATAGAAATATAAGTATGTTTTTACCTGTGGTAGAACAAATGAAGGTCAACCTTGCAGAGTGTTGTAAAAGGGATGGTATTTGGAAGAAAACATAGCCAAAGCACACTGGAGTCTGTGGTTGGCAGTGACATTGTAATGTGCTTCCATTGGATATGGCAAAGGCAATGTACCAAAGTATATGAGAGGGGAATGTGGGAGAGGTATATGGGATTCTTGGTCATGGTGTTGTTTTCTGTCCTTACTATTGTATTGTATGACCTTTTATTTTTCTTTCCACTATCTTTTTATTATTCACCAAATAAAGCTTTTCCTTAGTAATCAATATGTTCAAGTGCTGATTCTGGTGATGAATGTACAAATACATGATGATACCAGGAAAAACTTACTCTACACTGTGGATAATTGTATGGTATATGAAATGCTGTCATCCAGTCTGCACTTTCATTAACATTTATCCATTCTGCTTAAAACTTCTGGGAGTGAGTTTTTCAATTCAATGAATAATAAAGAATACATTGGTCTCACTTTTTCAATACCATCCTATCAGTGTTTTCTATTCCAATTTTATAAAAAAAATAGAGCAGGAGAGAAGAGGGGTGATTCATGAAGGGGGATGAAGAGTAGGAAAAAAGAAAAGAGTAACATAAAACATTCACAAAACTGTTTTTTCTTACACTGGAAAGGCAAGGCAGGATTTCTGTTAAAGATCCAGTCATGTTTTAGGTGCAGACAAGGATGAGTGGGCACCTGGGATGATGAAGACCATGGCAGGAATCATTCTGTTTTATAACCAGGCCATCTTGTTTCAGTTTTAGTTTAAAATGTATGGAAGCAATGACACTAGAGAAAACCCCTGGGTATGTAACCCTTGGCATAAAAAGATAGAGCACAGGTGAAATTTCAAATAGACAATTGACTCCAGATGACTCCAGAAAATGAAAAGCTCTTCCATGGTTCTTAGAAATGCCACTTAAATTTCTGTCACTGATTTCTAGTTTTACTCAACTGTGCTAAGACAACACAGTCATTAAGAGTTTAAGGCAGAAAGAAAGAAAGAAAGAAAGAAAGAAAGAAAGAAAGAAAGAAAGAAAGAAAGAATGAAAGAAAGCAAGAAAGCTGGAAATGGAGCCTGTTAAAGCTCAAGGCAATGACACTGCCTCAACCTCTTGGCCTATAACTGTCTATGAAACAAGACTTCAAATAACTAACAGCCACTGTCTTTTTTAAACACTCACTGTCCTGGTTTGAATGCATTATGTCCCATAGAAAAAGCTATATTCTTTGATGCAATCTTGTGGGGCAGATGTTTTAGTGCTGATTAGATTGGAATCCTTTGAGTGTTTCCATGGAGATGTGACCCACCCAACTCTAGGCAATAACTCCAATGAGATAATTTCCATGGAGGTGTGGCCCCATCCATTCAGTGTGGGCCTTGATTACTGGAGCAGTATATAAGCTCAGACAGAAGGAGCAAGCTTGCTACAGCCAAGAGG
This sequence comes from Choloepus hoffmanni, assembly GCA_000164785.2. Lineage (NCBI taxonomy): Eukaryota > Metazoa > Chordata > Mammalia > Pilosa > Megalonychidae > Choloepus > Choloepus hoffmanni. Next base: position 322,370 of record KN188994.1, read on the forward strand.
GACATCTTGAATAATGCACTGGATCTGAGAGAGGAGCTTCAGCTTACAGAGACATTTTGGAGATGGCCTTTTAAAGCCAACTTTTGCTCCAGAGAAGCTAAGAAAGGACAAATGCTCCAAGAGCAACTGAGAGTGACATTTTGGAGAGAAGCTGAAGGCTAGATAGGAATGTCCTGGGAGAAAGCCATTTTGAAACCAGAAGTCTGGAGCAGACATCAGCCATGTGACTTCCCAGCTAACAGAGGTTTTCCAGACACACTTTACCATCCTCCAGTGAGGGTACCCAATTCGTGATGCATTATCTTGGACACTTTATGGCCTTAAGACTGTAACTGTGTAACCAAATAAACCAGCTTTTAGAAAAGCCAATCCATTTCTGGTGTTTTGCATTCCAGAAGCATTAGCAAACTAGAACACTCACCTAAGTAATTCCTTTGTAAAGAAGTTTCCTTTTATTTGACTCTTTCCTTTAAAAATAATTCTCCAGTGTCATATTAAGGGCTGCACTGCCTGAATTTGCTGAGGTCCCATTCAGTACTTATCATGCTAGTGCATAGAGGAGCCCAATGTCTCAGTCTTGTATTAAACATCAGAGAAACTTAAAATTGAGAAGGTGTTAGTTAAATTCAAAAGCTAATGACAGCAATGGTTCTACACCAGTATCTGTGAAAACAGACAACAGACCCTCCATGCTGGAAGCCTTGGTGTTTGAATCGGTACATAATTGTAGAGTGACAACCCAGGCAGGCCCAGTGGGTTAATACCAAGTACTGTAGTCAAGAATGTCATTGTTCCAGTTTGCTTATACTGCCATTATGAAAAATACCAGAAAAGGACTGGCTTGTATAAAGGGGAATTACATGGTTACAAAGTTAATGTATAAAGGCCATGAAAAGTCCAAATGAAGCAATCAACGCAAGTATATATTCATCAAAAGAAGGCCAATGGCATCAGGAAAAACCCTGTTAGCTGGAAAGGCATGGGGCTGGCATCTGCTGATCCCAGGTTGTGTTCCAACTCCACTCTCAGCTCCTGTATGTTCTTTAAGATACATCTTCAAAGTATATCACTTGGCTGCAGATGCACTGAGTTCCTTCTGTTTGTCAGCTCTTTTATATGGCTCCAGTGATTTAATTAAGACCCACCCTGAATAGGAGGGGTAAATACCTCCATGGAAATGATCGAAAGGTCTGGCCCACAGTTGATTGAGTCATATTTCCATGGAAACACTCAATTATTAGGTTCCAATCAAATCAACCCTAATACAAGATTGCATCAAAGAACATGGTGTTTTGGGGGACATAATACATCCAAACTAGTACAGTCATCAAAATCACTTTTTGAACCTAAACAAAGTACATGATATTCATGGACAGCCTGAACCAGGGCCAGCAACCTAAAAAGACCACATAACATATATGAGATGATTCAAATGAAAGGGTTGTGCTTTGAATAAAATAATCAGATGTGTGCCTGATTTTCACCCTCATCTCCCTGAAAGTATGTCCTATTCTTACTCTGGGCCCTTTTTCACCTAATCCCCCTGACGACAAGCAGAACTTAGAACAAGGAGACCAGACTGCAATATAAGTTTTTCCAGAGCACCATGGGCTTGGCAAGTAAACCTCACAATCATTGATTTTTACACTCTTTATTACCCAAAGCAATGTTTTAGAGTTTTCCGTGTATTTTGCCTGTATTTGTTATGTTTTATCCTCATCTTTTGTGTTTCTGATTCTCTGCATAGGTATTTTTACATTTCTTTTTCCAAATATGTTTCCTAGTATATAAATAATAAAAGTGATTTTTTTCTGTTAAAAAGAGGAATAACATTTGGGGCATCTCTTACAATATTAAGAGTTGCCAGTACAATCCAATCCAATATACACACCCATGTCTGGAAATAGCTTGCCATGCAATAATTCCATAGGAATATATGCACATCCCTGAAGGCCAGAGTGGCCTGGATGTAATGGAAATCCAGGTTGTTGACAGATATAGATTGAATTTGTTCCCAAGGTTAAATCAGCAAAGAAACAAACTAGAAGGGTAAAGTGGAAGAAATACACCATTCACATGATTTCAAGTAAAAAGAATGGCTACCTTAACTACAAGGGTCAGCACAAGACATTCTTAAAAACATTTTTTTCTTTTAATTTTAGTTAAAATATTGGGTAGAATTCACCAGTGAAACCATCTGGGTCTGAAGTTTTCTTTTCTGGAATGTTTTTCACTACAAACTCAATGTCCTCAAACAATACAGGTCTATTCACTGTTTCCTCAGTGAACTTGGGCAGTTTCTACCTTCAAATTAATTTGTCTATTTCTTGTTAACTATAGACCATGAAATTGAGATTTTCTAAATGATCCTTGAGACCCCAATGACTGAGGCCAAGATACCCTATCAATGGGAACCCTTCTGAGCCATTGGCCCCTAACCCTCAGCACCTGCTTTCAAACTGTGCACACAAGGGGAGTGCCTGCCATGGATAGCAGAGGCCTTCACTACCTTCCCCATCATGACATATTTGAGATAATAGAACATCCCTTCCCTTGGCACCTGGGAACCAGGCTCCAGGATTCTCATGCACTCCAGACCCCAGGACACAAGATCCATCCAGCTATCCTCAAACCCCTTTGAGGATGATGGGGGTGTGTGGGTGGGGAATGCTCTCAGGAAACCTAGCAACTCCATGAGTGGCCTCCATGTAGCCATTCTGCAGACAGTGCAGACAAAGGGAGACTATCAAGCAGCCTGGGAAACAGAGAGACAGACACAACACAGGGTCCCATAAGTCTTCCTGCAGCAGCTGACAGATCCAGATGGAAGGCACCCAAGAGAGACCATGGTGGAGTCTATGGTGGCAGTGCTGCACATCTGGGGCCACCTTGGCTGATTCCCATCAGCAAGGCAGTGCCTTCCACTCTGGGCCCAGTGCTGGCTCGAGCTCCTGTCTTGGTTCACCAGGGTCTCTGTTCATGAGTCATCTTTCCTTGGGAACAAGCCAGCAACTGGCCCAGAGTGACCATGTCTGTGTCCTTAGGTTTGGGCTCCAGCCCATCTGGCAGCACCCTGGGCTTCCTAGCCTCAGGGTAGGAGGGCCCAGGCTGACTGCCTGTCTCCCACTACCATGATCTCCTGTTGGTATGGGAGGAGAGAGGAATAAGTCACTGGCTCTCAGGCTTCTTAGTGGCAAGTGGGTGGAGCCAGACTGACCAAAGGGACCAGGGAGTCTCTAGTTGTGGGGAGGTTTGCAGAGGGACAGCTCAGGCCTGGGAGATATGAGAAGCACATTCTGTCCCCACGCCCAACTGATACCCTACTGGGAGTAGGAACCCAGGATGGGTTTCTCCTGGCCCCTGGATGCCTTTGGCAAGTCTTGGAAACCATGCTCATCATCTTCCCATGACCCTAGGCCACATCTTTTTGGGAGTTTTGTGACTGCCTGGGTCAGAATCCATAGTAGCCTGGAGGTCTAGTGGGTGTGGTGCCAGGTGGGGATGGGAAGGGGAAGAATGAGTGCTAGGGGGTTCTGGGGTGGCTGGGCAGGATCCATCACAAGGCCACCAAAAACAAGTGTGTTGCAGCCTCTGTGCTCCCAGGGCCTTAGCAGGGAACCTGCCCACTGGCCACCCAGGAGCCTGAAGTGTGTATGAGGCTCCACCCATTTTCTGCAGAGCTGCAGCCACTTGTGCAGGGAGTGTGTGTGGTGTGGAAGCAGGTCTTGGGCTTTCTCCTTACCTTGGTCTGCCCTGGTGCCTTCTGTACAGTCCACTACCCTTGCAAGGCAGGGCCAGATGGGCAGGGTCACAGCTTGCTGCCCCAGAGTTAGGGGACTGGAGAAAGCAGATTTCAGGCATGTGCAGGCAGGTAGGGTTTTGACAGGGTTGTGTGGTGTGGTTGGGTGATGTTAGTGTTAGTGCAGTCCCTCTAGGGACTGAACTGGGCAGGGCAGTGCTGTCCTGCCCTGGTGGTCCTTGGTACAGCTATACTGCCTGAATGCACTGGTTCTTGCCTGATCCTGAAAGCGAATCAGATTTGAGCCTGGTTACTATTTGGATGGGAGGCCATCTGGGAATATCGGGTGCTGTAGGATTTTGCCTGTCATATCAAGTACCCTTGGTTCCCTTGCTTCTTCTTTCAGTCACTACCCAGATCATGGCTCCTCCCCATGAATATCTGGAGCTCTCCTGCCACAAGTGAATGCCTGCATGGACACCCACTACCCTAGCTCCTGCTATTACAGTGCAGGCAGGCAGATGGCTGCAACCCAGCTCATCCATATGTGTAGCAATTCAGAAGAAACCGAGGCCTGACATGGGCTGGGCTCAGACCACTCCTAGTGCCGAGGTCAGGACACCTTCACCTCTAGACATCTTCTCAGCCATGCACCCCTATACATTTACACCTGAATTCAAATCCTGCACATCAAGGGCACACCCAACCTGGACTTTGCTGCCTTCCCTGGCACAATAGGGATGAGGTGAGGGAACATAAATTACTTTGGCACCTGGGCCACACTCTCTAGTCTTCCTGTTCACTCCAGGTCCCAGAGTATAGGACACACCCAGCCATCTCTCCAGCCCCTTTGAGTACAATCAGGGACCTCTGCTCTCCAGAAACCACATGGAGCATTCAGCCCCTCCCAGGCCTCTATGCAGAGGAAAGAAACCTACAAAATCCCCAGGAAATAGACACGTTCCAGGTGTACACTGGTCTTCCCACTCATCCACCCTAGCTGGCTGATCTGTTGTTATCCCTATGTTGGGGTCAGAATCCCTTCTCTGGAATGCTCTTTCCACAAAGTTTTTGACCAGCTCCTTTTGATTATCCTTTACAATTCATGTGTTGCTCCGGTTTTATTTTATGTTACTGAATAGTTGTTCATTTCTCATTGAATATTATTAAATTCCTATTGTATAATTGTGGTAAGTCTGATGGAGCTGTTAGTGACCAGACCAAGTTTGTGCAGAGCTCTGGGGAGGTTGAGGGGTTGTTATTAAGAGAGTGAAAAATACACCATGTATGGAAGCAGACAGGTGTGTTGGGACTTATGGACAGGAGAGGTTCTCTGGTGGTTGCTGATCTGGAGGTTTAGTGCTTCCATGAGGAGTAGGAGCGTGGGGGCAGCAGGGTGTTAATATGTGATTTTAGAACAACACATTCCATATAGCATGAGGATGTTGGGTCCATATTACTTTCATTAAAAGGACCTAAAACCTGATGTTTTACTTAGTGTTTAAGACTAAGACATGATCAATTCTGCTTTTACATTATGGTTATATACTTCCCCCTCCTGGGAGATTGTTTGCTTTCTTGACCTTTGTCCTTGGCTAAAGAAGGTTTCTTACCAGCATTTAGGAGGGGCCACATCTTGGGGACCATGTAATTAGAGAGCAATTTCTTTCTTTCCTTCTCCATATCAGACCCTACTTTCACATCCTTTTATGCTTGTATATATATATATATATATGTTTTAGAAGAAACTACAGTACCCTAGGAGATATTGTGTGGCTTGTGCCTTGTTTCCTCCACAGACATATTTCCCATCTGTCCTTGACTATTGGTCATTTCATGCCATAGGAGTCATACATTTTAAGTAGTTAGCATAGTCTGGTTTAGTTAAATATTCAAATATTCCTGCAGTTATATGTCATTAATTTCCACAATTCACCATAGTCATTCATGAATTATAAGTGCCCACCAACTCGGAGAACTGGGAACCTCCCTGTGCCTTCATGGAACCCTGGGCCCAGCCCTGCATTTGCAGGCAGTGAAGATGAGTGTGCCAGATATGTGTAGAAGGGGCGGGCCTTAGGCCTTCTCATGCCGTTTGTCCTGCCTTCTCACTTCTCTCTTCAAATTGTTTCATATCTCTCCTTCCTGTTGAGTGCTGTCTTCTGGTTTCTCCCTTTTTCCTCATGCTGCTGTCTGGGCACTTTGTGCCAGTCTGCCTTTGCACTCTTTATTATCCCTCAGAAAACCTGATATTCTGCATGTCCAAATCCCATGTCTTCCCCACAGCATTCCCTTCTGCAGATCTCAAGGAGCTGTGGTTCACAGAGGAGGCTCTGGTGTAGTACCGGCACAGTGAGCATTTTCCCAGCAAGCTGGATGGGCAGCCAGCATTGCTGGTGCAGGTGGGGCTGCCAGGCTGTGGGGATCCAGGGCCTGGACCCCTCCCTTCCATAGTGATTTCACATAGACTTCTACTTGACCAGCACAGGGGTTAAAATTCATCAGATCTTCCCAGGGGGGGGAAATATTTTGTAAACAAATCACTGAAACTGCCCTCTATTGATCACTGTTGATAACAAATCTCCACACCCTGTGTCACAAGGGATTGCCTAAACCCTGTTCTTATACCCTCCTTGTCCTAACCTTTATAAACCACTACCTGGCACCCCTGCTTTTGCAAAGCACTAATTTCCATCTTTCCTGGCCTCCACTGCTGTGGAAGAAATCATCTCCTCTAAGTAAGTCCTATTAAATTCATGTCTAACTCCATGCTTAGTGTATTCTTCAGTTCTAAGGTTAAGTTGGGTTGAAACATGGCCCTGTGGAGCTGGTCTTCAGCTTGTGTAGGTGCCTGCTGGCCTTCCTGCTGCAGCCACATGCTCTGGTGTCCTGCCAGGTTGATGCCTTCCATCACACCCTCATCTTCTGCTGTGGGGAGCCACCCTGCTACACTGGCTTGAATGGTGAAATGGCTTCCAGATGCAGGGTGGGTGCTGTAGCTGGCAGTGTCAATCCATTTTTCTGTTATGCCCTTCCTTGGACTTTTATTCTTTTCTCATTGTTTTTTTTTTATTCATATTCTTGAAAGCTGCTTGGTGCACAGGGTTAAAATTCCAGCAATAAATATGGGTATACATATAAATTTTCCATTCCTGTCATCATTTTCCCACCATTCAACAAGCTCCACTTACCACCCAACCACTATCATAACTTTCATGTGTCCTTCCCAGGATGTTGTTTGTCTGTAATAAAATGACACATTTGCTAAGCCTATACAATGCACTAGCACAGTTGTAATCTCCAGCTTTTGGATTAATCAGTTGGGACTAGGTGTGGGTGTGTGAGGACCCACAGCCCCATGCCCTCCTCCATTTTCAGTGCATGCAGCCACCTAACTGAATGGGAGAGATGTCAAGGTCAACCAATCCCCCATGGGTTGGGGGAAGTAAAACTCCCTTCCCTTGATCAGTATTAATTCCCAGGACTCATGAGACCATTCTGAAATTCCACTGTCACACCCTATGGGCCTAAGTCATTCTAAGCCACCCCCTCTGGCACTCCTCTCTCTCTCCTTTGTCTTTCACTTTCCATAGCCAGCCACAACCATGAAACCATCATCTCCTGTAAAGTTCCAATTAAACCAATATCTCCTGTGACTTGTGTGCCCTTCAGTCTTAGGGATAAGCTGTGTTGGAACAATTGGTCAGCCAGTCAGGAGGCCCAAAAGCTACTGGCCATAGTAGGCCTGGGTCCTGAGAAGGGGGAATCCATGGAGGCAATCCCAAATTACCCCTATCATCCATGTGAGGAGGAGTGGATGCCCTCCTGGATGAATGGAGCTGCTGTGAGAGAATGGGAATGCCCTAGAAACTCTGGCTGGGCTGCTAACTGTTTTGTATTGGACAGCAGGATAATTAAATTTGAGAAAAAAGAAAAGGGACTGCAAATACTGGCAGTTATAGTATGGCTCCTTTTAGGAGCCCCACGGATGGTTACCAAGGCAGAACAAGCAGTGAAACTACTGCATGCCATTTAGAGGAGAAAGTAAAACTAGAAAGAGATATGCCCAGGTGGAAATGAAAGACTTTCTAACTGATCACCTGCTCTGAGTGGACAATCAGCTAAAGACCCTGGCATGCATATATGCCCAAGTCAATGGCTGTAAGTTTCCTGGGGCTCAAGTCTGGAGGAATTTAGCTACTCCATATGGGACCCCAAAGCATGGGACCCCATAGACTCCTCCTAGAATTGGAAGGGGAGGGAGGATGGGAGGTAGAGGAAGATAATGCCTGACAGGTGTGCCCCATAATACAACAGAAATGGAAGCCATCACAAGATCAACTGCCTGGGCTCAGTAATTCCAGCTTCCTGAACAGAAATTACACATTACTGTAAGAGTGTACCATGGCAGAATTGGAAAATTGGGGGCAGCAGTATAGACAATATCTGGGGAGTCCCTATCCAAATGGCTTCTGAGGTTATGGGGCAACAGAACAGAGGGAATAAATGTTTTCTGGGGGTAGAGATGAGTAAATTGGCATCTATTTCCACCCACCCTTCTCTATGCAAATGCTTGTGTGTTACCTCAGCCAATGTGAGAACAACCTCCTTATTGGTGTGGCTGATTGATATGTAAGGCTGCATGACCCAACAGGATATATCCACACAATATCCCCATTGGAAAACTATGGAGGAGCTACAAGACATTTTAAGGGGGCTTGGAATGAAGCACACCATTTATGCCATAGTTTTTGTAGGTCCTGACACTGAAGATTTTACAAGAATGGAAAACATGGTATTGCATGGTGCTGTCAACTATTACTATGGGTCTCTCATGTCTATCCTAAGTCTGCTAGTAGGACAGCACATTTCCCTTGCTACTCAGGCCATGGCTGACCTCAGGGTGGTGGAGAGGCTGCATAGAAGGGGGTGGGATTAAGGGCAATGGGAAAGGCTCCCATGAGACTTACTGCTGCAATTGGGTATCCCCTAAGCAGAGGTGGGTGAATCTCATCACAGTAGGCACAGAAATAGAAACTATAGATGAGCAACTGGATACAGTCCTAGTAAAGCTATGGAGCAAAGTGCCTAGGGGCCAGAGATTACAAAAGTGAGCTCCCAATCCTCTGAGGGAGAAAGGACATCAGAAACCTCTGCTCTCCCAGAGGAGTTGTGGCAAGTCCCTTTCCCTATTCCTCAGGAGGGAGATCAAGCTCCATAGGTGCAAAAAATAGCTAAGGACCCCTGGGATCAGAGACCACATATAGAAGTAACCATTTACTGGTCCCCTGCTAACTAACAGAAAATGTTAACATAAGTAGGTATGGGAGCCAAATGCACTCTGGTTTATGGAAATGTAGCCTGATTCAAGGGATCTGTGCTGACCATGGATGGCTATGGGGAGAAAAATAGAGCTAAATGGCATAATTTGATTTTTGCCTAAAGAGCTAAATTGTATGTACCTAAACTGATTTATAGATTCAACACAATACCAATTAAAATTGAAGAAGGGACAATTCCCAAATATGTGTTCGTTGCTTGGTGCAGCTAATAGAAGTCACACTGAACCAGGCTGAAGAGGAAAATATGGTTTAGTCTATGGTTTGGTTTAGTGGGAAGACACAGGGAATTTTCCCACATATGCCTCCCTGAAGTGTTTCTCCAGTTGAGTTTATACCCAGATTCACAGATAAAAAGAGACAATCACTCAGTCAACATGCAACAAAAGCAATAGACAAAAGGCCCATCTATCTGGGATGTTTGAGGCAGTCTCCCAGTGATTCTTTAATTGACTAAACCCATTAGGAACCAAGGGAGTCAATTATTTTAGTTACCATGCAACAGGTTTGGAAAACTTCAGTAATATATTATCTCCTGTTTTCTAGGTGACACCTGGGAAAGGTGCAAACTTTACATTTATATATGTTTGCACACTTTACATTTACAAATTGCCCCTTTGTGTAAATAGGCACTTCCATTATATGCTGTCTCCAGCTTTCAAGGTTATATTTTACAATTTCTCACTGCTTACAGTTTAAGATTATATTTTAAAAGTAACCATTATAATTTCCCCAATAAAATAACATTCATTTCCAGTCTTGGGTATTGGCCATTGGTTGGTCTGGCTGCTTTGTGCTGACAATTGAGGTGAAGTAATTAAGGGGTTATCTGGTGAAATCTTTGACTTATAACTTATAGATGTCAATTTCCTTTGGGGTAGAATGGATAATTCTTAGCCAGAGCTCAGGAAGATGAAAAGGGTTACATTATGTGAATTATTAGGCACACACATACAGCATGAACATTAATTAGACCACAAGTACCACCTTTGGTGGCAGCCAGAATATTTATTGGCATTTGGTTTTCAAAAACTACCTCTTTTAAGTTGTGAGGTTTTATCATTGAGTAGTGATATAACTAGTCTTTACCATTTTCCTACCTTGACCACAGAAATAAATTTCCCTTTCTGTGAACTTTCTGCAACTTTCTTTGTCCATTCAGGTTTTTTGTCCCACATTCTGAAACAACCAGATATTTAGGATACAACTACTTTCTTTTTCCCCCTAATAAAAACATTCCTTATATCCTCTACATTCAAGTCATCATGGATCATTCTTAGGCAGAGTTTTGGAGGATGAAAAGTGTTTCATACATACTTGGGTTACTATTTGGGTACATAGAGATAAGAGGTATTTGACTAGGACAACATTAGACATAACAATTAGGAAGATTGTAAGTATGGTTTAAAATGAGTCTAGAACAATGACTATTTCTGGAGGATTTACTGTTACCACAGTTTTTGTTTAACAGGAAGTGTGTCTTCAACCTCAAACAGTTGTAACTTGACTCTAGTATGATGAATTCCAGGGCTTTATTTCCTGCAACTTAAGAAAAAAAATGAATAACAAGTAACACTAAATAAGGCCTAGCCCATTTAGAATTTAATTGAACCTGGAGATACTGGTTGTTTTAGATGTAGACTCAGACATAATTTTTAGGCTGGTAATGGTGTAGGGGGTACACCTGTGGGGAATTTAAAGCATTAGAGTCTTAATTATTAATTTCATCTAAAGTAGTAATTAAGAGCTTTACATATGGAATTGTAGTTAGTTCTGAACTGGGATGCATGTTACTTGCTTATTTAACCTTTAGAGATGGCCTTCTAAATGTTATTTTAAAGGGCTCAAACCCAGCCCACTTCAGGGTGCTACTCATATTCTCAAGAGGGCAATAGGTAGAGCTTTGTCCCATTTCTCAAGCAGATTTTGGTGAGGCTGTCTTTTAAAGTTTAATTCACATATTCTCTTTTTTCCTGTCAACTGTGGCTGGTAATTAGAATGCAGGCACCAGTTGATGCTGAAGAGTCTTGAAACACTTTTAACAATTTTGCTATAAAAGCTGGTCTATTGCTTTGAACAGAAATCAGAACTCCAAATTAAGGAATTTTTTTTTGAAGTAATCATTTTACAACTTGTCCTTTTTAGTTCAACAAGAAAAAGGTTTTTAACTATTTAGTAAAAGTGTACACAAATACTAGGAAGTACTTGAAGATTCCAAGGACTTTTGGCAGGGCTGTAAATCTATTTGATAATTTTCTTCATCTTAACCTTTTATTATTCATGAATAGATGTCCTTTGCAGGGGATGACTAATTTATTGGGATGCATTACTACCTTTAACAATTTAAAAATTAGATTTATAAGCTTTATGTTTTTGCTGGCTGCAGTTACTTTGACTATGCTCTTTTCAAATTGTTTTGTGAGCATGCAAATCAGCAAAAACAAATGCTAATTTGTGGAGGTGGGTGACTCTGCCTTGTTTTTAGCTGGAGGGCCCTTATAAGGGCAATTATTCCCACATTTGTGCTGATGTACCTGGCAGGAGAGCAGTGTTTGCTACTGAATATCTTGCTTTTTGTGGGATGACTGACACTCAAGATTGTCCATCAGCACTGCCTGATAGTAACCTAGCTTCTCCATTGTGAACCATTGTCCCCCTTTTGCTCCAATACAGTAAGGACAAGTTGGGAGCTCAAAGTAAACTTATCATTTCTCATAAGTGTTCACAGATGGTTGCCACTGTCCTAGGCCAGTGGGCCATCCTTGGTCTACAACATCAAACTCTTTTGACAAATACCCACTGTTTACATATTTTTCCAAAAGACTTATGCAAGTACTTTGAATGTCATGTCCTGTTTATAATGGACAGATAAGTTAATTTTTGATGGCATTAGGGAGCCCAAGGCTGGCACTGATATTAATTTGCTTTAAAATTTGAAAGGCAATTGTATATTCTGGTATCCATTTTAATGTTTCTTTTTTCTTTATAGCCAGATATAGAGGTTTGGCTATCATTTCAAAATTTGGTATTGGCAGTTAACAATAGCTCACTATACAAAAGAATCCTGAGTTCCTTTTTATTCTTTGGCATGGCTACTTGCCAAAGGGTCTAGTCTGCAAAAAGCCTCTTGTGGAGCTTTACTGCCTGAAGATTTCTGGACAAAACTTTTACTTTTTAACACAATCCAAATACACTGCTGTTTTATACCTAAGTCAAGTGCTTTTCATTTGCATGCAAGGAGTTTTTGCAAGTCTTTATCTACCGGGATGCAATAAATGGCATTTTTTTAAGTTAAACCAAGTATATGCATCAGGAATATTGATGAGGGAGTATACAGATTAGGTACTATGGGATGTATACTTTTTACCATTGGATTCATAAATCTTAACTTCTGGACAAATCGGTAACATTGAGATCCTGGTGTCTTTATTTTAAAATCTTTTAATTGGTAGCAAAAATTCTCTCCCTTCTCTTCACATAACTGGACATTGCTTAAACATGTTGGAATTATGTTAGGCCACAATCTTACCATGACTTTTTGTATATCTTGGGCTCATCTCAAGGATATTTCATGGCTTTTCTTTGTTAGGAAGTTGTGGCTTGCTTGGATCTTTTAATGCAGTTTGTAGGCCTGCTCCTAGAACCAGAACTTGTAAATTTATTTTGCCAAGTGAAAGAGAGAGAGGGAGGCTTGCGAAGAAATTTGTAAGTAAATTGACCCTTTAGAATTTGGCATTGCTGATGCTGTGAGAAGTCATTAGCAACTTCAGACATGTCCCAGACAAACACTGATTTAAGTGCAATTAAGTCTCATGTTTACCAGAAAAATTACTGTTTTTACCCACTTGAAATGAGACCCAAGTTTCTTTGTGAGTGATCAGGATGGTTTCCTGATGGGTGGAAATTGCCCCTGGTCCACATTATTGCAGGTCACTGTCCTAGTCTCCTGTCAGCTGTGGGCACTGTATTGCTGGAGTCCCTTGTTTCCCTTTGCATCAAGCTGGAACATTCCCATTTTCAATGTCCCTCCTCCTGCAATGTGAATATTGATGGGAGCACAGCAGTTTCCTTGGGACCATGGGGGTCTTAACTTTTATAGACTACTTTTGCTGCTGAAAAAATTTGCTCATGGCTGCTACAAAGACATTAGCATTTCAATTAGCTTTATAGGTGATAGCTTTCTTTTGTTCCCTTCCTTAAGCTGCACAGAACACTTTAAATGCAATTCCACCATTGTTGAGATTGGCAACTTAAGTTCACATTCAACTGTGTAATTTTTGATGAATGTAAGGAGCACTGACAAATATTTCAGCTGGCCCTTGTTGGAGAGGTTACTATCCCTGCTTTTGCCCTCCAGAGGTAGAGACACCCTCCCTAAAACTCATATCATTCAAGATCTGAGGTAGGAAGGCCATTTCAGGGTAAATTCAAAGTCATCCCATGCTCATCTGCATTTCCCCAATAATGTGGACTTTTTGCCCAAAGTAGTGGACTTAGGCAGAAAATGTTGTGGGGTGATAGACACAACCACCACAACTCTGGCTGAAAGGCCTAGGGAAATGCAGAGTTTACAGACCTCACAAAAACTACAGAACCTGGCTGCAGGGGTTGGGGAAATGCAGGAGCAGTGGGCATCTGAACCAAGGAGAAACGGTACCACCCTCTCAATCCTGGGTGACTACAGCATCTATAAGTTTATTAGGCTGAGCAGAATTGGGGAGGGGTTCTCACAACACTCATAGCTTTGACCAATTCCTTGTTTACTTTTCTAATTGTACCATTTTAAACTATATCTTGCATTAAGTTGAGCTCTACAATGGTTATCCAATTATTTTATGTACTGTTAGGAAGTTGCTCCCAGATTTACACTGGAAAATCAGGCTGCCATTGTACTAACAAACAACAGTAAACCATATACTTTATATTAAATAAAAATGTTTCTTATTTTAATGAAAATGATTTAATGGAGTTAAGAATAAACTACAACACCACTGAAACATTCCAAAGCTTTATGGAGGGGTGGGACATTTGTATTGTGTAGCATGAGCAATTTTCTCCAGATGTAGTGCTACATTAAAGGGAAACTATGAAAAAGATTAACAAATTTACAAAAGATTGGTTTCTTGCAACTCTATTTGTTATTTCCAGTTAACCACTAGCTCTTAGAAAAGAGAACAAATAGATTTTAATAGGTCCTACAGATTTTGCCCAACCACAGTAGCACATGGAGTATAAAAGAGTACAAATGTATAGATAAGCTAAGCTTGCTTTATAGTTCCTAAACCTTCCTTTCAAGTGGACTTTTTCAGACTAAATCCCACCTTTATAAATCACTTAAAGTAATACATGAAAAGTTTCATGCTTAATAACTTTTAATAAAATGTAAAAGTTTAATATAAGCCATTTGTAGGGATTTATTCTTTTGAAAACAAGGATGAGGGAAATGCAACAGAATGATTAGTTTGTATCGTGGGGGTCAGGTGCTCCAAGTGTCCCACAGCCTGGGTCACAGAGGCCTTGGCTACTTCTTTAGTGTGGACCTTGGAAGCTTCAGTCTGTTTATCTTTAATCTGAGAGCTAGGAACCTCTTTTATTTCTCCTGGAGCAATAATCTCTGGAGCATTTAAGGAGAGGCTAGGGGCTTGGGTGATATGGTAAAGTCATGCCTAAAACATTTTCTCATTAGTTTCTTATTCTGAGATAGACATAAAACACTGTCCATTCAGAATTTTATTCCATTTCTTTATTCTCTTACAAAATAAATTTAGCTGTAAAATGGCATTTTATTTTATTGATCCCTCATTTGGCCACTTGTGAACATTCTCTAATTTATACTGAGGCCAAATTACTTTGCATGCACATTTCTTTATCACAGGTTTATAACCAAATTGCTTTTCATTTTTTAATTTTGAAAATTTAATGCCTTAAAACAAAGTAATGACCCATGTATAAGGAAATGACAGAAATAATTCTTAGAAAATAGAAGAAAATACAAAGATATGTATGACACTAATGTAAATATTTGTAACAAATACAAAACTCAAAAGCCATGCAACATAAAACAGTTATATCTGAATAACAATTCTGCACAACCAAAAATAAAAGAGTAGAACCAATTAAATTGGAAGAAAACATGGTATTTCTTGTGCAATGTATGAAAATCAGAAGACTGACATTGTCATCATAAATGAGCCCTTAGAAATCAGTACAAAGTAACTAGTATTTGAGTAGAAATAAAACTCCAAGAAAAATGAGAACATGGAAGTGAAATACAAATGACTATTAATGTGATGATGAGCAAGCTTGGCTGCTTTACATTTAGAAGGAATTTTCACTCAAAATGCATATTTTCTTTTTCTTTTGTCCCAGCAGTATCAAGTCACAGGAATTACTCCAATAAAGTAGTGGGACAGATTCAAAATAATTTACATAGAAGCATGTTTGTTGCAGAGAAAATTTGTAGCAAACATAAGGATATGTTAAAGAAGAACATGTCATAAGTAAATTTCAATCTCTTTTACAAAGAGATGTAAAGCTATATAACCAAATTACAAGGTGCTCAAGAAAGGGTTAAAAGGGAAAATAAATTATGATCCCCAAAACACTACTTGCATATTGTTTATGAACATACCCCAAAAGAATGTGCAGAAAATCCCAATAGCAGATAGAACTGGGGAGTATAATCAGGAGGAGAAAAGATATTTCAGAAGGAAAATATTTTAATTAAAAATTACTATGTCTTCTAAATTTATTGGAAATAATTTTTATTACTAGGCTTTCAAAATTTATCCAGTGATAAGTGAGAATTGGAAACACAAGCATTTTGCACTTATGGGCCCACTGCAATGGAGCTGTCCATTCCATCACCCAGAGCTTCTCTGGGCACTAATGTCTCTGCCCTCAGGTTCCAGGGATTTAGTCCAGTGGCAACAATGAAAGCAGTTAACATGTCTAGTTAGAATTCATTACAATGGTACATGTTGGGTCACTTTATAAATATGAGTTTTTCATTTTCCAGTCCAGTTTTTCTCATCTTCAAGGAGTGCCTACTGCCACACACAGAAAGGAGGAGGAGTCTGCAAGCCTTGGGAAGATTGTATCTTAGTTCTGGTGAAAGTAGTGGTAGAAGCAATGTTATCATTTTCCCCTGTGGTCAACACAATCATATTTCCAAAGATTATTCCAGGAAGTGAAGAATCCTTCAGTGAGGAGTACAGCAAAAGATCATTCACTGATGGTGTCATTCTTGGCATTAAAAAAATGGCAAAAGTATACCCTCTTGGAACTGTCATCCCATGTGGTTTGCAAGTAAGACTTATGAATTGAAAGTCTCCATTGAAGGGTGAATGTTTCTGATGATGTCAGCTGTACTTATGTTTTCTGCAAATATAATTCTTGCCTCATGATCCCCTCCAATTCTATCATCTAACTTCTTCTTTCCTCAGGTGATCCCATAGGTTTTGTTTTAATGTTTTAAGACCCTGCTGCACTAGTCTCTCGATTGCATGTTCTTTGTATAATTCCCCAAAAAACATTTGTTACAGCCAGTAGGAAAACAAAGCTGAATAAAACAGTCAGAACCCCCAAGACATTGAAAGGCAAGGGTTAAGGGACATACAAACAGACAGTCTCTTTAAAATTCCCTCTTTTGTTTAAGTGTTCATTTTGAAATAATATTTAAAATTCAAATGCAGAACATAGAAGCAGTTCTTGTTTTTCCACCTGTCATGTATTCCTCCAGACAATTTTCTATTACTCAATTGTTCCCCATGCTATGCGGATTACCATTTAGAGTTTGTTAGAGTAACTAGAGGCAACATGCACACACCTTTGCAAACATAGACAACTAGTTGATGCTTCTTCAAAACTATCATTTTAAACTTGAACTTAAAATACTACCAACACTTTTATATTCCAGAATGTTTTTTTCAGAGTTTGTATTTATTGGTTAAACAGTCTACAATAATTTCTTCCTTTTATACTTATTGATGGGTATTTTTAGATGTATGAGTTACTGTTTATTGTTATAATCAATCTATAATATTCTTTCTTCTCTGTAAGTTTTCTAGAATTGGAGGATAGACTCCCAGCAGGAAATTTTACCATTTCCTAAATTACACATGTTAATTGATTGTCATTGCTAAAATTCTGTTTGAAAAGATATACTGATATATATTTTAATCACTACTGAATAATAGCTTTAGAATAAATTTTCCAAAATTATTTTACATACAACAGAGGTATAAAACAACTTTTGGCATTTGTGTCTGATTATGATGTAACATATAACTACCTCAAGGAAAAAAACAAAAGCTGTTCATAAACACAGAAATTCTATCTATCTATCTATCTTTCTATCTATCTACACACACACACACACACACACACACACACACACACACACATACATGGACTAGAGAGGAGATTGGTATAACTGGGTTATTTAATTAATATAAAAATCAGCATAGACTTGGCTACAACAGAAATGTTTGTAAGCTTAGAAAGTACCTTTAAATTTCAAACAAAAATAAAATTTAAGTCACTAAGTATGAATAAGGTAATACCCTTTTTAAAATGCAGTGTCATTTCTTATTTCTAATTTTATGTGTTTATGCATGTACACACATAAAATTATACACAGATCTGTCAAGACCACATATATGTACTCTTTCAACATGTGTACATGCAGACATATAGTGTAAAAAAACAATGATTTTTAAAAATTTGAATGTTTTCTAACTCTGAATATAACATGATTAAAAATGATAACTGCCTTCTCATTGTTTCTTTGTTTTTTTCAAGTACACAAAAGCCCAAGGGTTATAATCTAAACACTTCTTCTTTATGAGAAGATAACATTCTGTAGACATAGTAGCAATCTCCTATTCCTCTCCCCCAAACTGCACTGTACAAATACTAAAATATTTTATAGTCTTAAGAGTTCAACCACTAATTATCTATTGCACTGCCAAAACATTTACAGATGTCAATGAATGTAACTATGAAATTTTACAATGAAATATTTTCAAGTTTATACCCTGTGAGACTCCAAGTTATCTAGAAATACTAGATTTCTTAAAATGGCATATTAGTTTTTTTACAAAGTTGTCTTGAATGTTGTCATGCAGGGCAATCAAATACAAAACTGTATAGTTCAGAGAGGTAGAATAAAATTTTCTTTACACAAAAACTTTTCCCATAATGGTTAAAAAACATTTATAGAATGACCTATCAGAAACTCAATACAACTACAAATGTATGATTTAGTTACAGCATTTTTAATATACACAGGCACTAAAACAGCAATGATGAAAGCACAAAACCTTTCTCCTTCCCCTGACAATGTATAAACATATACTAAAATATACACAGCCCCAAACCCCCACAATTTTATCAATTACACTGCTAAGATATTCACATGAAAGAATGAAACCATAAAATTTTACAATGAAGTATCTATAACTTATACTTTGTGAGACTCTATACGTCAAGAAATACTAGGTGTTAAAAATTAAAAACTAACTGCATAATATTTACAAAGTTGTCTTGAATATTGTCATGCAATCAAGGGAACACATACAGAAAAAGTGTGTATAGTTCCAAGAGGCAGCATAAAATCTCTTTAACAAAGTAATTTACATTTTGAATACCAACAGCAAAAAGTCAGGATGCTCACTTTATTCACAATAAATTTACCAAATGAAATTGCATGGTTTTTTTGGTATGGTTTAACAAATAAAATATACTTCCAATGGCAGCCTTCTATATGATAATGGCATAAAGGCCTTAAATCTTGGCTCCTCAAAAAATATATAATAAACTTTTTATAGCAACAGGACTCAATTTTTCAGCAACTTCACTGCCAAGTCAATTGCAAAGAATAATAGAACTACAAATTTACAATGATATATTAGAAAATTATACTTGGTGAGTCTCCATATATCTAGAAATACTCAGATGTTTACAAATTAAATCTTAATTACCCATCACTTACAAAGTTGTCTTGAATATCACTATGCAACAAATGAACACAGAACTGTATAGTTTAGAGATTCTATAAAATGTTTTCTGTGAAAGTGAATCACATCCTGAACCTAAGTACCTTCTGGGAAATAATATGTACTTACATGTCCCTTAAATAGAAGTATTTTTATATACAGTGGACATGAACATTTAATGATTCCAATTGTAATTTTTCTTCTAAATGAAAATACGGTAAAATGTATTTGAATCACTCTATCTCACTCCCTAACATGACAACATATAGAAAAATAACAAAAATAACTCTAAGAGGTCAACTCATTCTTGAAGTTAATTTGTCTATAACAGCTAGCACAATCCAATGAAGATTACACAAAGGTGAACCAATAATTCATCTTTATATATTTACATAGTTAAAATAGTATGAAGTACTATAAAACACAGCTGTTTAACAATAAACCCAAAAAGCCAACATATAGAGCTCTTAAACATAAATATTTGCATAACTTAGATATTTCAAACATTTTGTATAACATAATGTTTACAGAACATGTGTATATCTGCAACCTCTATAAACCAAGAAAGAATATAAAGCAAAAGCACTGGCTATTAATAGACATAAAATCACAAAATACCCAATATGTCCATTTCCTTCCTGAGAACCCAGTAAAAACAGATGGAAACCAATGAAAATATATCAGTAATGTCATAATGTCTATACATCTAAAAAGAACTGATGTTTTAGGGAAATAATTGCTATATACCCAGTCACCTAAAAATCTCCCTCAACAGTCTAGAGTGGTCTACATTTCCACAAGAAAAAAAGAAAGAAAAAAAACCTTCTGACCTATAATTTTAAGTAAAAGATATTTACAATATAAGACAGAAATTTCTACAAATCTACAATGACTCATGGTATAAAAAACAGAAAATCTGACTACTACACACAAAATTATCTAATAACACTCCCCACATAGACACCAAGTAAACACATATAGGGATTTTTTCACCACGGTTTACACTTAAGTTATTTACAATGTGTGTTTTTGTGTGGGGAGGAAGAGCAGTTATTTCTATGTACTTAGAGAGTTCAGATGGTGTACAAGAAACTTGCCTATTATAAGTACCACAGTTAAATGTTTTCTGCTTGGTGCTATCCTCCAACAACCTACTGAATACAGGGAAAGATGAACCAACAATTACATTAAGAAACATTTTACACATTATAGTTAGTCGATATTAGTGATGCATTATAATGTTTGTCTTCTTGTTTCTGGAGAAATGAACAACTGATTGTATACTTTGAATGACTATGTTATGTGATCATGTCTCAATAAAAGTCCATTAAAAAGAAACATTTTACAAATCTACATATTTATAAATATAAATGGTTGTGATTTCTTTACATTGAAAATAATACATAATTTAAAAACCTCAAAACACCTAAAAGAAAAATCAAAATGGCTCAAAACCATCCAACTTACCAAAATACTCCAGTAATACACTCCATCAATCAAAAAAATCCAAATATGTGTGGCCTACCAATTTGACTGGCTGCACTAAATGATACTATTTCATACATGAATAAGTATGTATGCATGTACATACCCATACACACAAATTCAAATCTGAAATGCTTTTAATGCTTAAGAATGCAATTAAAAGTTCATCCTCTTTAATTTCCTTAGATTTTTCACTTATGTTGTTTCCAATTTTTTAAACATCATTTAGATAACTTGAGGCAAAGCAGGACAAAAGAAAATGCAGAAAAAAACTTAACCAAACCACAAAAAAACAAGAACAAGATTTAAAGCCAAGTACTAGGCAACTAAGTCTCAATGGCTATTCCTGAACGCCTGGGGCTGCATCCTCCAAAAACTGCTTTGGCATAAATTTATCTGCCACTGAGCACCCAAACAACTGAAACCTAGGCACCCCAAATCAGTGACTTCCCTTAATGCTAGGGGCTGCTCCCTCCCTTTCAAACCAAATCTTAATGACTCTTTCTATGTGTCATTGAGTGCCCAACCAGGTGTAGTTTCCCACTTACAGCTTCAGCAGGAGTTTGTGAGTCACTGAAAAAGAAATCAAATGGAACCAATATATAAAAAGAAGACAAGATGAAGAAAATAAAGCCAAGTCCTAGGTGACCAAGTCCCAAAGGCTATCACTCTGTACCAGGGGCTGTACCCTCCAAAAACAGCTTGGACATAAATTTATATGCCACTGAGGACTCAAATAAACCTAGGCACCAAATTCAGTGACCTCCCTTAATGCCAGGGTCTCCTTCATTCCAAACCAAGTCTCAATGACTATTCCTCCATGTGTGGTGCTGCCCCCTCCAGAAACAGCTTTGGCATGAACTTATGGCCAACTAGTGCCCAACCAATTGGTTTCCCACTTACAGCTCCAGCACGAGTTTGTTTCACTGAAGAAGAAACAAACAGGCCCACAAACAAAAGAAAACAAGGCCTGTGCATACTCACAAGACATCCACACTCATTCACCAACCACACTCACTCACCAAACCTGTTTTCCTCCATGGACCATTGGGGTCCTGGATGCTGAAGAAAGATGCTCTCTCATCCAGCTCTCAGAGAAAAGTGTTTCTGTTAACAATAGAACTGAGGATCATGAATGCCTTACCTCAGGGGTCCAGGAGCCCACTGAGCAGCATGTCATTCAGATGTTTTCATCACTTCATGGTCACCAAACTGAAGAAGGGGCAGTTCCCAAATATTGTTCTGTTGCTCGATGCAGCTAATAGAAGTCACGCTGAACCCAGCTGAAGAGGAAAGATGGTTTATTATGCTGGAAGAAAGCAGGGGAAATTTTCCCAAATCTGCTTCCCTGAAGTGTTTCTCAAATTTGGTTTTATAACCAGGTGCAGAGACAAAGAGAGATAATTATTCAGCTAACAGGCAACAAAAATGATAGACAAAAGGCCCATGTATTGGGAGGTTTGGGGCAGTCTCACAGTGATTCTTTTATTGGCTAAACCCATTAGGGAAAAAGGGAGCCAACTATTTTAGTTAACATGTAACAGGTTTGGAGAACTTCAGTAATTTGTTACCTCCTGTTTCCTAGGTGACACCTAGGAAATGTGAAAAGTTTACATTTACATATGCTTGCACACTTTACATTTCAAATTGCTCCTTTGTGAGAATTGGTGCTTCCATTTTTTCCTGTT
Organism: Choloepus hoffmanni; assembly: GCA_000164785.2. NCBI lineage: Eukaryota > Metazoa > Chordata > Mammalia > Pilosa > Megalonychidae > Choloepus > Choloepus hoffmanni. The sequence continues at coordinate 344,619 of KN188994.1, forward strand.
TGCAACTTAGAAGGTTACATTTTACAATTTTCTGTTTGCTTACAGTTTTAAAGTTATATTTAGAAAGTTACTCTTGCACTGGGAATAATGCAAGGGCATTGGGGACTGTGAATTCAAGGGGCAGGATTTAAGGCAGTGGGAGAGGAAAAACAATCACCCTCACCTGATAGACAGCTCACCTGCCAGACTTGAGACCCCTGCTTCTCACTAAGCCATGAATTGGGAAACTGGGTGGGGTCTGCCCTGATTTGAGATGGCAGTCTTATCCTCTATGAGTCACTGTCCCTGATCCTCAATAAATTCACTAATAAATTGGGCATCTCATGCTGGACAGGAGCAGAGGGTATGCGGCATGGAGGAGGGGAAGATCCTTAGTAGGTGGGCCTCTGCAGAGGGAGTAAGTCAACTTCTGTGTGGTGGTTGTTGGCAGGATGTCACACACATCCCAGTGAGAGGCAACTGGAGCCTCAACCAGGGATTGGCCAATGGGCAGAGTCCTGCTGTGGACAGAGGGGACTGGGGGCAGGCATAAGTCTCCCTGGCTCCTGTTCTTTCTGCTGGTCCCTCCTTCCTTTTTTCTTTGATGTTAGTTCTGCTTAGGAGTCCCCTTCACCTGGGCTCATTCTCTTGTAATTGAATGACATGAACAAAACTACAGTGATTGTTCTTCATGTCCAGGAGGGGCCACAGCCACCAATACTTAGTGAATATCAAGCTTCCCACATTGAGCTCTGTCACACAGGAGGGTGATTTCTTTATAAAGAGGCCTCCAGTAATCTGGATCATGTCCAAAACTCACGCATTGGGCCACACCTTAACAAAATCAAAGTTCCTATTTACGATTGCTTCCACACTGAGAGCAATGTAGATTATGACTGACACATCTAAAACTGGGGTACGTAATTTGATTTACCACACCAGTCAATCCCCACCTCTATTCCCACAAAGACACCAATGTCCAATTGTTTTTATCCACCCTGGATAAGTGTTGCCTGTTCTAGAATTTCATATTAATGGAAGCAAACAACATGTGCTCTGTTAATAAAGGCTTCTTTCATTCAGAATAAGGATGTTGTTTCTATAAATAAAGTATATTTATTTCTTAGTAATCCTCTAATATATGAATTAGCATAAATTGTTTATCTAATTTCCTATTGATGGGTCATTAGTTAATGGTGTATTAATCAGGGTTCTCCAGGGAAACAGATCCAACAAAACATATATATCAGGATTGTAAGAAAGGGTTAAGTTTAGCTTTCACATAGGGGCAGCATGGAATGGGAAAATGGTGGCAGAACTGGCTTAAACAAGCCCTGTGGTAAAGGGAAGAGAGAGAGAGAGCCATGATGTAAGCCTAGAATCTGCACCAGCTCCTTATATGGAAAAGTAACCAGGTTACTGGAATGTAAAGGGATATGGGGTATAATCAGAGGCAGGAACTCCCAGCAGGAAACTTAAACTGAATGAACTCCCTTGGATAGGCTGTACAATTCAAAATCTCAAAGATGGGTTAGTTAGCTCTCTTGGATAGGTGTAACCTCTGTAGTACTCAGCCAATGGGGAAACAGGGGAGGGACTTTTGAATTAGGAATAGGAGATTAAAAGATCACCATGTTCTTCCTCCTGTGTGCCAGCCCACCATGTTTCTGGCTGTGCACCCTATCTTGCAAGATCATAAATAAATTCTTTTCTCCTCCAGAATTGAGTGAGCATTTATTCCCTTACAGTTGCTGCTTTATTTCTGACAACTTGGGAGCTTGTCCAGGATCTGGAGCTTCAGAGGGGACCTCTGAGTTAGAAAAAGGGAAGGCACACCCTGTTAATTGAGCAGTCTCAGTCTCCACCACTGGGGGCCCATTTCCAGCAGCTGAGAAGAGCCTGAGACCAGACACTTGCATCTGCCAGTTGTGGATGAGAAAAATGGGAAAAGGGAAAGCCTGCCTCTGGTTGGCCAGGCAACTCCATGCATGGACCAAGGTAAGGAAAGAGGACAATTAAATATTATATTACCATGGTGGTTGGGAATTATTGATACATCTGAAGCTGATTGTGTGTGACTGAGGTGTGTGACATACTGTGTGAAGCAAGTGTGGAGTCCCAATTTGCTGTTTCCTTCTCCCGCAAAGGAAAGGGCCAGAGATGGATGAAGCAAAAGGAACTGAGAGAAAGAAGCTCAAACAAGGCTCAGAATGGGGAATAGAGGCAGTTGGTTGTCCAGGGAGGAAGAAAAGGGGGCACCTATAGAGTCCCTCAGGGACATCCCTCCAGATAATCCACTAGGTAGAATGTTAAAATTTTGGACCAATAGCAATTGGACCAAGGGAAAGGACAAAAAGAAAATGATTAAATATTGTTACATTTGGATTGAAGAAAGCATTTCACTGCCAGAATGGGATAGAGAAGGATTGGTTCTGTGCCAAACTTGTAATTTGTTAATGGGAAGAAACCCTTTTCTAAGAAGGAGTCTGATTATGTCACATGCTGGCTAAAGAACAAAAAACTTCCCTCTACCCTGTGAAAGATAAAAATCCAAACTCAGATACTGAGTTAGTAGAATCTAAAGCCTGGGACCTCTTATTAAGCCTTCCTCCTCCCTATGATTCCCCTCCTCTCCTGGGTCAGAAATTGTTAGAGTCTGAGGACCTAATAAAGTCCACTCAGGTTCCAGGGGAACCAGGAGGCCTGTTGACACCAACTTCCCCACCAGATATGACCTATCAATTGTTGAGGAAAGAATTAGCACAATGCAAAAAGGATATATAGAATTTTCCATTTCTGAAAACTCTTGAAGGAAAGAGAGTAAGGGAACATCACTCCATTGAATCCCTTTACCTCTTAAGGGAGGTGCCTATGGGGCCAAAAGAAGTCGGGTATGTAGATGACCCATTAACAAGTGCAAAAGTAAGGAATTTTAAGAAGGGGGTGAAATCACTAATAGAGGACCCAATGGGGCTGGCTGAGCAAATAGATCAATTCCTGGGCTGTAGCCTATACACGTGGTGTGAACTTATGTCTATATTAAACATCTTCTCTACAAAAGAGGAGAGAGGAATGGTGAGAGGGGTGGCTATGAAAGAATGGGAAAGGCAACAGCTGCCAGGGCAAGGGGTGATGGCAGTAGAGCAGAAATTTCCAGGTACTGACCCCAATTGGGATAGTAATGATAAGGAGGATAGGGCACAAATGAAGGATATCAGAGACCTCATTATAGAGGGGATAAAATTGGCTGTACCCAAAACTCATAATTTGGATAAGGCTTTTGAGGTGAATCAAGAGAAAGATGAGTCTCCCTCTGCTTATCTGCAAAGATTGAGAGATCAAGTGAGGAAATATTCAGGTATGGACCCTGATGACCCTGTGGCCCAGGGAATGTTAATGGTCAGCTATGTGAAGGGGTCTTGGCCTGATATTCAGAATAAGATCCAGAAAATAGATGGATGGATGAGTAAGCCAATAGAGGAGTTATAAATTGAAGCACAGAAAGTATTTTTAAGAAGGGAGGATGAAAAGCAAAAGCAACAGGCTAAAGTCATGATGACCACTGTTGACCACTTGGTCAAGAAAGAAAAAGAAGCAGGGAATGGAGGAAGCAGACAGAGGTGATATAAGGGAGTGGGCTGGACTGACTTAAATAAGGGAGCAAGGAGAATGCAGAACTCTGCAGGGTGTTATTACTGTGGAAAACCTGGCCATTTCAAAAGGGAGTGCCCCAACTTACAGAAGGAGAGCTGAGTTACACCCCTAATGAATTTAGAGGACTAGGAGAGTCAGAGGCTCCTCATCTCAGAAGCCCACTGGGAGCCTTTCTGAGTGGGCAAAAACATGAAGATATTTGTGTCCCATGTGAATGTTCACCAGAGGGTAACTTCAGCAGAGAACAATTTTAATAATCAAGTGGATAGGATAACACATTCTGTGGATACCAGCTGTCCTCTTTTCCCAGCAACTCCAGTCATTGAGCAATGGGCTTATGAACAAAGTGGCCATGGTGTTAGGAATGGAGGTTATGCATGGGATCAGCAAAATAGACATCCACTCACCAAGGCCAACATGGCTATAGCCACTGCTGAGTGCCCAACCTGCCAGCAGCAGAGCCCAACACATATCCCTGATATGGTACCATTCCCAAGGTGATCAACCTGCTACTTGGTGGTAAGTTATCCATGATTGGGCCACTTCCATCATGGAAGGGGAAGTGTTTTGTTCTAACTGGAATAGACACATACTCCAGATATGGGTTTGTCTTCCCTGCACACAGTGCTTCTGCCAAAACTACCATCCATGCACTTACAGAATGCCTTATCCACCATCATGGTATTTCACACAGCACTGCTTCTGATCAAAGAAGCCACTTCACAGCAAATGAAGTGTGAGAGTGGGCACATGCTCATGGAATTCACTGGTTTTTCCATGGTCCCCATCATCCTGAAGCATCTGGATTGAGCTTTTGGTGAATGGTGAATGGTTGAATGACCTTTTGAAGACTCAATTACAGCACAAACTAGGTGGCAATACCTTGCAGGGATGGAGCAATGTTCTCCAGGAGGCTGTGTATGCCCTAAATCAGCATCCACACTATGGTGCTCTTTCTCCCATCACCAGGATTCATAAGTCCAGGAATCAAGGGATGGAAATGGGAATAGCACCACAAACTATTACCTCTAGTGATCCACTAAAAAATTTTTTGGTTCCTGTCTCTGCAGGGTCTTAGTTCTAAAAGGAGGAATGCTTCCACCAGGAAAGACAACAATGATTCCCTTGAACTGGAAGTTACTTTGGGCTGGCCACCTGGCCACTTTGGGCTCCTCATGCCTCTGAATCAACAGGCAAAGGAATGAATTACTATACTGGCTGAGGTGAATGATCCTATCAAGGGGAAATAGGACTTCAACTACACCATGGTAGTAAAGAAGAGTTTGCCTGGAATACAGGGAGATCCTCTAGGGTGTCTCTTAGTATTACCATGCCCTGTGATGAAAGTCAATAGAAAACTGCAATAACCCAATCCAGGCTGAACTATCAATGGCCCAGAAACTTGAATGAAATTTTGGGTCACCCCACCAGACAAAGAACCATGGTCACCTGAGGTGCTTGCTGAGGTCAAAGAGAATACAGAGTGGGTAGTAGAAGATATTTATAAATATGAGCTATGACCATTTCACCAGTTACAGAAATGAGGACTGTTATAGTTATGAATGTTTCTTCCTTGTTTTGTTATGAGCATGTTTGTATATGCACATAAAGTGAATATCATCTTCTTCCTTATCTTATCCCCTTATCATATGTCATAAGTTGTATTAGCTTCATGTTGTATTTAAGATATAGAATATTAAGATGGAGTAATCTTAAGGACTTGCACCCTATTGGGGGAGAGTTAGTGTGCCTCCAGTTGTATGCAGGACAGTTGACTATTGTTAGACAAAAATATAACTGCTATTGTTTTTATTTAGAGATTAAGTGTGCTTTAAGGGGATGTGTATGGCTGCCAAGTTGACAAGGGGTAGAGTGTAATGGTTTACTTCATGTGTCAACTTGGCCAGGTTTGATGTGCAGTTGCTTGGTCAAGCAAGCACTGGACTGATTGACACTGTGAGGACATTTCATGGACTTAAATCATCAGAAAGTTGATTGCATCTATGGCTGATTATGGCTGTAATCAACTGAGGGGAATGCCTTCAACAATGAGAGAAGTCAGAAGAGAGAAATTCCATCTCTACTTCAGCCAGCCAGTTTCTCCTGGGGAATTCATCAAAAACCTTCATTGGAGTTTCCAGCTCATTGTCTGCCCTACAGAACTGAACTTCACTATCCCAAGTTATGTGAGACAATTTTATTAAATATCTCATATTTGCAGGAAAAAAGGGGGGCAAGGTCTCTGGCAGTTCCCTCACCACCTCAGGGGCAAAAGGGGAGAGATTTAAAGTTCCCATTCTTGAGCCTACTAATGTTTGTTTGGAAAATAATCAAATTATAGCCCCCTTGTTGCACATCCCAGAAGCTGGGAGTCATTTATTAGGAAGAGATCTAATAATACCTATGGGACTGTATTTAGAGGTGAGGAATGGACAAATTGAGGTTTTGGCCCTGCTCACTGAAGAAGATGAAAAGGACATTAAGGATAAAAGAAGGAAACAGGGGAGAGTTGCAAATTCCCCCAATTAAAATCAAGTTAAAGAAGGAAGGGGAGGTCATGTGCTGGAAACAATATCCTATTTCCCTTAAAGGAAGCAGGGACTCCAAACCATCATTGAGGGTCTCCTTTGAGATGGACCCTTAGAGACCTGTATGTCCCCTTTTATTACTCCCATTCTCCCATCCAGAAACCAGATGGTAGTGGGAGAATGGTGCAGGACCTAAGGGACATTAATCAAATTGCCCAGGTTTGACACCCTGTAGTTCCTAATCCTTACACTCTCCTGAGTAAAATTCCCTACCATCTTAAGTGGTTTAGTGTAGTAGATTTAAAGGATGCCTTCTGAGCCTGTTCCCTTGATCCAGAAAGTAGAGACCTATTTGCCTTTGAGTGGGAAGATCCCTTCAATGGGCAAAAGCAGCAATACAGATGGATGGTCTTACCTCAGGGTTTTACAGAGTCCCCCAATCTCTTTGGGCAAGAGTTAGAAAGGGTACTGGAAAAATTTCCAATCCCACCTGTGATCACCCTTCTGCAATATGTAGATGAGCTATTAATACTGGGTAAAGAAAAGCAGGCAGTGGCTCAAGCTACAAAGAATCTACTGAACTTTTTAGGGGATCAAAGATTAAGGGTATCTAAAAGTAAACTGCAATTTGCAGCAAGGGAAGTTAAGTACCTAGGCCACCTCATAAGTGAAGGAAAAAGAAAAATCCACCCAGAAAGGATCCAGGCCATAGCCAAGTTGCCTCTTCCTCAAAAAAGGCAACTAAGGAAATTCCTGGGATTGGTAGGGTACTATAGATTGTGGATAGATTCTTTTGCATCTCAAACTAAGAGGCTATACCAAAAATTACTAGAGGAAGAGCCTGACAATATAGAATGGAAGGAGGTGGAAATGGAGGCTTTAAATAAGCTCAAACATGCACTGGTGCAAGCTCCTGTTCAAGCTCTTCCTTTCTTTGAGAAACCCTTTCATCTGTTTGTTACAGTAGATAAGGGAGAGCCTTAGGGGTCCTACCCCAAATCTGGGGATGCCAATGAGGGCCTGTAGCTTTCCTTTCAAAGGTTTTAGATCCAGTCTCTAGGAGGTAGCCTGGGTGTGTTCAAGCCATTGCAGCAACTGCCTTTTTAGTACAAGAAAGCAGGAAGTTGACCTTAGGAGGGTTATTAGTAGTTAGTACCCCTCACCAAGTGAGGACTATTCTGTCTCAAAGGGCAGAGACATGGTTGACTGGTTCCTGAATCCTGATATATGAGGCAATCCTAATGGAAAAAGATGATTTGGTCTTGACAATAGATCATAGCCTAAACACAGTCTCCTTCCTCTGGAAGGGACCTGCAAAAGTAAAGACCCCTGAGCATGACTGTTGAGACCTAATTGAATACAAAACCTGAGTCTGTCCTGACCTAAGGAATCTTCCCTGCACTCAGGGGAAAGATTGTTCATAGATGGATCCTCTAAAGTCCTAGAAGGAGAAAGGCACAATGGCTATGCAGTTGTAGATGGGGTAACTTGTGAAGTGAAAGAAGCTAGCCAATTGCCCAATAAGCTGTCAGCTCAAACTTGTGAGTTGTATGCACTAAATCAAGCCCTCAAATTATTAGAGGGAAAGGATGGTACAATCTACACTGACTCTAAGTATGCCTTTGGGGTAGTCCACACCTTTGGAAAGATCTGGGAAGAAAGGGGATTAATCAACAGCAAAGGAAAAGAACTGGTTCATGGGGAATTGGTGAAACAAGTATTAACCAATCCTCTCTTACCTAGAGAAATATCAGTGGTGTATATAAGCAGACATCAGAAGGGCGGCCCTACTTTTGAGGCAAAAGGCAATAGGTTAGCTGAAGAGAAGCCTAAGGAGGCCTCTCTCTGTCCCCCTTTAAAACTAATGGTCCTGATATCTTCTATCTCTGAAGAGTTTGGGCTCCCTACATTCTCTGCCAAAGAAGTGAGAGCTGGAACAGTTAGGAGCAACCTTAAATGATCAGGGGAAATTGTTTCTCCCAGATAGCAGACAAATGATTAAACAAATAATGAGGGAGGTATTAGCAGTCTTAACACGCGGAGTCATTGGGGGGTACAAGCAATGTGTGATTTAGTACTTAAGACAATTTGGATGTGTAGGCCTTTATACAGTTGCTAAACAAATACATGAACAGTGCATAAACTTGTCAGAAGATTAATACAAATGTCTTAAGAAAACAGGTACAAGGGGGAAGAGAGATGGGCCTCAGACCATTCCAGTGCATTCAAGTTGATTACACTGAAATGCCCCCAATAGGTCATTTTAAGTATATTTTGGTAATTGTAGACCACCTCACCAGATGGGTGGAAGCCTACCCTCTATCCTCAACTACAGCACTGGGAACTTCTAAAGTTATCCCTGAACAAATCATTCCCCATTATGGGTTAGTGGAAAATATAGACTCCAACAATGGCTGTCACTTTACCTCTCATGTGCTGCAGAATGTCATGAGAAGCCTGGGTGTCACTTGGGACTTCCACACTCCCTGGCATCTGCCATCCTCTGGGAGAGTGGAAAGAATGAATCAAACCATAAAGAAACATCTTTCTAAATTGGTTTTGGAAACAAAGTTACCCTGGATCAAGTGCTTACTATAGCTCTACTAAGAATCAGAACTGTCCCTAGAAAAGAACTGGGAATTTCCCCTTATGAAATGCTTTTTGATTTGCCTTTCCCCAGGAAGACTGGAGAGCTCCCCTCCTTAGACATGAAGGATCTTTTCCTTAAGAATTATATACTGGTCTTGTCTTCTACTCTATCATCTCTCAGGTACTGTGGATTGCTGGCTTAGACCCCACCTCTTGAATTTGCTGCCCATTGACATCAGCCCATCAGCTGGGTTCTGATCCAGTCATGGAGAGAATCCAAACTTCATCTAATCTGGGAGGGACCCTACCAAGTCTTGCTGATGACTGAGATGGCAGTCTGAACAGCAGAAAGAGGCTGGACTCATTACACACAAGTAAAGGGAGAAGTACCTGAACCAGAGGATAAGTATTCAGCAACTCAACCCAAATCCTGGAGAGTGACTTCCATCTCAGATCCCCTAAGGATCACTCTAAAAGTCAATAGTTGAAAGAACATACCAGCATGGAGGAAGGGCTGGATTAAACCCTGTGTTTGCATTGTGTTCTGTGTATAGCTTAATCATGAAATTGTTTGTACTAATCATAATGTTCAATATTCAAGGAGTAACAGGTTCTGCTAAACCAGTTATAAGTATAGTCAAAGGCACAGAGTCCCAAACTGTACAATTTGACATTTGTCAAGTAATTAGCTGTAGAAATCTAAAACATCAGTGACAACTGAAGGAGGAATATAAGTATTTATGTAAGCAGACTGTTCAAATAGAGAGCAAGATTGTTGGGGGCAAACATTTGAGAGTATAACTTATGAGTCACCTGACCCCTGTTATTCTTGGAACACTGTTTGGTGGACAACAGAGTATAAGGGATGGGTCTTGTCCAGGTTGGAAGGAAAACAATAAAGGGAAACTTGGCTGGAGTCTAACACTCCAGTTCAAGTTGACCCCAAGGTCATTAGAATACTTAAGGCCAGAGACTTAAAGCAGACCATAAAAATAGAGAAAGGTTATGGAAATACAAATGCCTGGGTAGAATGGCAAATAAACCATCCAGAGTTTAAACAGAAGTGACTGTTATCCTTGTACAACCAGCCAACCCACTGCTCAGATTGTGCCCTTCCCCTTGGGGATGAAAAAGCATGAAAAGGAGTTTAAATATATAACACTCCTCTTTCAAAATGCTACTCCGGGTGAAAGTTGTAGTATGTTGTCCTCCCTTTTCCCTCCTGTCCAGAAGGGAAGTGTCAAGGCCATACCAGCTTTTTACCTTGTTCCCAGAAACCACTCTTCCCGTCTCTCCAGATGGGAAGAAGGGCTCCAGGAACTTGGTACCATGGCTTTGTGTACACAAGAGTGGAATGTGAGCAAGGATAGTACTGGCAACTTCTCCAGCCTAACTATACCCTAAGCAAACCTCTGGTGGTACTGCAGGAAGGGTGTCCTCCAGCCAACACTAACTGAAAAGTGGATAGGAAACTGCTCTGGTTCAACTGGCTATCTCATTCACCCTGGAATTTTAAAGAAAAGGTACCAACCCAAGGCAAAGGAGAAAAGAGAAATGTACAAAATTTACCTGGTTCCATCAATGGAAGAATTTATGTAGATAGTATATGGGTTCCCTGGGAAGTTCCTCATGAGTTTAAAGCTAGAAATCAAGTAGCTGCAGGATTTGAATCATTCTTATTCTGGTAAGTCACCATCAATAAAAATGTCATCAGCTAAGATTTATCAACTATGCCAGGGATGTCATTAAGGGAATAGCAGAACAGTTAGATGCCACTAGCCAAATGGCATGGGAAAATAGAATGGCCCTAGACATGATGCTAGCCAAAATGGAGGTGTCTGTGCTATAGTTGGGGGAGTTGTTGCATGTTCACCCCCAATAATATGGCACCTGATGGAACTATCACCAAAGCTCTACAAGGCTTAACAGCCTTATTTCAGGAACTAGCAAAAAATTCTGGCATTAACAACCCACCCACAGAATGGTTGAAAAATTGGTTCAGGAAATGGAAAGTAATTGCAACATCTATTTTAACTTTCCTTATCATTTCAGCCAGAATATTTGCAGCAGCTGGGTGCTACATCATCCTGCAAGCCCAGAGGCTATTTCAGAGACCCATCAAAAACACTTGAATCAATAATATCAGAAGAACAATCTGTACCTCCCCTAAGAAGAAAGAGTCCTATGATGAGGAAAGTGAATAAGCTCTTAGCAAATTTGAGAAACTAAAATGTGAAATCTAAAATGGTTTTAAAAAAAGAAAGAGGAGGGAATCTGTAAGAAAGGGTTAAGTATAGTTTTTCACATAAAGGCAGCATGGAATAGGGGAAATGGCAGCAGAACTGGCTTAAACAGGCCTTGTGTTAAAGGGAAGAGAGAGAGAGCCATGACCTGAGCCTAGAATCTGTGCCAGCTCCTTATATGGAAAAATAGCCAGGGTTACTGGAATGTAAAGGGATATGGAGTATAATCAGAGGCAGGAACTCCCAGCAGGAAAGTTAAACTGCATGAACTCTCTCAGATAGGCTGTACAAATTAAAATCTCAAAGATGGGCTAGTTAGCTCCCTCAGATAGGCTGTAACCTCTGTAGTACTCAGTCAATGGGGAAACAGGGGAGGGACATGTGCATTAAGAATAGGAGATTAAAAGATTGCCAAGTTCTTTTTCCCATGTGCCTGCCCACCATGTTTCTGGCTGTGCACCCTATCTTGCAAGATCATAAATAAATTCTTTTCTCCTCCAAAACTGAGTATTTATTCCCTTACAGGTACCACTTTTTTTCTGACACTTTCTAAATACCACACATACTACTTATTCCTTATGGGAAGGAGATTGTGGATATTTTCAAAAGAATGTAAGCAGCATATTACCTGAATGTATTAACTTTATAAAACTAAGAACATTCATCCTTATACATGTCAATTTTGGTGACAATTTCCTGACCCAAACAATATATAAGAATAAGTTAAATGTCAATATGAATCACAGTCTTCTCCAGGTGAATTCTGCCTTTATTATGCAAAATAGACTGTCTCTGAAATTAAAAGGGTTTGGAGATAATTAGAATACTCAAAAAAGTTCCCTGCACCAATACATGTAAACAGGAAAGGAAAATTGTAGTGCCTAAATATAAGGTAAAATCACTACATCAGAAATGCATAGCAAAGCTAAAAAACATCATGTAGAGAGTGTGTAGCTAATTAAATGAACATTTTGTAACTCACATAGAGAATAATACTATTAATATTAAAGAACTTCCAACAGAAGATAAGAGATGGGGTTAATGAAGTCAATATGTCTAATACATAAATTAAGAGTAAACAAAAGAAAGTAAATCCTTGTCCCTTAAAATGAGGATGAAAAACCCAACACTCAAAGACTTGAGAAAGTAAGCCTTATGATGGCTAATTCAATAGCAACAGTATCTAAACTTTCTGACTTAAATGAGTATCTGTTTGCTGATGGATTACATATATTAAAAGACCATGTGGTGACTATCTTGGAAGCCAACATGAAGGACACTCAGTAGATAGATGAATTAACTACAGCCACGTTGATACTATCTTACATACAAAATTTCAGAATACTCTCCACAGAAGGGAGAATTGATTGAAGAATATTAAATGGAACATGGATTAATGAGGTCTTAATATTCCTCATCATGGCATCCCAATAGTTAAGTGAATGTCATGCAGCAATATATGTGATATAAAGAAAACTTACACATCTCCAATTAAAAGTATCTGGGAAATAGAGATTTATTATCAAATAATTCTACCAAAGTGTTCTATACTAACTGGCAAGTATTAAACTTTGGACATTTAGTAAAAACAGGAACTCAACTTACTTTAACAAAGATACATCAACCTTATACACATACTAGTCAATAATGTTCTGAATTATATTCTTTAGAGCCTAAAGATGTGAACAAAGAGATTAATTTATTTTTGAAGAAATTAATCTACATCAAACTTGTGGCAATAAAACTGGAAATAAATGTCTAGTAACTGGAAAAGCAGTTTCATCGCCTTACTTAGAATTTATTCCTTTAAAGAATGGCAGTTATGTAGTTATGCCATATGCTATAGACTGCAATATACCTCCGTATTAATCCTCAGTTTTCACTATTAATGATACAGTAGCATGCTTTGAAAAAATATTAAACATTTGCCTAAAGAGCAAACTGGTTTTTTTTTTTTTGGTAACTTTCATATACCAAAAATACAACTGAGGTTACCACACCTGATTGGAATCTTAGCTAAGCTGAAGATTGAAGTCAAGGCCACTGATACATGGGCTAGCATTGAAGAGCAGATAGAAGATACAAAGTCTGACCTTCTCAGACTGGAATTACATAAAGAGGACACTCCAGAGTGGATCAAGCAATGAGGAGAAGCATTGGAGGATGTCTGGCCTGCTGCTGTCTCAGCTACTAAAACAATTGCCAGCTTTGTGAGCCCTGCTACCAAAAGCATCTTGGGTGGAATAATTAATATATTAACTTATACTAAGCCCACAGTCATCCTAATAATTATTACCATACTTATAGCATTGATTTTCAGTGTTCTGAAATGGCTTCAGAATTCTGAGAAAAAGAAGGAACAGTAAGTGACAATGGAGAAAGACAAGGCATTACTGCTGTTTTACAGCATCTTCATAAAATCTTACTACAAGGCATCTGTAGTAAAGAATGTAAGTGGAAACTTCAATCTGCTCTATTAACCCTATACACTCTCATACTGTTAGGAATGTCATGTATAATTTTGAGATTATCTTTTTGTAGCTAAGACTAACAAACTTAGCCTGAAATATAAGTGTAAAATATGTGCAGAAAAGTTCCTGGATAGAAAATTTGTTTTCTGATACCCATCCAAATTCTGAGTGCTTCCTTCCAATAAAAACAGAATATAGCACCCATATTACAATTCAAGAGTTAATGTACACTTTGCCTTACCATCACCTATTCCTTCTAGTAAGAGCTATAGGAGATAAAAGAACAGACAACTAGGCACAGAGCTTTCCACATGAGCATGACTGGTACCTGACATCAAGCATGTATATCCCAGCAAAAACTCTGTTTCCACTGATGAGCAAGGTACCATGTCTGCTGAGCATTCTGATCTGCCAGAACACCCATGCAGCCAGGAAGGAGATCCT
>KN188995.1:3528-31504 GCA_000164785.2 Choloepus hoffmanni
GGCAGAGAGATTCCAAAATGAGCCAAGAGGTCACTCTGGTGGGCACTCTTATGCACACTTTAGACAACTCTTTTTAGGTTCTAAAGAATTGGGGTAGCTGGTGGTGGATACCTGAAACTATCAAACTACAACCCAGAACCCATGAATCTCAAAGACAGTTGTATAAAAATGTAGCTTATGAGGGGTGACAATGGGATTGGGAAAGCCATAAGGACCACACTCCACTTTGTCTAGTTTATGGATGGATGAGTAGAAAAATAGGGGAAGGAAACAAACAGACAAAGGTACCCAGTGTTCTTTTTTACTTCAATTGCTCTTTTTCACTCTAATTATTATTCTTGTTATTTTTGTGTGTATGCTAATGAAGGTGTCAGGGATTGATTTAGGTGATGAATGTACAACTATGTAATGGTACTGTAAACAATCGAAAGTACGATATGTTTTGTATGACTGCATGGTATGTGAATATATCTCAATAAAATGATAAAAAAAAAAAAAAGGTCTGTTCCAGTTTGCTAATGCTGCCATTATGCAAAATACCAGAAATGGATTGGCTTTTATAAAGGGGATTTATTACATTATAAATTTATAGTTTTGAGGCCATAAAAGTTCCAAACTAAGGCTTCAACAAGATTATACCTTCATTGAAGAATAGCCAATGGAGTCCAGGACAACTCTGTCAGCTGGGAAGGCACATGACTGGCATCTGCTTTTCCTTTGCTCCTGGGTTGCATTTCAAAATGGCTTTCTCCAAAATGTCTCTGGGTCTCTCTTAGCTTCTTCAGCTCCTGCACATCCAAGCATTGGGGTCCTCTCTCAGCTTCTCTGGAGTGAATTCTGGTTTAGCATCTCCCAACATCTCCAGGCATCTCTAAATGTCAGTGTCAGTGTCAGCTCTTAGCTTCTCTCCAAAATATTCCTCTCAGTTCCTCTGAGCTCCTTCTGTTTGTGAGCTCTCTTATAGTACTCCATTGATTAAATCAAGACCCACCATGAATGAATGGTTTCCATATCTCCATGGAAATAATTTAATCAAACATTTCACCTACAGTTGATTGAGTTACATCTCCATGGAAACACTCAATCAAAAGATTCCAACCTAATGAATACTAGTATATCTGCTCCCACAAGATTTTGTTACAGAATATGGCTTTTCTGGGGACCTAATATATCCAAATTTGCACCAGATAAAACAGGAATTTATTAGACTGTCCACCTTTTTTACTTTTAGGTATCCCATGATCTAGCCAATGCTGTAAGTCTCTGAGAGTCAGATTATTTTGACTGCTTCTTTGAGTCTGCTGTCCATTACGGTAGCTACACCCACCTTGTCTTTGGTGATTAAGTGCTGTCACATGGCTTCTGCCAACTTGGGATCTGATCATCCCCATTGTGTTTAAGGATTCCAGCTCAGTGAGAGCAGTTCCCACAGTAATTCCTCACTTACAGAGAAAGATGACCACAGAGTTCTTCAGGGATGATTCAGCTAGTCTCACAAATTTATTTTGTGAGGTGTGTCCTCTGGACATTCCTGGGCTGTGTGAGCAGGTCTTCCATGATAAATCCACTCTATCATTACAATCTCTCTAAATATTTGGATCCCTTCATCTACATTATACCAGGGCAGTTATGGCATTTCAACTTCAGGTAATGTCAGTCACCTTTTGATCTATCTTTCAGCTAACCACCCAAACAAACTGTTAATGCCTTTTCTAACTCCTCAGGCTACAAAATTCAATCAAGAATCTTTGCTTAGTGGGCCCATATCAATAAATTAAGCCTGATCCAGCTTTATGTTCCTTCCACCATTATCCCACACCCTTAATATCCATTCCCACACATATTACCCTGATTTTTATTTATATAAATAGGAAGACTCATGCAGTTCTTTTGGAGTATAACATACCTTCACATGGGTCACTCTTTACACTTCACCTTTCAGGCACTGTTGGAACTTTAGTCTAGTTATAGTGTTGGAAAAAAGAGGGGTAATGAGGGTGGGTCATGAAAATAATTAGAAGTGCCCTTCAAGCCAATTACCTTAGGGCATTCCCTTGCAATTTCATCTGGTGAAACAGGATTAATCTCTTCAGACAGAGGAATGAGGAATATTTCCCAAGAGGAGGTGCTTTCGTGTTTAGCAGGCACTGAAGTGTTAATCTCTTCAGGTGGAGATTGGATGGCAGGCTCCTCAGGGCAGACTGGAGGTCAGGAAGCTGTCTTTGCAGGGCAAGCTGGAGT
Source organism: Choloepus hoffmanni (assembly GCA_000164785.2). Taxonomy (NCBI): domain Eukaryota; kingdom Metazoa; phylum Chordata; class Mammalia; order Pilosa; family Megalonychidae; genus Choloepus; species Choloepus hoffmanni. The sequence continues at coordinate 5,770 of KN188995.1, forward strand.
TTGGGTGGGTAGTTCCTCAGGGAACGCTGGAGGTTGGGTGGCTATTTCCCTATGGTAGACAATTACAGGTTTATCTAGCAAGGATCAGCAGAATCTAGGGCTTCAATAACCCCACTGCCATCATTGTCAACACATATGTCCTCATCTCAATTTTCAGGATCCCATTCCTTTCCAATCAATGCCCTCACTTTAATAGCAGACACCTTGAGAGGTTGAGATTTTAGTTATGTTGTAAATCTGCTATTCACACAGTGAAATTCTGTGTCTGATTTTCAGAGATCTCAAGTCTGTGGCAATAGTCAATAATATTTTCTTTCAGGGCACATATAGAAACTTTCATATTTTTCATATGGTGCTTAAGCATCAAATTTGAAGCCTTCAGGTTACCCCTTTCTTTTATAACTGTATCAAGCATATCTAGAAACAACCAGTAAAATTCTTTATACCTTTTAACTTCACAAAACTGTGTTAAGGTTTCCAAAACATTGTCAACCAGAGCCTTGCCTCATATAAGTGTGCAATTAGCAGAATAAAATGGTGATATTTTGTGTATCTCTATTGCCAACCCATGCTATGGACTATCAGTACTATCTTGACTATTGCAAATAGAGTCATTAGTGCCTTTGAATCTAATCAGAGTAGAAAACCATTTGCAAAAAACCATTTTTAAGGGGGCATAAGCAATAATAGAGGAAATAATCAATGAAAATTCCCCATCTCTTATGAAAGACATAAAAATTACAGAACCAAGAAGCGCAGTATAACCCAAATGGAATAGATATGAATAGACCTATGCCAAGACACTTAATCAGATTATCAAATGTCAAACACAGAGAGAGAATCTTCAAAGCAGCAAGAGAAAAGCAATCCATCACATAAAAAGGAAGCTTAATAAGACTATGTGTGGATTTCTCAGTAGAAACCATGGACGCAAGAAGGAAGTGGGGTGATATATTTAAGATACTAAAAGGGAAAAGCTGCCAACCAAGAATCCTATATACAGCAAAACTGTCATTCAAATATGAAGGAGAGTTTTAAATATTCTCTGACTGATGGACAATGACAGAGTTTGTGAACAAGATACCTGCACTACAGGAAACACTAAAGGAAGCACAGCAGACAGAAAGGAAAAGACAGCAGTGAGAGGTTTGGAACACAATTCTGGGAGATAGTAGTACAGCAATGTAAGTACACTGAACAAAGATGACTGTGAGTATGTTTGAAAGAGGAAGGTTGAGAGCATGTAGGACACCAGCAAGAAAGAGGAAAGATCAAGACTGGGACTGTATAACTCAGTGAAAGCTTGAGTGCTCAACAATTGTGATAAAATGTAGAAATATGTTTTTACATGAGGGAGAACAAAAGAATGTCAACCTTGCAAGATGTTAAAAATAGGGTGATATTGAGGAAAATACATAATCAATGCAAATTAGAGACTATAGTTAACAGAAACATTGTATTATGCTTCCTTTAATGTGACAAAGACAATATAGCAAACCTGAATGCCTATTAGAGGGGGATATAAGGGAGGGTTATGGAACTCTTGGCATTGGTGATGTTGTGTGACTCTTTTATTCTACTTTAGGTTAACTCTATCTTTCCTTTTGTTGCTTTTTAGCTGTCATTTTTTTTCTTTTTCTTTTTCTTTTGTCTCTCTACCTTCTTTGACTCTTACTCCTTCTCTGTGGAAGAAATGGAGATGTCCTTATATACATAGTGCTGATGGTGGTGAATATATAAATATATGACTATACAGGAAACCATCAATTGTTTACTTAGGATGGAAAGTATGATGGGTGAACAAAACTGTCTTTTAAAAAAATGGATTGATGTAGAAACCTTGAGAGCACTACATTGTGTGAAATAAGTCAGACACATAAGAACAAATATTGCAGGGTCTCACTGATATGAACTAATTATAATATGTAAACTCATAGACATGAAATATAAGTTACCAAGATATTGAATGAGGTTAAAGAATGGGGAGTGGTTGCTCATTATGAGCAGAATGTTCAACTACGTTGAACTTAAGTGTTTGGAAATGGACAGAGGAGATGGTAGCACGTTATTGTGAGAATAACTAAAAGTTCTGAATGGTATGTGAATGTCGTAGAAGGGGGAAGCTTAGAGTCACATATGTCACCAGAAGGAAAGGTGGAGGTTAAAAGATGGGAATGTATAAAACAGTGAATCTTGTGGTGGACAATGTCCATAATTAACTACACAAATATTAGAAATCTCTTTCATGAACTAGAACAAATGCATGACACTATAAATAGAAGCTAATAACAGGGGTGTATAGGGGAAATATATATCTATTGCAAACTATGTACTACAATTAGTAGTATTTTAACATTCTTTCATCAACATTAACAAATGTACTATACCAATACTATAAGTCAATAATGGATGGGGGTTGGTTAGGGATATGGGAGGATTTGAGTTTTCTTTTTTTGTCTTCATTTCTTTTCTTGAGTAATGAGAATGTTCTAAAAATTGAAAAACAAAAATTGTGGTGATGGATGCACAGCTGTATGATGGTACCATGGGCAATTGTGCACTTTAGATCTTTGGATAATTGTATGGTATGTGAACAATCTCGATAAAATTAAATTAAAAAAAGAAAACATTTTTAAGATTCTGTTTCTCAGGGACCACTCCTGGTACCAAAGCTGTGTAAGTCAGGATTCTCTAGGGAAACAGAATCAACAGGAGATATCTATAAATATTATGAGATTTTATAAAAGTGCCTCATGCAGCTGTGGTGATGCATGAGTCCAAATTCCCTAGGGCAGACTGCAAGCTGGCATCCCAGTGAAGGTCTGCAATGAATTCCCCAGGAGAGTCTGGCTGGCTGAAGTAGAGATGAAGGTTCTGTCTTCTGAGATTGAAGTTGACACTTCTCCCTTAAAAGCTTTCAACTGATTAGAATAAATGACTCTTATTGCAGAAGACACTCCCCTTAGCCAACTGCAGATATAATCAGTGATAGATGCAATCAATCAACTGGTGATTTAAGTGCATGAAAAATTCTCACAACAGAGAAGCCAGTGCTTGCTAGACCAGACAACTGGGCACCATTACCTGGTCAAGTTGACATATGAACTAACTATCACAAATATTTAATCTTCCAATCCATGAACATATAATATCTTTCCATTTATTTAGGTCTTCTTTGATATTTTTAGCAATGCTTGGTAGTTTTCTGTGTACAAGTCCTTTACTTTTAGATTTATTCCTAAATATTTGCTTCCTTTAGTTGCTATTATAAATGGATTTTTTTTCTTGATTTTTTTCATTTCATTTTTCCTTACAAGTGTATAGGAGCAGTACTGAAATTTTGTTATTGATCTTGTACCCTGCACTTCTTATATTGTTCATTCATTGTTTCCTGATATCCTTAATTCTTTTTGTATTTTCCTTCATCTTCTTCAGCAAATTAAAGATCTTTTATTTAAAGTCTTCATTTGCTATGTGCACAGCCTGGGTTTTTTTGTTGATGCTTTCTTTATTTTTATGTGCCTCCATTTCTTGTTTCTTTGTCTTTTAACATTTCTTTTCACACTGTTCATTTTAATATTTTAAAATGTTAACTGTGATTTATTCCCTGATATGTCTGTTTCTTGATTTTGTATCCAGCTAGTGATACGAAAGAAATTTTCTTGATATTTATGAACTAACAACACCAAGTCAACCTAAGTAGAAAACACCTTTCACAGTCTTTGCAAATTGACCTTGCATTGGCTGGTGCTCTCCTTCAGAATTCAGCCTTCCTATCAAGAAGGTCAGCCCAAGGCAAATGAAAAGTGCAGGGTCCTCCATTTCTTTTCTGGGTTGTTTATTATCCTGGGCTTATGCTTTCTAGTGGCCTTAGTAGTTCCTCTGTGTACAGCAATTTGAATTCCCCTTTTTCCCGGGGATCAGACCTTCTCCCTCCTCCAGTTATCCCTCCCCCAGTTGTTCCTTAAAGCAGTAAGATTTTGCCACAGGTCACCTGATTCAATTGTCTCTTAGTCTGCTTTCACTGTCTCAAGCTGCTTTTGCCTGGAGGGCAAATTCTGGATAGTGGGGGCAGACAGAAGAGGAATTTCTCGTTAGACTTTCACAGCTCAAACAAGGTGAAGGATCCACAAAGAGTGCTGCTAGCTCCAAATTGCACTGGAAAGAGGATGAGGGAGGAGTCAAGAAGGGTGCCAGGATCTTCTTCCCAATGTTCCCCAAAACTGTGCTTTCTTGTCTTGGCACCTGCCCAACAAATGCAGTCCTTCAAATGTCCTCCACTGCTCTGAGGAGGTGTACCATCTTTAAGTCCTTCTGCTGCCTTTGTCTGGGGCAGATTTGACCAATGGCTGCCTTCAGAGCTGGGCCCCCAGTGATCTGAAGTGGCTAATCAAAGGCAGTGATCAGTGCACAGAACTCAGACTGTGTACCCTGGATCTTGGGGACCTGGGTCTTTGTGTCCAACTCTAGTACCATCAAGCTGTGCCAGGACCTTACTGTTGCTTCCATGAGTTTGGGGGATGGGTGGCAGTTGCTGCTACTCAGAGAGTGAACATAACTAGTGCTTGACTGAAATTCATCAGCCTCTTTCTCCCACACTTCCCTGGATGTTGCACAGTGTTCTACCAGATTCTAGAGTTTCAAAATAGTTGATCAAGACAGTTTCTACCTGTTTAATACTTGTTCTGGTAGAGGGACTGATTTCTGGAGCTTGCTTAATCACCATGTTCCCACAATTCTCTGCATTTTATCTTTTGTTGCATTTTAAATATTTTATGTGTTAACTCTGGGATTTAGACCCAGAGCTTCTGTTCCTTAACTTTGTATTCAGCTAGTTATATGACAGAGATTTCCTTGGGGGCCAGGTGGTAAAAACAACAACAAAAAACAATGCCAAAGAAATAAAACAAAACACCTTTCATGGTCTTTGCTTGCTAAATGGCTCTCCATTCATTGATGCTCTCCTTCAGTGTTTAGCCCCCCTATCAAGAAGATCAGCCCAAGGCAAAAGTGAAGTACAGGACCCTTTCCATCTTTCCTGAGCCTGTATCTTGTTCTGGTCATGTGCACATTCCTGGCCTCAGGAATCCCCAGTTTTACAGGAATCTGATAATCTTCTCCACTCCTTGTGATCTAGAATCCCCGCTTCTGCCTGCTCAGTAGTAAAGCCAGTAATCTTTTGTCTCAGGCTGTCACTTAATTGTTTCTTATATTACTTATCTCTCTGTAATCTGTACACTTCTGCAGGACAACTTGGCAGGGTAATCCAGAGATAGGCTTGCTGGTTCAGTCTTTTAGGTTGCCACCCAATTGATGAGCAAGCCCATACATGCTCACAAGTATGCATTTAGTATGTGCTCTGCTCCCTCTGGAATAGGGCCTGGGGCCCACAGTGAGTGCAGGCTGGCTCCACACCACACAAGGGTGGGGCTATGGAAGTGGCCTGCTAGAGAACCACAAGCTTAAAAACCAAGGTTTTTAAAGCTATGTCTTCTGACTCAGTCCTTGTTTGGATACTGGGACCCTTTATCTTTTTCCTGGAGTTTTAAGGAAGATGGCTCTGTCAGATTTTGCTGGTTGTTTGAATATTCTTGGAGAACAGAATATTCCTGGGGTATTATCCATTTTTATCCTTGGCCAGTGGGACTAGATCTTTTTTAACTTTTATTAATTTTTCAGAAAACTGGTTTTAGGTTCATTAATTTTTTTCTACATAATTTTTCTGTTTTCAGTTTTCTGCTTTTACCCTTTTAATTTCATTCCTTCTGCTTGCTCTTCCTTTTTTTAAAGTTTATTAAAAGGGAAACCTAGATTACTGATTTAAGACTCTTCTTCTTTTCTAATAGGGAATTTAATGATAGGAATTTTCTTCTAAGCATGGCATTGTGTGACTTCCATAAATCTTGATATCTTTGATTTTCTATTTTTGTTTAGTTCAAAATATGTAATTTCTGTTTCATTGAACATATGTATTATAACTTCCTTCTCACCAGTTGGTTGTTTAGAAGTGTGTTAGTTTCTTTTCTAAATACTTGGAAGATTTCCAGATAAGGTTTTTTTTTTTTTTTTTTTTTTTTTGGTTACTCTTTCCAGTTTAACTCAGTTATGCTCCAAAATACATTTTGTATTATTTCTATTCTTTTAAATGCTTCATAGTCTACCTAGTATAAGCTATCTTTTAGATGCTCCAGGTACACTTGAAAATAACATAAACTGTGCTGTTGTGTCAAGTATTCTACAAACTTTCATTGTCCAGGTCTTCTATGTCCTGGCATGTTTTATGTCTGCTTGTTCTGTTGATTATTGAGAAGTGTTGTACTCTCCAATTATAATTGCATTTTTATCTATTTCTCCTTTAGGATGGTAAGTGCTTGCTCCGTGTATTCTGAGGCTCTTTTGTTATGTGCATATATATACCCTTGTTATTTATTTTACTGAAAACAATACATCACAGACACTGAAGTAAATAGTGTTAGTGCCGGAGTATGGGCATGTCTTTCCTTCTGCTGGGTCACATGGTAGTGTAGGGGTCTGAACTAATGCAGTCAGGATTTGGGTTGTGTTTGAGGTGTTGGTCACTAAAGTTAACCTCTATGTATCACAGGCTTCAAATTCCTCTAGCGCTGTTTTGTGTTTGGGGCAGGGCAATTTGTCCAAGGGTGTGGTAGGTTGAATTATGTACCCCAGAAAATACAACCATGTTCTTAATCTTAATTCCATTCCAATGGGTGTGAAGCCAGTGTAATAGGATCTTTTGAATGCATTATTTTTAGTTAAAAGGTGACCAATTGAATCAGAATGGGTCTTAATTCTACCACTGGAGGTTTTATAAAGGAGAAAGCCAGAGGGAGGGAACCCAGAGGAGAAATGAGAGGACATTGCTAGGTGACAGGAAAGCCCAGGGACCCCAAGAATTGTTAGCCTTCCTGAATGCTACTGACCTCAGAGGAAACAAGCTTAGCCTTCAGAAATGAGACAATAAATTTCCATTATTAACCAAACCTACTGTGTGCTATTTGTCATAGGGAGCCAGGAAACTAAAACAAAGTGTTTTTTTCTCAATGTTTGCTAAAACCTCAGCTCCAGGCTTTCCCTTTGTCTCAGGGAGAGTCTGTGCCCAGGTCTTGCATCCCTCAGGCAATTCCATATTATTTGATACTCAATGCTCATTGGCCTAATTCTGAGGAGGAGCCCTCTCCTTTGTTCTGGTTAGTCCTCAGCTTTGAGTGGGCTTGTGTCCCTGAGTCCTGTCCCTACTTGTGCTGTAGTTCTAGACCTAGAAGCTGTCCTTGTCCATTCCCCAAGGCTAGAGGACTTTTATCTGTCTCCTTCCTCAGATGCAGTGGCTTTGTATCAGTGTCCTGAGGATGGGGTATTTATCGCCCTTCTTTCCCCACCTTTTGCACAGATAAAGCATGTGATCTTTAGGAAGATAGGGAGGCAGGGATAAGGGTAGTTTCATGACCCTCCTGTAGTGACTTCAGTCTTCCATTCCTTTCTCCTATAACTACACAGTGAGGGATTCTTTCTCAAGGTTTTCTTCAGGGGCTTGTGTTGAGAAAGAGCTTGCAAGAAGGTACACATTTCTTTGAACCTCTGTGGGCCCCATGGTCACCCTCTCTCCCTCAGTCCACACTGGGCCTCCCCAAGCTGCCAACCATTTCCCATGAATTCTTTTTTCCAGTATCTGGATGAACCTGTCCCAGGTCTAGCATCACATCCCTCCCTGTCTCTCCTTAGATTTGGGATAATTTGTTGTCTTAAACCCTCTGATAGATTCAAGGAAATTCATGATTTTGCAGTTAGTCCATTTCTTTTTTGTGTGATGTTGAGGGCAACCCTCTTCCCTGCTCTCTATTCTCAAGCAGGAATTATTTCTAGGGTCTTTATTAAATGGTGTAATATTGTACATGCCTGTCAACTGATAAGCCACAGACTAAACCATAGGGCAATAAAGGCATTTATTTGGGGTTTTAGAACTACAATTGGGGAGCACAGATTCAGGCAGCAACTGAAATCATTTCCTATCTTGGCATTTTCAGCATGGGTTTTTAAAGGATTAGGAGAGGGTTATACAAGTTGCTTGTGGTTGGTGGATATTTGGTGTACTCTAACTACCCTTCGGGTTAGATAGTTTACTGAGTTCTTTGTCTTGTGGCTTGTTTATGGTGCCTGCATGATTTGTTTATGGTTTTTGAGGCACATTGTTGCTCAAGGCTTTGTATACTTAGGCAGTTTGTGATATCTGGCTGAGACCTGCCTAAGATTAACCTCCAGAATGACCTCCTGACTCCATTTTAAATCTCTTAGATATAGTATGTATATTTTGTTTTCTTTCTTTTATCATGCCCAAATAAAAATTGACCATATTCTTTCAATAAGAATATCTAATAACTTTCAGCTAATATGAATATTTAGGGATGCAACTGTAATAGCTAAATGTCTGTTTACATTTAATTTATATGTATTTAAACTTATATGCATATTTACAATCACATTCAAAATCATAATCAAAATCACTGTTCTGGCTTGCTAATGCTGCCAAAATACAAGAAATTGATTGGCTTTTATACAGGGGATTTATTTAGTTACAAAGATACAGTCTTAAGGCCATAAAGTGTCCAAGGTAAGGCATCAACAATAGGTACTTTCACTGAAGGATGGCCAATGGTATCCAGGAAATCTCTGTTTGCTAGGAAGGCATGTGGCTGGCATTTGCTTGCTTGTAGGTTGCATTTCAGCTCCTCTGTCAGCTCCTGTGCATTCTTCAAAGTGTCCCTCATGACTGCAGCAAGCTCCTTCTGTCTGAGCTTATATAGTGCTCTAGTAAACTAATCAAGGCCCGTGCTGAATGGGTGGGGCCACACCTCTATGGAAATTATCCAATCAGAGTTATCACCTACAGTTGGGTTGGTTGCATCTCCATGGAAACACTCAAAGAATTAACAATCTAATCAACAGTAATATATCCACCCACACAAGACTGCTTCAAAGATAATGGCATTTTGGGGGACATAATACATTCAAACTGGCACAATCACATTCAAAATCCCTAATTATTTGTAACTGATCACACTTATGAAAAATGAAAAAAACGATTAAAATCCTAAACACACAGTCAATTTGCATCTAGATTATGGGCAGGTTTAAATACATACTGAGATCAAGTTCTTCACTGGCACCTATCACGGCCTCTGCTTCTTTCTGCAGGTTTTTGCTCAGAAGGGAATCCTCTCATTAATCTTTCCAAATTCTAGGTAATGCAAATCACATATACTCTGAGCCAAGTCTTTTGTATCTTTCTCAGGTGGATACTTTTTGTTGCTGTTGATTTTCTGCAGAGTGGGAAAGAGCAAATAGGAATGGTTACCTACAGGTGCTCTATAACCTTTTCTATTCCTTGGAATCAGGTTCTCAAATTAGAGGTTTAACATGATGCACATCCTAAGCCCCTCAGGCACAATCACTGCTATGGATTCCCACAGCTCTTCTGAGTTTTGTATGCCTTTGTTGCCCTCCTTTAGAGTGGTAATTGAAGGTGGGTTGAATTGGAAGAGGTTATTGTGTTCTCTTTGATGTTTCAAAAGGAGGACTTTTAGGAGTTGAGTGTACTTAAAGGCAGCCTGATTTGGCAAGTCACATGGGCAGCAATGTCAGCTCCTGGCTTCACTGCCACCTTAGGTACCAGGACAAGAAAATTGGCGGGGCTGCTTATTCTCTCCACTTTCCCCCTCAACCAGAGGATCACAAGGGTAGCATCCTTAACCTATCCCAGTGGACAGCTTGGGGGAGGAGGCTGCCTGCAAAGACAGGCTGGCCTCCACAGGAATGGGCTGTGCCCAGGGCTCTGCTGGAACTCAATAGGGGCTCCCTCTCTCCCAGTCTGGGATAAGCTCTGGGACTCAGTGACAGGTGGCAGAGGGAATTTCGGGTGCAGAGCAGAGAGTTCCCTCACTAGTGAACCCTTTTCTCACATGAAATGGGCACTAAGGAAAGGAAAAGTTACTTCTTATACCTTGGGTCTCATTGCAACAGGCTTCCAGGCTACTGAAGTTTGCAGTGTGGAATCTAAAGACTTTGAAAGCATGCCAAAATGAAAGAAACAATAAAAATAATGCAAGCTCTCTTCAAATACAGTGTTAGGACAAATAACAATACCAATCATTACATAGAACTAGTCATCCATTCACTGTATGAAATATAGAGGACATTTATGTGGGAGGAAATTATACACACACTCACACATAAGGACATTATCTGGTTATTTTTCAAACTTTAATGCCTGTTCTCTCTGTAAATTAAAATAATGCTTCTTTATAGCTATAACAGGTGTACAATTTGATTATTCCATTCGGTGCTGATCTTGGCATATATTCTGTTGGTGATTTCTCAGTACATCTTTTTATGATGAATAATTGGGTACCTGGAACCACGTAATTTTACCTCACAGTATGAGGGAGGTCATGCAAGACATTTATTTTTCTTATGTTTTTAACAGTGGAGATGGAGTAGTCCATAAATGGTCAGAGGGAACATATGTCACTCATGTATGTGGGCCAGGCACACAAGGCCACCAGTTCACTGGTGCTCACATTTTTCAAATTTTGCAAGAAAGACTTTACTAATTCTCCTGAACAAAAAAGTCTCATGAACAAAACAAATGATTTAATATATCCACATTGCTGTGTTATTTAGCACCCTGTAATTGACCAATGTGTTGCAATAGCTTTTTGCCAACTTTCTCTCAGAAGAGCTAGTCTTGAAGCCTGAATAATTTGGTTAAAAATATTTTTGTCCAGCTATGTACTCTCTAATTTAGCTGTTCATCATCCCTGTAAGCTACTGCATATAAGGCAACATCTAGCATTTAAAATAAGTCACTTTAAGGGACTCTCACACCTTTTAATCAGGGCCAGCTCCAGCTATTAGCCAAGGTTAACAAGAATGCAGGATTTGGACAGAAAATGGAAATGAAAGGAAGGGGTTGAGAAGAATAAGCAAAATGATGACAGTGTATGAAAGTCAGAGTTTTTCATTTTATTGAAAATGTTTGGGGACCTCCAATTGAAAATGAAATAGGACATTTAATTTCTGCTACCAATATTTTTTCTTAAATTATTCCAGGACTGTTACATGGAAGCATTATCAATGTCCCAGCTGCTTGGAGAAATTATAAAAGGAAAGAAAGGTAGGCAAACATTGCTTTCAAGGAACTTACGTTACACCTAATCACTGGATATGCTTGCCTTTCCCTTGTGTCAGAAGAAGGCATCTGGGTTTTTTGAAAAATGGACTCACTTTTGAAAAAGTGTTTAAGTATAATGGTTTCATAAGGAAGCTATTGAAATATTTGGAAATTAAAAACATGTTGTTTGCTTCAACTGAGTAAATTGTGTATTATCTGTCATAGTTGGCAAGTAATGGCCAACACATTGTAGCTAACCAAGGGGGCAGAGGAAACAGTGGAACTTGGGCCAGAGAAGCATCAGGTTCTTTCACTCTCATATGCATCTAGCAGAAGCAGTGCAGTGAAATCTGGCTGCTGAGATTGTGTAAACAAGAAGAAATGCAGGGGATTTAACTAAGTTCATGAACATGAAAATGCATTAGAAACTAAATTTGTATGCACAGTTTCATCATGATTTCCATAGGAGTTAGATCAGTTCTTATCAACAGATCACCAAGCACCTACTCTATCCCAAGAAATGTGTTAAATTCAGCAGGTACAGAGATGAGCAAGACCCAGTTCTGGCTTTGAAGATCACTTAGTCTAGGGGGTGAGGTGGAAGATACTAGAATTTAATGACTGCAACTGCTGACTTTGAGGGTGGACTTAAAATCCTGCTGGTCTCTCCTATGTCAGCAAGAGAAGTCAACAAATATCTAGAAAGAGATAGAAGGCAACCACAAGTGATTGTGCATGTGTACATGTGTGTATGTGAGCTGCGTGTGCACATTTGCACATGTTATGGGAGCTCCTTTGTCATTGGAGCCCCTGTTCCAGGATCGACATCATACTGTGAGAAGGAATTCAAGGATGAGACAAGCAAGTATAAGCAAGTCAGAAAAGTTTATTGAAGAGAAAGGAAGTACAGTCATGGGAGTGAGTGAGGGCATGCTCAAGGGAGAGATGCACCCCAGGCTGTTTGGCACATGGGTTTTTATTAGATTAAACAAAGGGATGTGAGGTTGGGGATGTTGGCACGCTGTGATTGTTTTGTACATATTCAAATTAGGGGTTGCCAGCTGGTCTTTGTGATTGGTTACATATACATTCAAATTAAGGATTGTAAGTTGGTCTATCAAGCTTCTGAACTAGTTAGGGGAAGCTTTGGGTGAGGTTTCAGGGCTCCCTTTTTAATCATATTATATATATATATATATATATATATATATATATATATATCAGAACTGTTAATTGCACTCAATGTGCTAACATCACCACCATGCACTAACAAAACATTTCAATCATTCCAAATAAGAAACCTGTGCATTTTAACCTTTAACTTCCCATTCCCTACCCCCATCCCATCCTCTAGCATCCTATATTCTACATTCTGCCTCTATGAGTTTGTTTATTCTAATTGTTTCAAATCAGTGAGATCATACAATACTGGTACTTTTACGTCTGGCTTATTTCACTCAACATAATGTATTCAAGTTCATCCATGTTGTTACATATATCATAACATCATTATTTTTATGGCTAAATAGTATTCCATTGCAAGCACATACCGCATTTTATTTATCCATTCATTGGCTGATGGACACTTACACTGCATCCATCTTTTGACAATTGTGAATAATGTCACAATGAACTTCAGTGTGAAAATATCTGAGTCCCTGCATTCAATTTTTTTGGCTATATACCTAGAAGTTGTCATATGGTAGTTCTATACTTAGGTTTCTATGGAACTTCTAAACTGTCTTCCACAGTGGCTGTACCACTTTACATTCCCTCCAGCAATGAGTTGGCATTCCTATTTCTCTGCATGCTCTCCAACCCTTGTTATTTTTTATTTTTTTATATAGCCATTACAATGGGTGTGAAGTGGTACCTCATTTTGGTTTTGATTCAAAATTTCCTGATGGCTACTGAAGTTGAGCACTCTTTCATGTGCTTTCTGGCCATTTGTATATCTTCTTTGGAGAAGGATCTATACAAGTCTTTTGCCCATTTTCAATTGGGTTGTTTGCCTTTTGTTGTGAATTGAAGATTTTCTTTATATATACTGGGTATTAAACCTTTATTGGATATGTGGTGTAAAATTTTTTCTCCCTCTGTGTAGGTTGTCATTTTATTTTAATGATAAAGCTCTTCATGGTGTAAGTTTTTAATTTTGATGAAATCCCATTTATCTGTTTTTATTCTCTTTTGTTGCCTCTGCTTTGGGTGTAAATTCTAATAAACCATTACCGAACACAAGGTCCCGAGGATGCTTCCCTACATTTTCTTCTAGGAATTTGATAGTTCTTGCTCTTATTTTAAGGCCTTTCATATATTTTGAGTTGGTTTCTGTATATGTTGTGAGGTAGGGGTCTTAATTCTTGTTTTGCAAATAGAGACCCAGTTGTCCCAGCAACATCTTTTGAGAACTATTCTTTACCAATAGAGTGGTCTTTGCCACCTTCTCAAAAATCAGTTGGCCACAAATGTGAAGGTTGATTTCTGAGCTCTCGGTTCTATTCCTCTGGTTTATATGTCTGTCCTTATGCCAGAACCATGCTGTTTTGATTACTGTGGCTTTGTAATAACTTTTAAGATTGGGAAGTGTTAGTCCTCCAACTTTATTCTTATTTTTCAAGATGGCTTTAGCCATTCAAGGGCCCTTACCCTTCCATATACATTTGATGATTGGCTTTTCCATTTCTGCAAAGAAAGTTGTTGGAATTCTTGTCGAGATTGCACTGAATCTATAAATTGCTTTGGGTACTATTGACATTTTAATGATATTTAATCTTCCAATAAATGAACACAGAATATCCTTCCTTTAGCTATGTTTTGTAGTTTTCTGTGTACAAGTCCTTTACATCCTTGGTAAGATTTATTCATAGATATTTGATTCTTATAGTTGTTATTGTTAATGGAATTATTTTTCTTGATTTCTTCTTATTATTCATTATTTATTTATAGAAACACTACTGATTTGTCCACGTTGATCTTATACCCTGATACTTTGCTGAATTCAGTAATTCACTCTAGGAGCTTTATTGTGGATTTTTTCAGGATTTTCTATATGTAGGATCATATCATCTGCAAATGGGAAATTTTACTGGTTCCTTCCCAATTTGGATGCCTTTTATTTCTTTTTTCTTGCCTAATTGCTTGGGCAAGAACTTCCAGTACAATGTTGAATAAAATACCTCTTAGTTCCAGATCTTAGAGGGAAATCTTTAAGTCTTTCACCATTAAAAGGTGCTGTCTTTTCATATATGCCTTTTATCATGTTGAGGAAGTTTCCATCTATTCCTATTTTTCTAAGTGTTTTCATCAAGAAAGGGTGCTATATGTTGTCAGATTCCTTTTCTTCATCAATGGAGATGATCATGTGCTTTTTTATTTCTTCATTCTGTTTATGTGGTGTATTACACATTAACTGATTTTCTTATGTTGATCCACCATTGCATACCAGGGATAAATCCTACTTGATCACAGTGCAGAATTCTTTTAATGTTCTGTTGGATTTTTTTTTTTTTGCTAGTATTTTGTTGATGATTTTTGCATTTATATTCATCAGAGATATTTGTCTGTAGTTTCCTTTTTCTTGTAGTATCTTTATCAAGCTTTGGTATAAGGGTGGTGTTGGCCTTACGAATGAGTTGGGGAGTAATCCCTCTTCTTCAATTTTTTGGAAGATTTTCAGCAGAATTGCAGTTACATATTCTTGGAATGTTTGGTAGAATTCCCCTGTGAAGTCATCTGGCCCTGGGCTTCTCTTTGTTGGAAAGTATTTGATTACTGATACAATCTCCTTATTCATAATTAGTTTGTTGAGATCTTCTATTTCTTCTTGAGTCAACATGGGTAGATTGTGCATTTCTAAGGATTTGTCCATTTCATCTGTTATTGAATTTATTGACATACAGTTGTTCTTAGTATCCTCTTATAGTCCTTTTCATTTCTGTGAAGTTAGTAACAATGTCTCCCTATTCGTTTCTGATTTTCATTATTTGTACCCTCTCTCCTTCATTAGTCTAGTTAAAAGTTTGTCAATTTTATTGATCTTTTCAAAGAACCAATTTTTTGTTTCATTGGTCATCTCTTTTTTTGTTTCTTTTGTTTTCTATTTCATTTGTCTCTCCTCTAACCTTTGTTATTTCTTTCTTTCTGCTAACTTTGGTAGTTTGCTCTTCTTTTTTCTAGTTCTTCCAGTTTTGAAGTTAGGTCTCTGATTTGAAGTCTATCTTCTTTTGTAATGTAAGCATTTAGAGCTATGAATTTCCCTTTCAATAGTGTCTTTGCAGCATCCCATAAGTTTTGGTTGGTTTTATTACCATTTTCTTTTGTCTCAAGGTACTTCCTAATTTTTCTTCTGATTTACTTTTTTTTTTTAAAGGATGTAATAATTTGTATAAGATAAATTTTAAATATTTTTAAAGTGATGTCACTCTTTTAATTGTATCACATGGATTATAAAAACCTTAGCAATTAAATGCCTGCCAACATCTCTTTTAAAAAAATTGAAGAGCGTGCCCTTTAACAGTTGGAAATTTTGTATTGATTCTCCTTCCTTATAAATTGAATTTTTTGCCAGTGTAATATATATATATATTTTTTTCCTTTTTAATTTTTATTGTGATTGTTCAGATACCATACAATTATACAAAGATCCAAAATGTACAATCACTTGCCCCGGGTACCCTCATACAGCTGTGCATCCATCACCACACTTAATTTTTGTTCAATTTTTAGAAACTTTTGATTACTCCAGACAAGAAATAAAGTGAAAGATGAAAAAAGAAAAAAAGAAAAGGAAACTCAAATCCTCCCTTATCCCTAACCAACCCCCTCAATTGTTGACTTGTACTGTTGGTATAGTACATTTGTTACTGTTTATGAAAAAATGTTGAAATACTACTAACTGTAGTATATAGTTTGCAATAGGTATATATTTCTTCCCTATATGCCCCTCTATTATTAACTTCTAATTGTATTGTCATACATTCATTCTGGTTCATGGAAGTGATTTCTAGTATTTGTACAGTTGATCATGGACATTGCCCACCATAGGATTCACTTTTATACATTCCCATCTTTCGACCTCCAACTTTCCTTCTGGTGACATATATGACTCTGAGCTTCCCCTTTCCACCTAATTCACACACCATTTGGCACTGCTAGTTGTTTTCACATCTTGCTACCAACATGTTTGTTCATTTCCAAACATTTAAGTTCATCCTAGTTGAACATTCTGCTCATACTAAGCAACCGCTCTCCGTTCTTAAGCCTCGTCCTGTATCTTGGTACCTTATATTTCATGTCTATGAGTTTACATATTATAATTAGTTCCTATCAATGAGACCCTGCAATAATTGTCCTTATGTGTCTGGCTTACTTCACTCAGTATATTGCCCTCAAGGTTTTGTCATCAACCCATTTTTTTATATGGTTTTGTTCACTCACCATACATTCCATCCTAAGTAAATAATCGATGGTTCTCTGTATGGTCATATATTTATGTGTTCACCACTTTCACCACTATCTATATAAAGGCATCTACATTTCTTCCACAAGGCAGGAGGGAGAGTCAAAGAAGGTAGAGAGACAAAAGAAAGAGGAAAAGAAAATGACAGCCAGGAAGCAGCAAAAGGAAAAATAACCTTAAATCAAAGTAGAGTAAAGAATCAGACAATACCACCAATGTCAAGTGTCTAACATGCCTCCCCTATCCCCTCCTCTTATCTGCATTTACCTTGGTATATCACCTTTGTTACATTAAAGGAAGCATAATACAATGATTCTACTAATTACAGTCTCTAGTTTATGTTGATTGCATCCCTCCCCAATGCCTCCCAATTTTTAACACCTTGCAAGGTTGACATTTGCTTGTTCTCCCTCGTAAAAGAACATATTTGTACATTTTATCACAATTGTTGAACACTCTAGATTTCATCAAGTTACACAGTCCCAGTTTTTATCTTTCCTCCTTTCTTCTGGTGTCTCACATGCTCCCCACCTTCCTCTCTCAACTGTATTCATAGTTATCTTTGTTCAGTGTACTTACATTGTTGTGCTACCATCTCCCAAAATTGTGTTCCAAACCACGCACTCCTGTCTTCTGTCACTCTGTAGTACTCCCTCTAGTATTTCCTGTAGGGTGGGTGTCTTGTTCACAAAGTCTCTCATTGTTTGTCAGAAAATATTTTGAGCTCTCCCTCATATTTGAAGGACAGCTTTGCTGGATATAGGATTCTTGGTTGGCATTTTTTTCCTTTCAGTATCTTAAATATATCACACCACTTCCTTCTTGTCTCCATGGTTTCTGCTGAGAGATTCGCACATAGTCTTACTAAGCTTCCTTTGTATGTAATGGATCGCTTTTCCCTTGCTGCTTTCAGGATTCTCTCTTTGTCTTTGACATTTGATAATCTGATTATTAAGTGTCTTGGCGTAGGCCTATTCAGATCTCTTCTGTTTGGAGTATGCTGCACTTCCTGGATTTGTAATTTTATGTCTTTCATAAGAGATGGGAAATTTTCATTAATTATTTCCTCTATTATTGCTTCTTCCCCTTTCCCTTTCTCTTCTTCTGGTACACCAATGATATGTACATTATTGTACTTTGTTTCATCCTTAAGTTCCCAGAGACGTTGCTCATATTTTTTCATTCTTTTCTCCATCTGCTCCTTTGCATGTAGGCTTTCAGGTGTTTTGTTCTCCAGTTCCTGAGTGTTTTCTTCTGCCTCTTGAGGTCTGCTGTTGTATGTTTCTGTTGTGTCTTTCATCTCTTGTGTTGTGCCTTTCATTTCCATAGATTCTACTAGTTGTTTCTTTTGAACTTTCGATTTCTGCCTTATGTATGCCCAGTGTTTTCTTTACAGCCTCTATCTCTTTTGCAATATCTTCTCTAAAATTTTTGAAGTGATTTAGCATTAGTTGTTTAAATTCCTGTATCTCAGTTGAAGTGTACATTTTTTCCTTTGACTGGGCCATAACTTTGTTTTTCTTAGTGTAGGTGGTAATTTTCTGTTGTCTAACCATGGTATCCTTGGTTATCCAAATCAGATTTTCCCAGACCAGAGCAGGTTCAGGTCCCAGAGGGAAGAAATATTCAGTATCTAGTTTCCTTGAGGGTGTGCCTTAGAAAATTGCTCCACCCTGTGATGCCTCAGATCACTGTGCTTTTCTGCCCAGCAGGTGATGCCTGTTAGTCTATAATTCTTGACTGTTGTGAGGAGGTATGTCTGTGTTCTCCCAGGCTCTGGGGTCTGTTTCTGAATGGAAAGGGCCCCACCTCTTTTCTCTTAGAGAAGATAGACCCCTTAGGGGGAGGTCATTAGCATTTCAATGGTCTCTCTCTCTGCTTGTGCTTTCTCCACCCTTTTCTGAGTCACAGCACTGGGAACTGAAAATGACTGGGGCTTTCTTCACTGAGCCAAAAAAGAAACAGATAGTCCCCTTCACACCTAGTCCAAGGTGCCCCTCTGGTTCTCCAAAGTCATTCATCACCCAAAGCCTCTGTCTGTTTTTTGGGGATTTGTACCTGTAGTGAGCAGGTCACACTCGCTACTTAAAACCCCAGTTGGAGATCAGCTGAGCTATATTTGCTTGCTGGGAGAGAGCTTCTCTCTGGCACCATGAGGCTTTGCAACTCGGGCTATGGGGGAGGGGGTCTCACTACTTGGATCCGCAGGTTTTACTTACAGATTTTATGCTGTGTTCTCGGGCATTCCTCCCAATTCAGGTTGGTGTATGATGAGTGGATGGTCTCGTTTGTCCCCCCGCAGTTATTCTGGATTATTTACTAGCTGTTTCTGGCATTTTTTTAGTTGTTCTGGGGGACTACTTAGCTTCCACTTCTCTTTATGCCACCATCTTGCCCAAGCCTGATTTACTTTTAACCCATGGCTATTTAAGAGCACATTGTTTAATTTACACATATTTGTGAATTTCCATTTCTCTCTCTTATTTATTTCTAGCTTCATTCTGTTGTGGTTGGAGAATATACATTGGGTGATTTTAATATTTTTTAGTTTATTGAGACTTTTTGTGACCCAGCATATTGTCTATACTTGAGAATGATCCATGTGCACTGGAGAAGAATCTATATTCTGTTTTTCTTGGGGACATTGTTCTAGTTTTCTCTAGTTGGTTTAGTATACCATTCAAGTCTTGTACTTCTTCACCAATCTTCTGACTAGATGTTCTATCCATTACTGAGAGTTGTGTGTGAAAGTCTCCTACTATTAATGTTTAACTGTCAGTTTCTCCCTCCAAGTCTGTCAATACTCATTTCTTATATTTTAGTGCTCTGCTGTTAGGTTCATATATATTTATAATCATTACATCTCATTTCTGAATAGTTCCCTTTATCAGTATATAATGACCATCTTTGTACTCCATAATTTTTTTTTCTTTTTTACTTAAAGTCAATTTTATCTGATATTAGTATAGCCACTCCATCTGTCTTTTGGTTAGTAGTTGGATGGCATATGGGCTGGCTTTGAACTGTTATGTACCCCCAGAAAATGCCATGTTCTTTTATTTTATTTTATTTTATTTTATTTTGAAATAAATTCACAGGTATAGGAACAGTTGCAAAAACAATACTAACCCCACACACAGAATTCCATCATACCCTGACCCCCCTCCCCCAATAGCTCAGTCCACCAACCTTAACATGCTGTCACATTGCTATTTCTTTCCCTCCCTCCCTCCCTATCATCCATCATCTATTGCTCTGTCTTCTGAACATATGACAGCTAGCTGCACACATCCTTGAACATACACTATAATTCATGTATACACTTCCCATGAACAAGAACATTCTTTTATGTAATCCCATTAAGCGCAGCTAAGAAGTACAAAAGATTCAACAATGACACAAAGCTTACATTCTATATTTCCTTTACCTTATGTCTCAACTGTGTCCCTTTGAGCCACCTGGCCTCTATCCTCCAATTCCATCCAAGTTCATCCTTGGCATTCAATCATCTTCTATTTAGACTGTCTTTTTTTTTTTTTTCAAGTGTGGAAACATAATATACAGCCTAAATCTTCCCATTCCACACCCTCCCTAGCCTTCCATTAGTGGGATTAATCACATTTAGAATGTTGTAATGCTCTTTCCCACCATCCATTAACTAGAAATTTCCCTTCACCTCAAACAGCAACTCCACCCTCATTTCTTAACTCCCCATTGCCCCTTCCCCCATTTCTCTTATCCCAAACTCTACTTTTCATCTCTATGGTTATATTCTCTGATAATTTCTTTGTGTTTGCTGTGGAGGTTGAAATTAACCTCTTAAATCCATATCAATCTTGTTTTTTTTGATACCACCTCCAGTTCAATAGGACACATAAACTATGTTCCTATACTCCTCCATTCCCCTACTTTTATACAGTTGTCTAAAATTACACATTTTACATTGAGTTCAAAACCACTGATTTGTCATTAGAGTTTGTGTAATTTATATCATGTAAGAAGTAAATAGTGTAGTTACAATTCAAAAATTATTGACTTCTATTTGTATTCCATTGTGGTTGGAGAATGTGCTCTGAGTATATTCAATTTTTTTTTTTTTTAATTTCTGAGGTTTGTTTTATGTCCCAGCTTATGGTCCCTTCTGGAGAAAGATCTGTGATCACTAGAGGGAAATGAGTGTCCTGGTGATTTGGGATGTAAGGTACTATATACTTCTGTTAAAATTCTCTATATCTCTTTCTCCTTTCTGTTGTTTCTCTGTTGGTAGGGCTTCCTTTAGAATCTGAAGTAGGGCAGGTCTTTTATTGGCAAAGTCTCTCAGGATTTGTTTGTCTGTGAAAAATTTAAGCTCTCCCTTGAATTTGAAGAGTTTTCCTGGATAAAGTATTCTTGGTTGGAAATTTTTCTCTCTTAGAATTTTAAATATGTCCTGCCACTGCCTTCTCACCTCCATGGTGGCCACTGAGTAGTCACAGCTTAGTCTTATGTTGTTTCCTTTGTATTTGGTGATTTGCTTTTCTCTTGCTGCTTTCAGAACTTGCTCCTTCTCTTCAGTATTTGAGAGTCTGATCAGAGTATGTCTCAGAGTGGGTTTATTTGGATTTATTCTATTTGGAGTTTGCTGGGCATTTATGCTTTTTGTATTTATATTGTGTAGAAGGTTGGGGAAGTTTTCCCCAACAATTTCTTTGAATACTCTTTCTAGACCTTTACCCTTCTCTTCCCCTTCTGGGACACCAATGAGTCTTAGGTTTGGACATTTTATTTTATCTATCATTTCCATGAGATCCATTTCAATTTTTTTTTTATTTTTTTCTCCATTCCTTCTTTTGTTCTTTCATTTTCTGTTCTGTGGACTTCTAGGACACTGAGATGTTGTTCAGCTTCCTCTAGTCTTGTATTGTGAATATCCAGAGTCTTTTTAATTTGGCCAACAGTTTCTTTTATTTCCATAAGATCTTCTATTTTTTTATTTACTCTTGCAATGTCTTTTTTATGCTCTTCTAGGGTCTTCTTTATGTAACTTAAATCCTGGGCCATGGTCTTCTTGATGTCCTTTAAATCCTTTGCCATGTTTTCATTCCTCAATTGCATTTCTTTGATTAATTCTGCAAGGAACTTTGTTTCATCTGATAACTTGATTTGCGTGTTTGGAGTTGGATTCCCATATTGTCTGGTTTTATCATATGCATTGAGATTTTCTGTTGTTTTTGGCCTCTTGGCATTTGCTCTACTCGACAGGGTTCTTTCAATTTGTAAAAAAAAAAAAAACCTATCTAATTTTTCAGAAACCCTGTTTGGTGACATACACTTTCTCTAACTAACCAGCAGATGGCGTCTGTGAGTTACCTATACCTCTCAAGTCAGTTCTCCACCTTGTCCCTGCGGTATGTGGGGAAAGATTCTTGTGGGGTCCAGCTGGAGAGCTTAGCTTGGTGTGTTGCTGGAGTCATCCTCCCTGAATGCGGGGTGCTTGTACAGGTGGCCAGGGAGGAAGGACAGCCTCAATATTCAAATCCCCCCGGTTCCCAGAGATTCAAGGCTGCTGCAGGAGTCCAAGCCTTCATTTCATTTCAGCCGCAGCCCCTCTCTCTCGCTGTCCCACAAACCACCAGACTTGGTGTAGTGTCCCTGGGATCTCCGAGCAGGTTGCCCCACCCAGCTGTGAACCTCCAGAAGCTCAGCTGAGGGAATGCCATGCTACGTCACCAATGTGCGCTGTCCCTCAAGGGAAGCCCCGGGCTGCCAGGCCGAGCCAGCTCACTTTCAGCCTGATGCAAAAATGGCCGAATGTGTTGTCTCCACACCCCTCTCCTCACACAGTTCTTCCTTCTCAGCTCCAGGACAACTGGCAGGGCTCTGGGCCATGGGCATGGCCCCAGGCAGGAGTTTATCCAGCCCTCCCAGGAGCAAGCTGCTAGCCATGGGGTTTCATTCGGCTTCTGGCACTTCCCTCCATTCCCCTGGCCCCAGGGATGTCTGCAGTGGGCTATCCTCCAGGCCAGACACTGAGAGGCCAGCCCAGCCCCCTCTTGCTGTGTTTTACTGCATGGTTCCCATGATTGCACCGGCAGCTGCTCCTGGGTTTTTCTCTTTTATTATTATTATTATTTTTATTTATTTAAAGATCCTGTCGGTCCCCAGACGCCAAACCCTGGATTCCCCAGATCACCACATGGTTGTGGGGCTTCCAGCCAGCTTACTCCCTTGTTTCAGAATGCAGACTCCCAGTTTCACCAAGTATACAGCCCCTGGGAACTAGCAGATCTCATCCAGCTGCCACATCGCTGTAACCGGTATTCTGGGTCACTCTCTGGTCCTTATCTAGTGTTTTCCATGGAGGTGTTCCTTAGCCCTGTCTCACCTAGCCACCACCTTGGTTTCTCCCCCGCCACATTCTTTTAATCCATTCTTTTGGGTGCAGACCTATTGTGGGTGGGGCCTTGGGTTAGGTTTTTTCAATTGGATGTGACTTACTCAAGTCATGTTGGGTTTTAATCCTTTACTAAAGCCCTTTATGAGAAGATAAAAGGCAGAAAAACAGAGAACTAAGAGATGAAAACTAGAGTTTACCACAGAGAAGCTAAGAGAGGACCCATAGATGTTCGGAAGGAAACACTCAGAGACATTTTGGAAGAGAGCCATTGAAACAAGAACCCAGAAGAGAAGGACCAGCAGATGGTGCCATGTGCCTTCCCATGTGACAGAGAAATGCCAGATGCCAGCAGCCTTTCCTCAGAAGATAGAAAAATGATAAATGCTTAGAGAAGCAGGAGGTACCCACAGGAGCTGAGAGAGCCATTGAAACCAGATCTCAGGAGAGAAGGACTAGCAGACATGACTATGTGCCTTCTCATGTGACAGAGGAACCCTGGATGACAGCAACCTTTCTTTTGAGAAGGTATCTTTCCCTTGATGCCTTAATTTGGGCGTTTTAATGCACTTAGAAATGTAAATTTGTAATCTAATAAATCCCCATTGAAAAAACCAACCCATTTCTGGTGTATTGCAAACTGAAACAGTATATATTTTTCCATCCTTTCATCCTCCTCCT
Organism: Choloepus hoffmanni; assembly: GCA_000164785.2. NCBI lineage: Eukaryota > Metazoa > Chordata > Mammalia > Pilosa > Megalonychidae > Choloepus > Choloepus hoffmanni. The sequence continues at coordinate 29,470 of KN188995.1, forward strand.
TTCATCTTTTGAATTCAATGTGAGTCTCTTGCAGACAGCTTATAGTTGGGTCATGCTTTATTAACCATTCTGCTAAAACCTGCCTATTGATTGGAGAGTTTTATACATTTATATTTAAGGTCACTATTGATAATATGGAAATTTCTTCTACTAATTTGCTATTTAGCTTTTGTAAGTCTTATACCATTTTTGTTCCTCACTTCTGTTAATGCCTAATTTTATATTTACTTGCTTTTTTAACATTTTTCCATATTGATTGCATTCTCATTTCTATCAGGATATAATTTTCATCTATTTTCCTCATGGTAACCATGGGATTAAAATTTAACAGGCTAGGCATATAGTAATCATATTTGGTTTTATATCAACTTAACTTCAATAATATGCACATTTACTTCTCTTAGACCCCTCGGTACCCCTCACCATTTTTTGCACTTACTACCGCTTATATCCTTGTACACTGTATGTCCAAAAATGAAGATTTATCATTATTTTTTATGCATTTGCATTTTAGCACCTGAAGGAAGTAAAAGGGGGAGTTATTTACCAAACAATACATGACAACATATTGGCATTTACATTACCCAAATGGTTACCTTTTCCACAGGTCTTTATTTCTTTATGATGCTTTGAACCAATGTCTGCTGTCATTTCCTTTTAGCCTGAAGAACTCTCTTTAGCTTGCTTCTAAGGCCAGTTTAGTGGTGATGAACTCTCGCAACTTGTTAAAATCTTAAAATGTCTTAATCTCCCCCTCATTTTTAAAAGAGAGTCTCACCAAGTATAAAATTCTTGGCTGGAAGTTGTTTTCCTTCAGCATTTTAAGTATCTTAACTCAACTGACTTCTTGCCCCATGGTTTCTGATGAGAAATCATCACTCAATCTAATTGGGATGTCCTTGTTTGTAACATGCCACTTTCCTCTTGTAGCTTTCAAAACTCTCTCCTTTTCCTTTGCATTTGATATTTTAATTAATATATAATGGGATGTGTTTTTCTTCATGTTTACCCTGTTTGCTGCTCTCAGAGCTTCTTGATAGTGCATATTCAAACCTTTGCTAAGTTTGATAAGTCCTTGTGATTATTTTTTGACTATTCATTCTGCCCCTTTCTTTTCCTTCTGGGACTCCAATAATGTTATTTATTGGTGTGCTTGATGATGTCTCATGGCTTCCTTCAGCTATGTTTGCTTTTAACAATTCTTTTTCCTATCTGTGCCTCAGTCTGACTCATTTCAAGTATCTTGTCTTTAAGTTAACTGATTTCTTCTGCCAGCTCCAATCTGCTCTTGAAATAGTCCTTGGTATTTTTTACCACAGTTATTGTGGTCTTCACCTCCAATAGTTACGCTGCGTTCCTTTTTAAAATTTGTATTTTTCTACTTAGACCCTGATATTGTTCTTTCATTGTTTCCTCCATCTCCTTGAGCATTTTAAAGATTTTTTAAAGGCTTTCTTTGTTATGTCCACATTCTCATCTTCTTTTTCATTGTTATTTTCTGGATTTTTATCCTCTTCCTTTGGGTGGGTTGACATTTCATTTTTTATCTTGTACTTTTGTTGCACACTGAACATTTTAATATTTTTAAATGTCAACTATAGGATTGATTCTCTGAGATGTAACCAGGTGTGATAAGACAGAGATGTTCTTGAGCTTCAGCTCTCCTATCAGGAAGGTCTGCCCAAGGTGAAAGCAGTGTGGAGGGTTTTCCCTGTCTTTCTGGGCCTTTGTGTTGTCCTGGGCTTTTGCATGTTTATTGTGTTGGAATTCTCCTGTTTGCAGCAGTTTGGATGCTCCTCTGTTTCCCAAGAGACAAACCTCCCTGTAGTTGGTATTTGGAGGCACCAAGCCTTTGCCCCAGACTTTCTGCCTCTATATATTTTTATACCCCTTTTGTTGTCTCAATCTACTTTTTCCTGGAGGGAAAATTCTGGGAGATGGGTCACCTCAGGGAGGAATTCCAAAGTCAGTCTTTCTCAGTCAAAACAGGGCCAGAGACCCATGAAGGGGCACAGAGTAGCTTCATTGTGCCCTG
>KN188995.1:47389-78903 GCA_000164785.2 Choloepus hoffmanni
ACATTCTTATGCACTATATAGATAACACCTCTAAGGCTTTAATGTATTGGAATAGCTAGAAGTAAATACCTGAAACTACCAAACTCCAACCCAGCAGTCTGGACTCCTGAAGACAATTATATAATAATGTAGATTACAAGGGGTGACAGTGTGATTGTGAAGACCTTGTGGATCGCAGCCCCTTTATCTAGTGTATGGATGAGTGGAGGAATGGGGATAAAAACTAAAGGACAAATGGGGTGGGATGGGGGGATGATTTGGGTGTTCTTTTTCACATTTAAATTTTTATTCTTGTTCTGGTTCTTTCTGATATAAGGAAAATGTTCAGAGATAGATTGTCATGATGAACGCATAACCATGTTATCATACTGTGGACAGTGGATTGTATATCATGGATGATTGTATGGTGTGTGAATGTATTTCAATAAAACTGAATTTAATTAAAAAAAAGTCATAGTGTTTGTGAAGGGATTTTTAAAACACAGAGAACCTTCCCGAAGTCAACAGTAATACAGAGAAGGATATAGCTTGAAGTTTAAATTCTCTGGGTAAAAGAGATGATGATGAAGTTATTGATACAGCAGAAAGCATACAGAGAAAGGACCTGTTAGTTCTGGGAAATTTTCATGCTAAAAGATATATCTGAACAAAATCATCACCGAAAAGAAATATTGAGCACAAAATTTCAATAGTGACATGGAAAGAAACTGATAAAAGTTGAGATTTTTCCAAGGAAATTATCCAGGGAGCTAGAGTTGAGAGAAGCAGAGCTCCAGGTATAAGTCAAAAGTTATACCTGAAATTCTTGGGAGAAATTACCATTATCAAGGTCTGTGGAACTGGTGAAACAGCATGGTGGCTACCAGATGTTCTGTACTATGTGAAATTGAATATTACACTAAAATTATACCTATAAAGTAAATAAAATATAGATTTGGAAAATAGGTGCCGAAGAAAAATATGGAGAGAATAAAAGGCTGGAAGGAGGGGTGCCAGTGGGTGCAAAGGAGAAGTGAGGTGGTGGTGGGATGGGCCATGGCTGAACATTCCTCTGGGCATCCCCTCCCCATCCAACTGATACTCCATGGCTGTTCTAACCTCTGTGATGTCAGAGTATAACACTGGACTGGAGTGTGTTTTCTTGGTGTCTAGTTGTCTCAGGCAGCACTTCATTGCAGATGAAGAAAAATCTCTGTAATTTGAGCAGCACCAGTGCCCCATGGTTGAGCTCCCACTCAGGTACATTGGACCTGAGTTCTGTCTACTTCCTCTTGTCTGTAGTGGGGCTTTTCATTCCCTAGCTTCACTACAGGCAGAGGAAATTAATACCCCAGAGTATCAATCAACCTCTGTAGTTCAGTGAGGTAAGGAACCTTGGGACCAGTCCACAGTAGAAATTCAGTGCTTTCCCCTGTTCCCACTTCCCATACTTATAAATCCATTATGTTGACACAGAGGAAAGGCTTTGTTTAAAATTCTCAGAAAGAAGAGACTATCATTTTCTGAAAAGGTAAGGGAGGAGAGATATTGGAGTGGGGCTGTTTTTTCAGTCAAATCTCACAGTCATTACTATGGTGATGAGAGGGATGAGAGGGCTGGAGAATAAACTCCCAAATACATGTGCTTGTGGTTATGGATTGTAATATTCAGGAAATTCAGGATATCCAGAGAGAGTCGCTCCATGCTTTTTCACTCTCCAGATCCCACATCAGGTATATCTGGGCCAAGAATTTTCCCTGTGTTAGGATGATATGGAAGCAATGCTAAGCCTCTGGAAGGCTCAGCTGAGATGCTTTTGTCTGAGCTCTGTATTCATGGAGGAGCACCCTATTGTAAGTAGCACATATGCTCCTGTAGGATTGAGATTCTGTGCCCTGTTCAGAAGAGGACTCCTGACCAAAAAAAGGACTCCTGATTAAAAATTAATTATCTCATCCAGATAGAAATTTTTTGTATTATTCAAAGATGAAAGTTAGTAGAAAGCAATTAAGTCACTTAGAAATGTTTAACAGGCAAGATACAAAGGATACATTATTCAAGGATGAGATTTAGAAGGATTTCATGAAAAGAGAGATTGAGACTGTAAGCCATGACCCCCCTTTTTCTTGGTTTTTCAGCATCTGAGCAGATACAAGAAAGTAGAGAAAGAGGGTGAATTGACACATAAGGCTCTGCTTTCCCAACACATCTGCTACAAAGGTGAACCTAAACATCAGTCCCTGATAGCTCACACCAATTGCACAGTCTGATGATGTCAGGTGTTAGAGTAAGTCCTCCCAAGAAAGCAAAGTCCCCAGAGAGCAGGGTCGAAAGAAAGACACCCAAACCTTGGGACACTCTCAAATCCTTGGAAGAAAAGAAAGAAAGTGCTGGAGATTGGGGCATGCATGTAATGTAATGAACAAATCTTTGTTGGTGTGGGAGGCAGAAATTGTAGTGCCTGTAATAAACAAATAATTGCACTTTAAACCCATGATTCCTCCAGTGAAATAACATTTTTTCAATTTAATTCATATATTTGTGGGATCACACAATTATATTTAGAATTAAAGCCCTTGAAAAATTATTAAACATTAGACAAGTGAGCCTCTCCATGGTTTACATTGACCTTTTAATGTTGTGTGCTCATTCTTGGAGTTCTAAGAATCTTTTCCTGTAAGAGTCTCTCCCAAAGGGCTGTGACATGTAGCTCCATAGAGGGTGTTTCAACTCCTGCCTTCAAACTGTGTAACCAAGACTCCTGATTTGCTAGCTTTGAGAGCTTGCCAAGGAGGATCAGTGTGGACACCGGACATGAGTCCTCTGCAAAGTTGCTATATCTCTTCCACTTCTTTCTTGATCACTCTTCTGAGCATGATGTTTAATATCTCAGAGTCACAGAGCTATCCAGATTGGATAAGAGAGGGAACAAAATAGGAAAAAATGTATAAGAAATACAAGGGGTGTGAGTAAAATATCTTAGACAAGGGTGCAAGGTATGTGTTGGGACATAATTAATCAGAAGCTGCTGTCATCCCTGGGTCTTTCCACCCATCCAGGATGACCGTCTGCCAGAGGGGAACCCTATGGAGGATGCTGATCCCTTTGCAACCCTTCTGAAATCTCAGTATCTGGCCTGCAGGCTACCTCCACACCTAGAGAGATCAGCTAGAAACACCTACAGCTGAGTCTCTACTTCTTGTCTCTGCTGGCTCACTCATTCCTCCAGGGACTGAACCACCTGCTCCCTGCTGTGGAAGGCCCTGGAACATCAGATGGTGCCTAGGGAAGCTCCTTATCCCTTACTGAGCACCATGCTTGTTCTGCCCTGTCCTCCCTCATTCCATCACTTTTTCTTCTTACCCTCTTATCCCTCCCTATAACTGCTGTCACCTCCACCACTGGCCTTTTCCCTGATACAAGAGTCCCACCCTGTACTGGCTCCCAATTACTCATACCCATTTTTCCTCCTCACCCTGAGAGCCTTCTCACCTCTGCCTCCAGGGTTCCTCTTGCCCCACACCTCTTCTACTGTTTTCCTTGTCTTCCAATTCCCCATGCCACTGACTGTCCATCTCTGCTACAGGTGGTTTCTAGCCAATTACACCCTGACTCCCTCCATTTCTTCCTTTTCTCACCTTTGACCCTGTTCTGCTCTTTATCACTTTGAGACCCTGGACCTGCCCATGCCCTCCCCTTGCTTGTCTTTGCCCTCTCTTCTGCCCCCTCTATGCCCTCAGTGCACTTGCTGAAGCACTCGTCCACTCCAATATCATGCCCTTAGCTCCTTTCCACCTCATATCCTTGACCTACTCTGCCTCCCTGACATTCACCTGTCTGTGGTCACCCCTCCTCCTCCTGGCCATATCCTTGGTTGGAATATCAAAATCCTTGACAACATGGCCCATGCCAAAGTTTGCTGGGATGCACTGGGCTCCCACTTTCCACCACCACTCATCCTTGTGCCACCAGCCATTGCCACTCCTCCCTCCACTGAAATGCCGATCAAGCATTAGAGGCCATCCCAACCCAATGTGATGGCCACTGAAATACATCCCTGCTGTCTGGACTCCTTCCATGACTCTCATGCAAAAATGGACCTGAGCTCTAGCCCCAGGCCTGTCCTATTGAATCAGCAGGTAGGCTGGCCTCTGGGGCCTCTCATTGCCAACCTTAAGATGGGACCTGTGGGACCTGTCAGCTTCTCAACTTGTGGGAGCCTATAGGGGCAGAGGGAGTGGCTTAGATTAGCAGGAACTCCCTAAGCTTCTTCTTGTAGAGGCACTCTAATGAGACCAGGTTCCATAAATCTCTCAAAGAGGAGTGTGATCTGAATTCCACCTTAAACCCATCCACAGAGAGAGGACTAAGGGACCTCAAAGACCAAAGGAGGAGCTCCCCTGCCCAGGTGAGTGTTTTCATAACACTCTTTGTCTGATAATCCCATCAACCCTTGAAGAGAACACCAAGGTCCTCCATAAACTAAAATGGATTAACATCCTATGGTAGGCTCTTCATTGGAGCTGGAAAAGGAGAAATAACAAATAGCAGGAGGGACACTTGAAACTCTGCCCAGAGTGGTACCAGTGGAAATCTGGCAGTTTTTCAGCTGGTGGGAACCCACAGGGAAGCCAGAAAAAGCAGCCTCTGGCATCAGGTGCTTCATATGCTCTCCTTACAAGGAAGCACTTCAATAAGACCATATTCCATAAACTTCTGAGAGAGGAGGGCACCCTTCATTCCACCTTAGAACATGTCCACCAGGAGAAAGGGCTGAGGGCTCCCAAGGCCAAGGAAAGAGCACCCCTGTCCAGGCCAGAGATTTTCCTGACACCCTTTTATCCATGATCCCACCAAGCCTTGGAGAGAGCACCCACACCATCACCAAGCAAAAGACAGGTAATGTAGTAAGGAGGGCCCTTTGATGGCTACGGAAAAGACAAATACAAAGTGTGAGAAAGGATCCCTGAAACCAGGTGAAGGAGGCCCAACACCTGGGTTGTACCCAGGCCTGGAGGAAATGGGTCCTAATATCCTGGGCTCCCTGGCTCCTGCCTCCTCAACTTGGAAATTACAGGAAGAGTCCAAGGGTAGATGTAGTAGGGATGGGGGCAACAGGAAATCACAAAGACATCCCCCAAAATGTGTACAATTAGAGGATACCTTGAGCTGAGTGCTTTATTCTCCTGCTACACCCCCACACAATGAAATCCTTGTAGGAGCTGTTATTTTTCACCTTGAGGTGAAAAAGCCTAAACCCACAGGCAGGTCCTTTAAATGCCAAAGATATTGCTATGAATGGTGCTGGTTTGAATGTGTTATGTCCCCCAGAAAAAGCCATGTTCTTTGATGCAATCTTGTGAGGCAGAGGTTTTAGTGCTGATTGGATTGGAATCCTTTGAGTGTTTCCATAGAGATTTGCCCCACCCAACTGTGGGTGATTACACTGATTGGATGGTTTCCATGGAGGTGTGGCCCACCCATTCAGCATTACATGGGCTTGGGCAGAGGAAGCAAGCTTGCAACAGCCAAGAGGGACACTTTGAAGAATGCACAGGAATTGAGAAAGGAGCTGCAGATGGGAGACAGTTTGAAGACTGCTGTTGAAAGCAGACTTTTGCTCTGGAGAAGCTGAGAGAGGAAATATGCCCCAAGAGCAACTAAGAGTGACATTTTTGAGGGAATGCAGCCTAGCAAGGAACATCCTGGGAGAAAGCCATTTTGAAACCAGAACTTAGAGCAGACACCAGCCATGTGCCTTCCCAGTTGGCAGAGGTTTTCCAGATGCCATTGGCCATCCTCCAGTGAAGGTACCCAATTGTTGATGTGTTACCTTGGACACTTTATGATGTTAAGACTATAACTGTGTAACCAAACAAACCCCCTTTATAAAAGCCAATCCATTTCTGGTGTTTTGCATTCTGGCAGCATTGGCAAACTAGAACAAATGGTATAAAACCTGAGTGTATCCTCCTCCCTTTGAAGGAGAAAAATTAAAATGTGTTTACATTTGAAGCCACTGACTTTCATGATAATTTATTGTTCACCAAATAATTAATAATCAAACACCCAAACAATGAAAAACAAATACCCCATTCTTCCCTATTCTACCACTCCCTTTCCTACACTTTTGTTATTGTAATCTGAGAATTTCCTTCAGTTTATAATTCTTAAATGTTACTTTGTGAATGAGTAACAAGTCAAACCTCAGGCATTCTCTTAAATCTTGTCCAGTGTGAACCATACATAGCAGCAATTTCTCAGAGTATTGACAGGTTATTAATATTTTATATAATATCTAAGAAATCTTTCTCTTTGTGCTACATTTTTGTCCTGTAGATTCTTAATGTTTTGACACTGTTTTGCTTTGTTTAAAAATGAGAACACAAATGGACAATGCTCCATGGGGATATTTGTTCCTGAGTAGTTAGGAAAGAGTCATTCCTCATTCCCCTTGAAGTTACTAGGGTTTCAAAGAATAATATTCTAACTATAAGCAAAGAGTAATTAGATTAGTGAAAAAATAAATAAAAAATTATAACCAAACAAAATATCTCTAAATTCTTTCTAAACCTGGGATACCCTTTGATTTAATGATCCTTGCCATAGCTACTTGCTTAACTGATTACCAAATGTTTTATAATCATGCACAATCTATCCTGAAGTTTCCTGTAATGACTTGAGAAATTTCTCTCCATTCAAATCATTGAATTGGTAAATGTTTCAATGTTTCATTCTCTCTCTACTGGGTTTTAATGATTTTGACCTTACTGAATGGAAATAAGTGAGTCCACAATCATAAATGTATTTATGGAAATCAAATTCATTGCAGTCCTTTTCACATTTTAGAGTTCCACATTGTATTTTTCATTATCTAACACTTTACCTTAGTATAGAGGCAACCAATGTTTTACGGTTAAAACAATGTTTGTTGCTTTCATTGAATAAAAGGGAGAAACTGTTAGTGTCAGTGGATGTGAAACTTCATAAAAATAATTGGCAAGAGAAGTGAAAGTGTACTTCCATAATTCCCAGGACTGTGAATACTGAGATGTCACACCAGTTATGGTGTCAATTTGTAAAAGGAAATTTTGCAGATGTAATTATGGTTACTAACCAATTGACATCTGTCACCTGGAAGGGAGATTGTGGTGGGGTAATATAATCAGAGAACCATTTAAAAACAGAGAATTTACCCTGACTGGTGGCAGAAGAGGATGTCAGAGAGATTTGAACATTGAGGGCTCAACACGGCTTTGTTGGTCTGATGATACAGGTGGCTCTGTGTGAGGAAGAATGCAGGCAAACTCTAGGAGCTTGGAAATGGGGACCACCTGTGAAGGAAGCAATGGGTTTGGCACAGTGAATAAGTTTGGAAGTAATTGAAAATCTTGAAACAGCATGATAATCAGCATACACTTAGGCATTACCTAATAGCCCTGATATTAGAAATTCTCTGATCTAGATGGTCTCTTTGAATCACAAGCAGATATCTTTATGATTCCCTAATATATTTATTTATTCAAATTGTCATGTGCTGCCTTTGGACTGTGTCCTGTTTGAGGGTATATATTTAGGATATCCCAGGACTTTGGGTTTCAGGTATGGAAGGGGATATCCCTAGCTCTTACTGAGTGCCTGCTTTGACTTCATTTGTGTATAATTTTAAGTAAAGATTAGCATGATTTTTGTATAATATCATTTATATGAAATGTTCATGCTTTTGAATTTTGAACCTAAATATGCTTAAGTTGTGAATCTCTTTCTGAGATTCATAATATCTGCCACTTTGTTTTCTTTTCTTAAAGCATATAGAGAATTCACTTTCACTAAGGGAGGGCTTAAAATATCTTGAATTTACAATATTATAGAAAACTGAATGGGATTTTCAAATGGATCCAGGTCACTGCTTTCTGATAATACATAACCTTATAACTGGTGGACTTTAGAACAACTAAAGAGAACAGAAAAATTAGGTTACTGGAGTGAATTCTCCTGTGTATTATGCCTAATGTTATCCTCTTTGGAAAGTAATCAAGTTTTCTCTTAAAATGTCTCAAAAGACAAAATATTGTTTTTAAAAATAGACTAAATGGTAATCCTTACAAATAATAGATAAGAAAATAAACATACTTATTAAAATAAAGTGTTTCCTTTTCTTGCCACCTTCCAGTGCTTCCAACTGTCATTTGTATGTTCTCAAGAGATACAGTACAGTGTTCCAGTCAAACAAGTTGGTAGTGTCAATTCTCCAAGGTGCCATTACTGCACAGCATCTTTGAATAACTAGCAAAAACTGGCAGGGCCATCTTCCTCAAAATTCTAGACAACAATTAAAGTGGTGCAGTAACTGGGTAAGTGCCAAATCAAGAAAATGAATCTTTAAAAATTTGTAATAGAAACTCAAAGCACACTTTCTGGTCCCTCTTCCACCCCTTCCCACCCTAGAGTGATGTGGAGACAGCCTGTGCTACAATTTTACTCCCTTGGTCCAGTTGCTGAGGTAGCAGAGGAACCCTTATGGGCATTCTAGTGTGTCTATATGTTGGTGCCAGTCTATCCAGTTACAGGATGAAAGACTGAACCAGTTTATGGGTCACCCACCTAGAAACAGAAGAATTGCAAGCAGAGACTCAGTTCTATTTTCCCACCAATGTTCATAGTGGCATTTGTGACAATTGCTAAGAGATGGAAGCAACCCAAATAGCCATCAGATAAATGCAAAATGTGGGATATGTACATGTAGTGGATGATTCAGCTGAAAAATGGAATGAAGTTCTGGGACATTGGAAAATTGGAAGAAACTTGAGGACTTTATGTTGTGTCAAATAAGCCAGGAACATTCTTCATTTTTTTTCTTTTTTTTTTTTTTTCATTCTCAGCTTGGTGGCTGGGAAAGAAAGTTTGATACCAATATGGTTTTGACATCTGAATAAATGTCATTATCTCTATTTTTTCCCAATATCTCAAATATCCTGAGTATGTTTACACTACAACTTCTTAGTATCTATCAAATAGAAGATCCTACTTCTATGAACAGAAAGAAAAGTACTGATAAAATGAAGGCCTAATTTACTATAAATGCATACATTAAAACTGAAGAAAAAGTAAAAAAAAAAAACTAATGAAACAACTGAAAAAGCTAGAAAATGAACAGCAAACTAATCCTAAGCCAAGTAGAAGAAAAGAAATAACAAGGATTAAAGCATAAATAAGTGGCATAGAGAACAGAAAAAAATAGAATAAATAAAACCAAAAGTTGGTTCTTTGAGAAGATCAACAAAATTGAGAAGCCCCTAGGCTAGACTTAAAAAATCAAGAAGAGAGAAGACTCAAATAAACAAAATAATAAATGAGAGAGGAACATTATTGGGAAGAAATTTTAAAAAATTATGAAGATACAATGAACAACTGTATGCCAACAAAATAGGTAATGTAGAGGAAATGGAAAAATTCCTGGAAACACATAAAAAACATAGAATGACTGGAGGAGAAATAGAAGACCTCAACAAACCAATCAAAAGCAATAAGATCCAATCAGTCATCAAAAATCTTCCCACAAATAAATGCCCAGGGCTAGATGACTTCACAGGGGATTTCTTTCCAAAAGGAACTGACACAACCTTACTTAAACTCTTTCAAAACATTGAAGAAAATGGAACACTACCTAACTCATTTTATTAAGTTACTATCACTCTAATACCAAAACTAGGTAAAGATGCTACAAGAAAGGAAGACTACAGGCCAATCTCCCTCATGAGTATAGATGCAAAAATTCTCAACAAAATACTTGCAAATTGAATCCAAAGACACCTTAAAAAAATCATACACCTTGACCAAGTGGGGTTAATTCCAGGCACACATGGATGGTTCAACATAAAAAATCTATCAATGTAATACAAGACATTAACAAATCAAAAGGGAAAAATCAAATGATCATTTCAATCCATGTTGAAAAAGCATTCAACAAAAAGCATCCTTTTTTGATAAAATGGTAGGAATTGAAGGGAACTTCCTCAATATGGAAAACCTACAGCCAGCATGGGACTCAATGGTGAGAGACTGAAAGCCTTCCAAGATCAGGAATGAGACGAGGATGCCCAGTGTCACCACTGTTATTCAACATTGTGCTAGAAGTGCTAGCCAGAGCAACCCAGCAAGACAAAGAAATAAAAGGCATCCAAATTGGAAAGGAAGAAATAAAACTGTAATTATTTGCAGATAATATGATCTGATACTTAGAAAACACTGAGAAATTGACAACAAAGCTACTTGAGCTAATAAGCAAATTTAGTAAATTAGTGGGATACAAGATTAATGCACATAAGTCAGTTATGTTCCTATGCATGAGAAATGACCTAACTGAAGAGACACTCAAGAAAAAGATTCCATTATCAGTAGTAACTAAAAAAATCAAGTACCTAGGAATAAATTTAATGAAGGATGTAAAATAACTATACATCCAAAACAACAGAAGTTTACTGAAAGAAATAGAAAGGGACCTAAAAAGATGGAAAAATATTCCATGTTCATGGATAGGAAGGATGAATGTTAAGATGTCAATTCTACCCAAACTCGTCTACAGATTCAATGTAATCCCAATCAAAATTCCAACAACCTACTTTGCAGACTTGGAAAAGCTAGTTATCAAATTTATTTGGAAGGGAAAGATACCTTGAAATGTTAAAAACATAAAAAAGAAAAACAAATCTGGAGGATTTATACTCTCTGACTTTGAAATTTATTATAAAGCCACAGTAGTCAAAACAGCATGGTACTGGCACAATGACAGATATATTGATCAATGGAATTGAATTAAGAATTTAGAGATACACCCCCAGATCTGTGGTCAACTGATCTTTGATAAGCCCCCAAAACCACCAAACTGGGACATAATCTCATCAATAAATGGGGCTGGAAGAGCTGGATATCCATATCCAAAGGAATGAAAGAGGACCCCTACCTCACACCCTACACAAAAACTAACTCAAAGTGGATTGAAGACCTCAATATAGGAGACAGTACCATAAAACTCCTAGAAGATAATGTAGGGAAACATCTTCAAGACCTTGTATTAGGGGGTTACTTTTTAGACCTTACACCCAAAAAGCACAAGCAACAAAAGGAAAAAGTAGATAAATGGGAACACTTCAAACTTAAAAGCTTCTGGACCTCAAAAGAATATGTCAAAAATGTGCAGAGGCAGCCCACTCAGTGGGAAAAAGTATTTGGAAACCATGTATCTGAAAAAAGACATATCTTACATACATAAAGAAATCCTATAGGTCAACAACAATAGTACAAACAGCCCAATTATAGAATGGGTAAAAGGTATGAGACATTTCCCTGAAGAGGAAATACAAATGGCTAAAAAACACATGAAAATAATGTTCCTCTTCACTGGCTATTAGGGAGATGCAAATTAAGACCACAATGAGATATCATCTCACACCAATTAGATTGGCCACCATTAAACAAACAGGAAACTATGCCTTTGGCTTGGAAAGGTAGCCTTGTATCCTAATTATAAGTTCTCCTTTTTGCTTCAGCTAGCAAGATAAATGTTGCTGGCCACTATCCCTGAGGCCTGGATTTAACTGTTGTTCTTGGCTCTGTTCAGGTAGGCTTGTAACTTTATAAAGAATTCTCCATTTTGTATAAACTAGAAAGAGTTTATTTCTGTTAAAATCAAAGCATCCTAACCAAATTCTTGTCCATGTTGCAAATGAAAAATAAACACCTGTGTATTTGAAGGATGTTATGGATTGAATTATATCCCTCACAAAGATGTATTTAAGTCCTAAACTCTGGACCTGTGGATAACCTCATTTGTAAATAGGATCCTTGAAAATCCTATTAATTAACATGAGGCCAAACTGAATCAGGATGGTCGTTCATCCAATATGACTATAGGCCTTATAAGGAGAGGAAATCTAGACAGAGATATAGATGACTGAGCAGAAGACAGAAAGAGTTAGATGGTCATGTGGCAGATGTTAAGACTGAGTTACGGATTCCTGGCAAACCATCACCAGAATGCTATCATCTTCAGAGAAAACATGACCTGACAACATCTTAATTTTTGGACTTCTGGCTTCCAAAAGTGTGAGACAAATTCCTATTGTTTAAGCCAAGTAGTTTGTGGTATTTCTTACAGCACCCATAGTAAACTAAGGCCAGGTAATTGTTATAGTATAATATAATAAATTGAAATTATTTTTCTAACCCCACCAAAAATATGCTATTGAACACTCTCAGTGAATAGAGTTACTTTCTGTAAGATGGTTGGAAATGTACATCTGATTATTTCCCTTATTATTTTCATTGTTGATTTGAATTTCTTCAAGATGCTCAAAGTATTTTATTTGCAAATATTTACTACCTTAACTTGAAGGTCATTTAATTTTTTGAGCATCTTTGTGCAATATATCTTAGATGGTGGAAAGATATGGAACAGAGGGTAGAAATATGGAGGCATGGTCATTATGCATACACAACTGGTTTGACCTGTATAATATGTATATATTTTTGAAAATTCATTGCAACATCTAGAAAACTAGAGAATTTATATTAAAATCTGGATTTCTGATTTCTCTGACAACCTGATTTCTCTGACAATCTGACAAGACAATGGACCACATATTCATATGATAAATTTTCTGGAGCTGATTAGCAGTTGCCTTCTTCAGATAGAATTTTCATTCTTCATAGAAACACTGATTCTATATGGTCTACTTTTCTCATTCATACTACATGCCTGGTCCCCAAGGGTGTGCAATTCCTAACAAAGTCTTGTCCTCTAGAGCTGTCCTTTCCTTGACCTGTGACTGTTCCAAATTGAGAAATGATGTAAATGTAAAATTCAAACTGGATTTCTAGATTTAATTCAGAAAATATTGCAAAATAGTAACTTTTAATGTTGATAGCATGCTTAATGATAATATTTTGGATATATTGAGTTAAATAAAATATATTATTAAAAAAATAAAAACTCTGGAAGAGGACATAGAATGGCGTAGGACTCTGAAAATGTCAAATTGAAGAAAGAGAAAAAATGTCAGGTGGGAATTTTCTGATCACCTCCCCTTCCTCTCACTTGGTCTCTGTGGGAAAGGCACAGAAGCAACAGAAGGGATCCCTCCCACCAGGGACACAGATTTTAATAAATCACAACAGTGAAAAATATCCTCACTGAAGACCCAATGGATGGATGAGGACATTTCAAGATCCAGATCAATGAGGGACAGAAACTGAGAAAATATGGACAAAGACATATTTCCAGCACTGGGTCAAAAGCCCAGTCAGTGGTCATGCTCCTAGGTAGACCAGCCTCTGAGGACAATTAAGTTATCCCACAGCACCATCTGCTGGACAGCCCTTTCTTAGGAATACAGAAGCTGGTCTATATGCCCTGTACTAAAACCCAGCCCTGGCCCTATTTGGGCTGAGAAACAGGGAAGACCCAACAGTTAAAGCAGGGATCCAAATCAAACCAAGGACTTTCTAGCCAGCAGAAGGCAGAGCACCTCTGGAAGCCAGCAGGTTTGTATTACTACACACAGTGAACTTGTTGGGGTGCCCATTGCCTACCTCTCCTTCCTGTGGCAGGTCATGGTAGGCAACAGAAGACTGGTGGGGGGGAGAGCCAATTTGAAAACTGACCAGAGAAACAAAGAGAAGATAGAGATCAGAGTCAAACAACAAGAAACCCTTACAGAAAAGAGAAAAAACAACCTCCAGAATAAACCAATGAAGAAAACCACATGCCAAGACAGCAGAAAATTATGAACAATATGAGGAAATGGGAAGATGTGGCCCAGTCAAAGGAATAAACTAACATGTAAACTGAGACTCAGGAATTGAAGCAACTAATTATAGATGTTCAAACAAATCTTTCAAATTTAATCAATGAAGTGAGAGAGAATGTGACAAAAGAGATAAAGGATATAAGGAAAACACTGGGTGATCATAAGGAGGAATTCAGAAGCTTGAAAAACAAACAGAAGAATTTATGGGAATGAAAGGCACAATAGAAGAGATGTAAAACACAATGGAGGCATACAACAGCAAACTTAGAGAGGCGGAAGAAAAGATCAATAAGATGGAAGATAAGACATCTGAAATCCTGCATAGAAAAGAACAGATAGGGAAAAGAATGGAAAAATATGAGCAGTGTCTCAGAGAACTGAAAGACAGCATGAAGCACACAAATATACCTGTTGTAGGTGCCCCAGAAGGAGAAGAGAAGGGAAAAGCAGCAGAAGGAATAATAGAGGAAATAATCAATGAAAAATTCTCAACTCTTATGAAAGATATGAAAGTAGAGGTCCAAGAGGCACAGCTGACCCTAAACAGAATTGATCCAAACCACATACTCCAAGACACTTAATAATCATATTTTCAAATGTCAAGGACAAAGAGAGAATTCTGAAAGCAGCAAGAGAAAAGAAATCCATCACAAACAAGGGAAGTTCAATATGACCAAGTGCAGATCTCTCAACAGAAACCATGGAGGTGAGAAGGCAGATGTACGACATATTCAAGATACTGAAAGAGAAAACCTGTCAACTAAGTATTCTATATCTGGCAAAACTGTCCTTCAAAAATGAGGGAGAGTAAAATATTTACAGATAAACAGACACTGAGAGAGTTCGTGAACAGGAGACTTCTGGACAGGTAATACTAAAGGAAGAGCTACAGACAGATAGGAAAAGACAGGAGAGAGGTTTGGAGAAGAGTGTAGAAATGAACATAGGAGATGGAAAGAGGATGGAGATTGGACATTTGATGTTAAAGGAGTATAGAGTGTGCTAGTGGATTATTGTGTAGTTCTAGAAATGTATAGCATGATACAGTGTGATGGTAGCACAATATTGTAAGAACACTGAA
The DNA here is from genome assembly GCA_000164785.2 of Choloepus hoffmanni. NCBI lineage: Eukaryota > Metazoa > Chordata > Mammalia > Pilosa > Megalonychidae > Choloepus > Choloepus hoffmanni. Next base: position 62,258 of record KN188995.1, read on the forward strand.
AAAAATGGCTGTGAATACAGTTTAAAGAGGAAGGTTAGAGGTCTGTATTACACCAGAAGGAAAGATAGAAGATAAAGTCTGGGACTTTTTAGTGAAACAGAATGGTCAATGTATGTGATTAAATGCACAAATATATGAATGTTTTGCATGAAGGTGCAGCAAGAAAGAATAAAGTTGTGAGGTATGCAGCAGGGTGAATAAACCATGAGGACAGTAGGTTGAGTGAAGTAAACCAGAAATCAAAGGGCAAACATTATAAAGCCTCACTAATATGGACTAATAACAGTGTGTAAACCCTGAGAATTGAATCTGGGAGCATGGGCTATAAGGGGAAGGATGGTGAGGAGGTTGCTAGATTGTAATCTCCTACAGCAGTCACATTTATTTATGAGTTGTAACAGTTTTTTAATAAATTATTGAGATTCTGAGCTGTTTGTGCATTATGTCATCAGTTCCTGGAACTTTGGGTGTCTTTGTGGCACCTGGGACTTGGGGTCAGGGTTTGGAAGCTGTGAGTGTCAGAATTACCCCATGAAATAACTGCTAGAGAGACTGAAAAGGAGATCGGACTTCAATTGGAGATGTGAATGAAATGAACTTGGTTGAGATTGGGGTGGATCTGACTAAAGGGTACAGGATGTTACTGTGTTTTGGAACTTTGACTTCTGTGTGGGACCAAGGGAAGAGATGGTTATATGGTGCAAAATCTCTATTTTATGTAGCACAATATATAACCTGACTTGTGTGGTCAGTTCACTCAAATGCTGTGATTTCATGGGAACTTGACTAGGGAGTGAGACCTTGTTGTTTGTACAGGTTAACATGAAGCCCTGATATAACCCAGAGTAATTTCAGCATAGAATAAAAAGTACTTACAAAGTCCCCTTGAGGAACTGTGGGAAAATGTGGAAATATTAAACTTTGCCACCCAAGGAATTCCTGATATTCTTGTAAGCACTGGGGACCACCAGCTGGGTGGGTCAAGCACTCAATCTTGAGGCTTGCCCATACAAAGCTTGATAATACAAAGGAAAGGGTAATCCTATTCATGATTGTGCCTAGGAGTCACACCCAGAGGGCCCCTTTTGTTGCTCAGATGTGGTACTTCTCCCTAAGCCAACTCAGCATGTAAACTAACTGCTCTCCCACCTACATGGAACATGAATCCCAGGGATATAAATCTCCCTGGCAATGTGGAATGTGACTCCTGGGAATCAGCCTGGATCCTACATCATTTCATTGAGAAAGTCTTTTGGACCAAAAGGGGGAGAAGAATTGAAACAAAATAAAGTTTCAATGGCTGAGACATTTCAAAAAGAGTCAAGAAGTCATTCTGGAGGTGACTCAGGCATTACATAGATTTCCCTTTTTAGTTTTTAGTTTACTAGAATAGTTAGTAGGAGACATCTGAAACTGTTAAATTGCAATCCAGTATACTTGATTCTTGAAGGTGATCACATAACTATATAGCTTATATGGTGTGCCTGTGTGATTGTGAAAACCTTATGGCTCACACTCCCTGAGTAGAAAAAATGGGGACAAAAATTAAATGAATAATATGGAGGAGGGGGATGTGGGATACTTTCAGTGTTCTTCAACTTCTAATTTTATTCTAATTTTTAGTTTTTGGAGTAATGGAAATGTTCAAAAATTGACTGTGGTGAAGAATGCACAACCATATGATGATACTGTGAACAACTGTTTTACACTCTGGATGATTGTACAGTATGTGAATATATCTCAGTTCTAAAAAAGTAAATGAGAGGGAAGGTGGGAAATGGGATCTTTGAGTGTTCTCTTTCACTTTTATTTTTATTCTGATTTTCATTTTTACTTTTCATTTTTTGGAGTGATGAAATGTTCAAAAATTGACTGGTGCTTATAATTGTGCCTAAGAGTCTCCCCCGAGTATCTCTTTGTTGCTCAGATGTAAACTTCTCTCTCTAGCTAAGCCAACTCAGTGGGTGAACTCACTGCCTTCCCCATCTACCTGGGATCTGACTCCCAGGGGTGTAAGTATCTTTGGCAATGTGGGATATGACTCCTGGGGATGAATCTGGACCCAACCATGGGATTGAGAACATCTTTTTGACAAAAATGGGGAGGTGAAATGAAATGAAACAAAGTTTCCGTGGCTGAGAGATTTCAAGTGGGGTCAAGAGGTCTCTCTGGTGGGCACTCTTACGCACTATATAGACAATGTTTTTGGGTTTTAATGCAGTGAAATAGCTAGAAATAAATACCTGAAACTATAAAACTACAACCCAGTAGCCTTGACTCTTGAAGATGACTGTATAGCAATACAGCTTACAAGGGGTGACAGTGTGATTGTGAAAGCCTCATGAATTGCAGTCCTTTTATCCAGTGTATGGATGGATGAGTAGAAAAATGGTGACAAAAAACTAAATGAAAAATAGGGTTGAAGGGTGATTTGGGTGTTCTTTTTTACTTTTATTTTTTATTCTTTTTTTCACTTTTTTCTGGTACAAGGAAAATGTTCAAGAAGTAGATTGGGGTGATAAATGCACAACTATAGGATGGTACTGCGAACAACTGGTTGAACACTTTGGATGACTGTATGGCATGTGAATATATCTCAATAAAAATGAATTAAAATAAGAATCACAAAGAAAAAATATTGATTGGGGTGCTGAATACACAATATGATGAAACTTTGAACAACTGTTTTATACTTTTGATAATTGTACGGTATGTGAATATATTTCAATGAAGTTACATTAAAAAACAAAACATATGAAATGATGCTCAATATCACTGGCTATTAGGGAATGCAAATCAAAACCACAATGAGATATCATCTCACTGAAACTAAAATGACAATTTAAAAAAAAAACAGAAAATTATGAGAGGACGTGGAGAAAAAGCCATATTTATTCATTGTTGGTTGGAATGTAGAATGGTGCAACAACTCTGAAGGTGGTATGGTGGTTCCTCAGGAAGCTAAATATATAACTGCCACATGATCTGGCAATTCCTTTACTAGGTATAAACTCAGAGGAACTGAAAGCTAAGGCATGAATGAATATTCGTAAAATGATGTTTATGGCATTATTCATGATTGCCAACAGATAGAAACAGACCAAATGTCCATCAATGGACAAGTGGATAAACAACCTGTGGTATATACATACAATGGACTATTATACAGCAGTAAGACAGACTAAAGTCATGTAGGATATAATGTGGGTCAACCTTGAGGATGTTATGTTGAGCAAAATAAGCCAGACACAAAAGGATAAATATTGTATGCTCTCACTAATATGAAATAACATTAATGAGCAAACTTCAAGAGTTAAAGCTGAGAGCACAGGTTACCTGAACAAAGAAACAGGGTAGATTAGGGCAGTTGATACTGAAGAAGTATAGAATGTTCAACAGGATTGACTGTATAGATCCAGAAATGGATAACATGAAACTATGTGATAGAAGCACAATATTGTAAGTATACTGAACAAAGACTGTGAGCACAGTTGAAAGAGGAAGACTAGGGTTATGTAGGACACCAGAAGGAAAGATAAAAGATAAAGACTAGAACGGTATAATGTAGTGAATCCTAGGGTGGTCAATGATGGTGATTAAATGTAAAAATATATGTGGGCAAACCAATGAATGTCAACTTTGCAAGGTGTTAAAATGGGATGATATTGGGAAAAGCATACTTGATGCAAACGAGAGTCTACAGTTAACAGTAACATTGTAATATGCTTCCATTAATTGCAACAAAGGCAATAACCCAAAGCTAAATGTCTGTAAGAGTGAGATAAAAGGGAGGGGTATGGGTTTCTTGGTGGTGGTGTTGTCTGACCTTTTAATCATAATGTATTTTATTTTAATTTTTACTTTTAGATTTTATTGTTTTTATTTTCTTGAAGTAATTAATTTGTTAAAGGGCTGACTGTGGTGATGAATGCACAACTATATGATGATACTGAGAACAATTGGTTATTCACTGTGGATAACTGCATGGTATGTGTATATAGCTGCATAAAATGTAGGGGGAAAATAAACAGAAGAATACAAATTTTGGAGAAAATGTGGAGAGAGGGATATACCTATTCATTGTTGGTGTAAAAGGAAAATGGTGCAGCCCATCTGGAAGGCAGGGTGGTGAATCCACAAGAAGCTACATGTAGAGCTGCCATAAGATCCTGCAACCACATTATTGGGTATATACTTGATGAACTGAGAGCAGGGATATGATTGGACTTTTGCACACTAGTGTTTATGGTGGCAGAATTCACAATTTGTAGTGGATGGAGGTGGCCTAAGAGGACACTGACTGATGAACAGAATGGTGTACTCTTGTGTATGCATACAATAGAATATTGAGTGGCTGCATGAAGGAATGATGTGAGGCATGCAACTAAGTGAATGGTCCTTAAGGACAGCATTTTGAGTGAAATAAGCCAAAAATGAAAAGACAAAACATTATAATGCCTCACTAATAGGAATAAATTATAGTCTGTAAACACTAAGAATTGAACCTTAGAGTATAGGTTATCAGTGGAAGGCTTATTGTAAAGGTCTCTGGATTGAAAGGTCTTACAGCACTTGCATGTATTCCTGAGTTGTAATGGTTATTTTTAATTTCTGAGATGCTGAGGTCTTTGTGTATAACTTGGTCAGTCTCTGGAACTTGGGAAGTCTGTATGATGCCTGAAACTCAGAGCTAGAGTTTGGCAGCTAGGAATGTCAGTATTAAACAATGGAGCATGTTTTTCAAAAAATCTGAAAAAGAATTCACACTTCAATTAGAGATATGAATTAAACAGATCTGGTGAGGACTAAGACAAATCAGACTAAAGTGTATAGGATAATATTGATGGTGTTTTAAAACTTCATCTTCTGTGGGAGAACAAAGGAAAAGAGGTTTATTTGGTGCAATGTCTATGTTTATTGTAGCACAGTATATGGTTTGACTTGTATGGTCAGTTTATTCAAACACCCTAATTACATGGAACTTTGAATAGGGAGAAAGATGTCTTTGATTTGTAGTGGTTAGTGTGAAGCCTTAATACATCCCAAAGTAATTCGGGCAGAGAATAAAAATGTATTTGCAAAGCCCCATCGGGGACTGGGAAAAATGTGGTAATATTAAACTTCCCTACCTGGGGAATTATTGATACTCTCACAAGCAATGGTGGCTTCTGATTCAGAAGGCTGAGCCCTTGATCTTGGGGCTTGCACTTATGAAGCTTGTTACCATAAAGGAGAAGCTAAGTTTACTCATAATTGTGCCTAAGAATCACCCTCAGAGAACCTCTTTTGTTGCTCAGATGTGGCCTCTCTCTCTAAGCCAACTTGGCTGGCAAACTCACCACCCCCCTATGTGGGATATAACTCCCAGGGTTATAAATCTCTTTGGCAATATGAGACATTTCTCCCTGGGATGAACCTGGACCTGACATCATGGGATTGAGAAAGTCTTCTTGACCAAAAGCTGGAATAGAAATGATTCAAAATAATGTCTCAGTGGCTGAGAGATTTAAAATGGAGTTGAGAGGTATTCTTATGCACTATATAGATATACCTTTTTAGTTTTTAGCATGGTGGTATAGCTAGAAGGGAATATCTGAAACTGTTGAACTACAACCCAGTAGCATTGATTCTTGAAGACAAATGTATAACTATACTACTTCCACTGTGTGACAATGTGATTGTGAAAACCTTGTGTCCCACACTCCCTTTATCCAGTAAATGGACAGATGAGTAGAAAATTGGGGACAAAATTTAAATGAATAAAAATTGGGGTGTGATATTTTTGGTGTTATTTTTTACTTGTATTGTTATTATTATCTGAGAGATGAAAATGTTCAAAATTGTGGTGATAAATGCACAAATATTTGATAGTACTGTGAACAACTGATTGTACACTGGATGACTGTACAGTAAGCAACTACATCTCAAGAAAACTGAATTTAAAGAAAAATTCAGTCAATCCATATGATATGGGATTTCTTTTTGATAACAGGTTTTATTTATTCATTAGAAACTTCTGGGTTTTCAGAACAATCATTCATTGAATAGAGGATTCCCATATACTGCTCTATTATTGACACCTTGCATTGGTGGGGAACATTTGTTACAACTGATTGTAGCACATTTTTATAACTTGAATATTAACTATAGTCTATGGGTTAACTTTGTGTGTTCATTGTATCTGTAGTGCAGTTCCATGGCCATTTAAAAAAAATCATTAGAGAAATCGTAGGTTTCAGAATAATCGTGCAAAAATACAGGATCCCAATAGTCCAGTCCACCATCAATACCTACATTGGTGTTGAGAATTTTTTACAATTGATAACACTTCTTTGTAATTCTACAACTTTTTTAACAGTAGTTACATTTGGTACAATTGGTGAAAGATTATTACAGTAGTATTATTACTATTGTCCATAGTTTACATGTAAGGGTATTTTCCCAATATTCCCAAATTATTATGATTATTAATTTTCTATTATTATTTTTATGTATGTCTTCATTTTATTGTTAATGTACCCATACACCAGATAATGGGAGATTCAGTCAAGGTTTTTACAATCATATGATCACATGACAAAAAATTATATAGATGTACAATCACTATCAATGATCAAGTCTAATGGATTACAGATCAATAATTTCAGATATTTTCTTCGACTATTCTGATACAGTAGAAACTAAAAAGAAATATCTGTTTAATGAATCAGTATTCATAGTCATTTGTCAAATCCTAATTTATCAGTTACACTTCTTGCCTCCCATTTGATCATTGCCTCCCATTTGATCATTCTCTCAATCTTCAGAGATATCTGGGCAATGACCATTTTAGGTTCTTCAAGCTGGAAAGGGGTGTCAACCTTATGGAGTAGTGGAACGGAACTGATTGATTTTCTTGGAGAGACAAGTGCCTCTGGGTTTCAGGGCTTATCTAGCATTGAAACAATCTGGAGGCCTTAAGTTTCTGAAAAAATAAACTTACTAAGTAATACATTTACAGAGTCTTAGTCAGAGTCCAGTGTATTCTTTAGGGTTTTCAGGAATACTGTTGGCACAATATGCCAATATGCCTGGCATATTGCAGCAATTTGCAATATCTGATGGAAGCTTGAATTCTAGACTCTATTTGATGCCTCTTAGCCACTGAATCTTTATTTTGTTTCATTTCTTTTACCCCTTTTGGTCAAGAAGTCATTCTCAATCTTACAATTCCAGGGCCAGGTTCATCCCTGTGAGCTCTCTGTGGATAACTGTTAGGCATAATTATAAGTTCTATGGGGAGGTGACTCTTAGGCATAAATATAAGTAATCTTAGCTTTGACATTGCATACATAAGTTTCATAAGGGCAAGCCTCAAGGTTGAGGGCTTAGCTTACTAAATTTGGTGCTCCAAGTGCCAGACAGAATATCAGGATGTTTAATAGTTCCACATCTTTTTCTCCAGTTCCTCAAGAGGACTTTGCAGAAACATTTTTATTTTTTGCCCCAAATTCTCAGGAATTAATCAGGGTAATATATTAACCTATATAGAGAAAAATTATCTCATTCTCTATTCTACATTCCATGAAAATAGGTTTTTAAAATACACTGACCAGACAGGTTAAGTTTAAATAATGTGCTAAAGAAAATTAAAAATTTTTATCCAAATAAACATCTCTTCCTCTGGTGTCACCCAGAAGTTGGAATTTGAAATACAGGCAATATCATCCTTTACCCTTTACCTTAGCCCTAATCAAATCTACTTCACTCATCTCTAATTGAAGTCTGATCTCTTTTACATCTTCTTTAACAGCCGCTGTATGGAGTAATGCTGACTTTCAAAGCTGCAGAAATCTGTGTGTTTCAGATACTAGACAGATACCTAAAGTTCCATGGAAATATCACAATACACAAAAGCTCAGCATCTCAGAATTTTAAAATAACAGGAAGAAATGTGACTGCTGTAAGAGTTTACAATGTAGGAACCTTTACAATGAGCTGTAGTGAACATTCTCTATTCTTTAATCATTGATTTCCCAATTCCTGCCCACTTCCTATCTCCTGTTAATCTATGGTCTACAAAAATACCAGATGGGGTGTCCTCTCCTGGCTTTGGAGTACAATGGATGCCTTCTCCTGGATTTGAGATGAAGAACAGAAAGCTTGGTACACAAAGTTTTGCTGTGGATGTATGCTTCCTCCAAGCAGAAATCTCAGAAATTAAGTATTCTTATTATTCAGTGCCATAAATTTTCAAAATGGAAGGAAATGGAGTGAACAGCAGTCTTCATGAGGATGCAAGGAAATAAAAAAGGAAGTACAAGGTCTAATACTGTTCCAATTCCTAGTAATTAATAAAAATAAAATCAAAGTGCATTTATAATAATAATTGCACATTTATAATAATAATTACACACAATGAACTCTTTGGTTTAGACTAAAGAATACATATAAATTCTTTACCATATAAATCATGTAAACTATGAAAAACTTAAAAGAAGGACTTCTAAATAAGTGAAGAAATATTCTTTTATCATAGTGGGTAGTCTGAATTTTATTAAGAGGTCAATTGCTCCCAACTAGATCACTGGAGTCAATTCAGTATCAGTCAAAATCCCAGCAAGATATTTTATAAATATTCCCAAAGTGTTTCTCATCCTTGAAGAGCATACAGATTATTTAAGAAGAAAGTTGCTTAATACTGATACTTATTATAAAGTTGCATTAAAAATGTGTGGCACTGGCATAGAGAAAAATGGATAGGAATAGAGAGTTCACATGTAGACCCATACAAATATAGTCAAATGGGAACAATGCTTTCAAGAAATGGTGATGGAAAAATTGATCATCTATATAGGAAAAATATGTAAAAGACACAAACTGTTCATTTATGCAAAGATTCACTAAGAAAAATTTACAAGCTTCTGTGTAAGATGCAAAATTATAAAAACTTTAAAAGATAATAGAAGAGAAAATCTAGATGACCTTAGATTTTCTCATGAGTTTTTATATGCAGCATCTAAAGAAAGAGTCATTAAAGAAAAAAGTTACTAATGGGATTTTACTAAATTTTTTTTTAATTTTATGTTGTGGAGGATATTAGTAACAGAATGAGAAGATCAGCCCTGCACTGGGAGAAAGCTTTGCAAAACACACTTATCAAAAAATGAACTATACCAAAATATACAAAAGACACATAGCTCAACAATAAGAAAACAAACTACAGAATTAAAAAATGGATAAACGACTGAATAGTACCTCACCAAATTAGGTATACAGCTTGTAAATAAGCACAGATAAAGATACTCCACATCAATTGTCATTAGGGAAAAGCAACTTAAAACCACAATGAGGTGGACCAAGATAGCAGCATAGAGAGGTGTGGAATTTAGTTTGTCCTCTAGAGCAGCTAGTAAACAATGAGGAGCAACCAGTAAATAACCTGGAACTGTTGGGAGACATCCATGAATGGATGCACATCATACACCAGCCTAGAATGGGTTGAGCAGCTGAGATTGAAGCACCAATTCATAAGTAAAACTCCACAAACTCAGAGCTGAAGGCTCTCCGCCCTCAGACAGGGAAGGCCAAGATGAAATATTGCCCTGGGAAAAAAAGAAACAGGTCACAGAGAAAGTAACTCAACCAAGGTCTAATTGCAGTTTTAACTAAATCATTTTGACTACAGAATACAAGATGTAAGCACAGAACAGGAAGGGAAGCAGATTCCTTCCAGAAGGGAGGAGGCAGGGCTACTGGGGAAAAATGCATAAATAAATAAAAGTGGAGACTTTGGAATACTGGGGGGATGGCTGTGTCCTGGGAAAGCTGGGGCCTGAGGACTGGCTCTGAAAAGGGGATTTTGTTTTTTTCATTTTTTTTTCACATTCCGGGCAGTCAATTAGAAAAAGCCTCAGGCATCTTCAAGTCTCTGCTGACTCAGGCAAGTGTGGAGTTAACAGAATCAGAAAGAAAAAGGAGTAATTCAAATGGTGAAGATAAATCACTAGGGGGTGTATCTTCCTTTAGAAAAGGGGGGGTGGGACCAGCTCAAGTGGCTGCCCTCTCTCAGACAATTCAGACTCTCTCAGTGAATTAAAGGGACCTCAACTCTTTACACTTGTAGGGAGTTGCAGGCTAACAACAACAACGCCATGTGCTGGGCTAGACAGGGAAAGCAAAGAGTCTAGAGGCTGCATGGGAAAGTCTGTCAATCTTCTATAGCCACCCTCAAGGAAACCTAATACTTGATACTGCCTCCTGAGATGTGAGCCCCTCTGGTCTGGGAAAATCTGGGACATTCAAGGAAATCAGATGCCTAGACAACAGAAGGTGAAAAATCACAGTAGGAAAAATGAAGAAATGGCCAAATCAAAGGGACAAACTTATACTTCAACTGGAATACAGGAATTGAAACAACTAATTATTAATCAAACAAATCTCCTAAAACAAGTAAAAAATGAATCCAAAAATCAATTCAATGAGTTGAGGGAAGATATGGCAAAATAAATGAAGGATATAAAAAGACATTGGGTGAACACAAAGGGGAAATTGAAAGTTTGAAAAAACAATTCACAGAACTTACAGGAATGAAAGGTACAACACAAGAGATGAAGGACACAACGGTGACACACTGCAGCAGATTTCAAGAGGCAGAAGAAAAATTCATGCACTGGACAACAGGACATCTGAAACTCTACACACAAAAGAACAGATGGGGAAAAGACTGGAGAGATATGAGGGATGTCTCAGGAAACTGAGCAACAAAACAAAGTGCATGAATGTATGTGGCATGGGTGTCTTGGAAAGGGAAGAGAAGGGAAAAGGGGCAGAGGCAATAATGGAGGAAATAGTCACTGTAAATTTCCCATCCCTTATAAAAGACATAAAATTACAGATCCAAGAAGTGCAGTGAACTCCAAACAGAATAGATCCAAATAGACTTATGCCAAGACACTTAATAATCAGACTATCAAATGTCAAAAACAAAGAGTGAATTCTGGAAGCAGCAAGAGAAAAGTGTCCCAACACATACAAGGGAAGATCGGTAAGATTATGTGAAGATTTATCAGTAGAAACCATGGAGGCGATAAGGTAGTGGTATGATACATTTAAGATACTGAAAGAGAAAAACCGCCAACCAAGAACTTTACATCTGGCAAAACTGTCCTTTACGTATGAGGGAGAGTTTAAAATATTCTCAAACAGACACTGAGTTTGTGAACAATGTACTTGTTCTACTGGAAATAATAAAAGGAGGACTAGAGACAGATAAATTACAGGAGAGAGGGGTTTGGAGCACAATATGGGGTTGGGGTCAGGGAACTGCCTTGTACACACTGGGTGGGGGTGGGTATGCACTTCCCCAGGAGGCCCATGATGGGCATGTAAATCTGGGCTGGAGAAGGCCCATTTTCCATAAATCTAACCCTAACATTAACCCTAACCCAAAACCTAACCCGAACTCTATCCATATCCCTGTTATACACCAAACCCTAAACCTAACCCTAAAGCTTTCCATATACTTACCCCTAAACATAACCCTAATCCTATCTTTATCCCTAACCCTAATTCAACCCTAACACTATCCCTATCCATAACCTTTTCCTTAAACCTAAACCTAACCCTAAACTTTACCCTAAACCTATCGCTATCCCTAACCCTAACATGATCCCTATACATAACCCTATCCGTATCCCTATCGATATCCCTAACCTTATTCCTATCCTCAACCCTAACCCTACCTTAACCCTGGGACCAGCAAGAGAGAATCAGCTTTCAGACAAGCTTCAGTCTGGGCAGGCTGTGGGGTTGGGAAAGTGGATCTGGCTGGAAAATGCAGGAAGAGGGGTGGGGGTGCTCTTACATGAGAGGACTGCTGTGGGCATGCAAAGCTGGGCTGGTAAATGGCATATTCTCCCTAAACATAACCCTAAACCTAAACCTAACCCTATCCCTAACACTAACCCTAACCCTAAACCTATCCCTAACTTTATCCCTATCCATAACCCTAACCCTAATCCTATACCTAATGCTAACCTTAGCCCTAGCTCTATTCCTATACATAGCCCTATTCCTATAATAATTTCTATACCTATCCCTAGCCCTTACCCTAATCCTAACCTTATCTTTATCCCTATCATATCCCTCTCCATAAACTTAACCCTAATTTAAACCTAACCCAAACCATAACACTAATCCTAAATCTAACCATAAACATAAACCTAACCCTATCCCTACACCTGTAACTATCCCTAACCCTATCCCTAACCCTACCCCTAAACTTAACCCTAACTCTTGGACCAGCATGGGAGAAGATGATTTCAGAGAGAATTCAGTCTGGACAGGCTGTGGGGTTGAGGATGTGGATCTGGCAGAACCAAGCATGGTTGGGGATGCAGGTGCACTTTCTGTGAGTTCTGCTGTGGGCATGCGAATTTGGGCTGGTGAAGGGCATATTTTTGCTAACCCAAAACCTAACCCTAATCCTACCCCAACCCTCACCCTATCCATATCTATATATCATCACTAACCCTATACCAAACCCAAACCCTAAACCTAATCCTATCCCTGTCCCTAACCCTAACCCAAAACTTAACCCTGACTCTATCCTTATCCATAACTCTATCCCTATCCATATCCCTATACCTAACCCTAACACTAACCAATTCCCTAACCCTATACATAACCCTATCCCTAAACCTAACCCTAACCCTATACATATATACCTTTCATATACCTATAACTTACTCTAACCATAACTCTAACCCTGTCACTATCCCAAACCCTAAACCTAACCATAACCTATCCCTATCTGTATCCACATCCCTAACAATATCCATATCCCTATCACTATACCTATCCCTAAAGTTAACCATAACCCTAACCATGGGACCAGCATGGGAGAAGATGCTTTCAGAGAGGCTTCATTCGGGGCAGTCTGTGGGAATATGGGAAGGATTATTGCTGGACCACCCATGGTGTGGTGTGGGGGTGCTCTCTAATGGGAGGCCCACAGTGGGCATGTGGACCTGGGCTGGGGAAGAGCACATTAAGCCTAAACCTAAACCTAAACCTAACACTAAAACTTACCCTAACCTTAACTCTGACCCTAATCCTATTCATGTCCCTATCATATGTCTAACCCTAATCCTAATCCAAGCCCTAAACCTATCCATATACATTTCATATCCTAAACCCTAAAGTTAACCATAACCCTAACACTAACCCTAATGCCAGAACTATCCCTCTCCATATCCCTATCCTTAAACCTATCCCTAATCCTAAACCTAACTATATCCATATCCCTATCACATCCCTATCCCAAACCTTACCCTAAGCCTAAATCTAACCCTATAACTATCTTTAACCCTAATCCTAACCCCAACCCTAACCCTATCCCCATGCCTATCCCTATACATATACTTAACCCTAACACTATCCCTAACCCTGGGACCTGCATTGGAGAAGACACTATTGGAGAGGCTTCAGTCTGGGAAGCCTGTGGGCTTTGTGGTGGGGGACTTGCTGGGCCATGTGGGGTGTAGGTGGGGGTGCTCTTTCCTGGGAGGCCTGCTGTGGGCATATGAAGCTGGCTGAGGGAGAGCCCATTAACCCTAACCCTTACCCTAAACCTAACCCTAACACCAACTTAATCATATCCCTATTATGTCCCTAAACCTAAACCTAACCCTAACCTTATCAAAACCCTATACCTACACCTAACCATTACAATAACCCTAATCCTAACCCTTTCTTTATCCCTAACCTCATCCCAATACCTATTCCTATCCCTAAGCCCTACCATAAACCTAACCCTAAATCTAATACAATCCATATCCCTATAATATTCCTATCCCTAACACTAACTCTAATCCAAAACCTAACTCTAACTCTATTCCAAACCCTAAGCTTAACACTAACCATATCCCTATTAATAACCCTAAACCTATCCATAGCCCTATACCTAACCCTAACCCTATCCCTAACCCTAACCCTAACCCTATCCCTATCACAGGGACAAGCATGGGAGAAGATGTTTTCAGAGAGGCTTAAGTCTGGGCCACCTGTGGGGTTGGTGGGGATCTGGGTTGAACACATAGGGTTCAGTGTGGGGTTTCTCTTTCCCAGAATGCTCACACTGGGCATGGGAAGCTGGACTGGGGAAGGGCTGATTTTCCCTAATCCTAAACCTAAACCAAATGCAATCCCTGTCTATAAATCTATCCCTAACTCTAACCCTAACCCTAACCCTACCCTAAACCTATACATAAACCTATTCCTATTCCTATCCTTAACCCTGAACTGAATGCTATCCACAACTCTAACATATTGCTATCCCTAATCCTAAATGTAAACCTAACCAAATCCCTATTCATAACCATATCCCTCTCCCTATCCATATTCCTATCCCTATCCCTAACCCCAGCCCTTACCTTAAGCTTGGGAACTGCACAGGAGAAGACACTTTTGGATAGCCTTCAGTCTGGGCACCTTGTGTGGTTTGGGGCAGGGATCTGTCTAGACAATGCAAGGTGGGGGTTGGGGGTTTGCTTTCCTGGGAGGCCCACTGTGGGCAAGTGAAGCTGGACTAGGGAAGGGCTCACTCATTAAGCCTAACACAAAACTTAACCCTAACCCTAACCGTAACTCTAACTCTACCTATATCCCTATCATATCCCTAACCCTAACCCAAACTTAACCCTAATCCTAACCCTAACCCAAACTTAACCCTATCCCTCTCTCTAACCCTAACCCTAACCCTAATGCTAACCCTATCCCTATTCCTAACTCAAGCACTTTCCTTATCCGTATCCCTATCCTTAACCCTAACCCTAACACTAACCCAGGGACAAGCACAGGAGAAAACATTTTTGGAGAAGCTTCAGCCTGGGCAGCCTGTGTTGCTGGGCATGGCAATCTGGCTGGGCCATGTGGTGTGGTGTGTGGGGGTGCCTTTTCCTGGGATGCCTGCTGCAGGCAGCCTGTGGTGTTGGGGGAAGAGATCTGGCTGGACAATATGGCATGGGGGGTGGAGGTGCTCTTTCCTGGGAGGCCAGCTCAGGGCATGTGAATTTGGGGTGGGGAGGGACCCATTAACTCTAAACCAAACCCTAAACCTAACCCTATCTCTGTCCATAACCCTAACCCTAACCCTAACCTGAAACTTAAACCTAACCCTAACATTAAATTTATTCCTGTGCATAACCCTTCCCCTATCCCTATCCCTATCCATACCCCTATCCCTAAACCTGGGTCCAGCATGGGAGAAGATGCTTTTTGAGCGTCTTCAGTCTGGGCAGCCTGTGGTGTTGGTGGTGGGTATCTGCATGGATCATGAGGGGTGAGGTGGGGTACTCTTTCCCTGGACACATGCTGTGGGCATGCCAAGCCAGGCTGGGGAAGGGCACTTTAAAGTAAGCCTAACCTAACCCTAACCTTTTCACATACATAACCCTAAACTGTACGTAAACATAACACTAATCATAACCCTGGGACCAGCACATGGGAAGACTCTTTTTTTGGAGCTTGTTTTTAACTGAGATTGTTTACAAACCATACAATTATCCAAAGATCCAAAGTTTGCAATCAATTGCCCATGGTACCACCATACAGCTGTGCATCCATTACCATAATTAATTTTTTTCAATTTTTAGAACATTTTCATTACTCCAGAAAAGAAATAAAGACAAAAGGAAACTCAAATCCTCCCATATCCCTAAACACCCCCTCTCCATTATTGATTCATAGTATCGATATAGTACATTTGTTACTGTTGATGAAAGAAGGTTAAAATACTAACTGGAATTTATATTTTGCAATAGGTATATTTTTCCTATATGTCCCTCTATTATTAACTTCTGGTTATAATGTCATACATTTGCTCTAGTTCATGAGAGAGATTTCTATTATTTGTACAGTTAAACATGGACATTGTCCACCACAAGACTCACTTTTATACATCCCCAGCTTTTAAAATCCAACTTTCCTTCTGGTGACACATGTGACTCTGAGCTTCCCCTTTACACCACATTCACAGACCACTCAGAACTGTTAGTCATTCTCACAGTGTGCTACCATCACCTCTGTCCACTTCCAAACATTTAAGTTCAATCTAGTTGAACATTATGCTCATAAATGCAACCACTGTGGGGCAAGATGGCAGATTGGTGAGCTGTATGTTTTAGTTACTAAGCCAGGAAAGTAGGTAGAAAGCCAGGAACTGCGTGGACTGGACACCACAAAGAAATTTGACTTTTGGCATACTTCATACAACACTCATGAACACGTCGAACTGCTGAGATCAGTGAAATCTGTAAGTTTTTGTGGCCAGGGGACCCACACCCCTCCCTGCCAGGCTCAGTCCCATGGGAGGAGGGGCTGTCAGTGCTGGGAAGGGAGAACTGCAGTGGCAGCTCTTAACAGAAACTCATTCTACTGTTCCAAACTCCAACCATAGATAGACTGAGACCAGACACCAGAGAATCTGAGAACACCCAGCCCAACAGAGAGGAGACAGGCATAGCAAAAAACAGTAAGAAAAACTCCAAAATAAAAGTGGAGGTTTTTTGCAGTTCTGGTGAACATAGAAAGGGGAAGGGCAGAGCTCAGGCCCTGAGGCTCATATGCAAATCCTGAAGAAAAACTGATCTCTCTGCCCCTTGGAT
>KN188995.1:87749-167986 GCA_000164785.2 Choloepus hoffmanni
TTTTTTTTTTTTTTTTTAGCAGTTGCTGTATGTATTAATACTGATATTCATATCTGCTGAGCTCTAGCTCTGAGTTTCAGGTGTAACACAGATACCCAATGTTCCAGAGACCAATGAGGTTATACATTAAGGGATCAATATCTCAGAGTTTGGAGATAGCCATTACAATTCAGGAATAGATTTGACTGCTGTAAGAGCTTACACTCTAGGGACTACTACAATAATCATTTCCCTGTTAGGCTGTGTTCTAAGATTCAATTCTGAGTTTACACATTGTAGTTAGTTCATATTGGTGAGGCATTATAATATTTGCCTTGGTTTCCAGCATACTTCACTCAACATGCTGTCTACAGGATCCATTCACCTCGTTGAGTGTCTCACAGCTTCACTCCTTGTAGTTGCTCAATATTGCATTGTATGCATACACCACAGTTCAACATTCTGTTCCTCAGTGTATCCTTAGGCCACCTCCACCCACTGCAAATCATGAATACTGCCTCCATAAACACCAGCGTGCAAATGTCCATTCATGTCTCTGCTCTTGGATCTTCCAAATACATTAATGAGGTTACAGGACCTTATGGTCCCACATATTTAGCTTCTTGTGGAGCCACAACAGTGACCTCCAGAAAGGCTATACCATTCTGCCCCTCATCAACAGTAAATAGGTGTATCCCTCTCTCCATATTTTCTCCAGCACTTTTACATCTATTTATATTTTTCTACAATCTTACAGAGATAAACTCACATAACATACAACCATCCACAGTATACAATCAGTTGTTCATGGCATCATCACAGTTGTACATTTATCAACACAGTCTGCATTTGAACATATTATGAAGAAGTGTTTTTTTGGTGAATAATCAAAAAGATAATAAAAATAAAAATAAAAATATCATGCAATAAAATATAATAGTAAGGACAGAAAACAACACCACTACCAAGAATCCCATACCCCTCCCTTATATCCCCTCTTGTACACATTTAACTTTGGTATATTGCCTTTGTTACAGTTAATGGAAGCATATTGGAATGTTAGTGTTGACCATAGACTCCAGTTTGCTTTATGTTTTTTCCCAAATACCATCCCTTTTTCAACACTCTGCATGGTTGACATTCATTTTCCCACATGTGAGAATATTTTTATATTTGTACATTTAGCAACAGTCATTGGCCACTCCAATTTTTGCCAAGTTATACAGTCCCAGTCATCTATCTTTACTTCTGGTGTCATACATTCCCCTATCCCACCTCTTTCAGCTTTGCTTACAGACATCTTTTTTCCATGTACTTACAATATTGTGCTACCATTACACAATATTATGCTATTTCTGGATCTATACAATCAATCCTGCTGAACATTTCTGTAGTCCTTCAGCATCAAATGCCTCATCTATATCCTCTTTCTATCTCCTAGAAATCTCTGTTATCAGCTTTGTTTTTTGAAAAAATGTTTATTGTGGTAACATATGCAAAACAAAATTTCCAATTTTAACCCCTCTCTATGTACAATTCAGTGATATTGATTATATTCATGATATTGTTCCGACACCACCATTCATTACCAAAACTTTTTCATCACTCAAAGAGAAACTGTACTGATTAAGCAATAACTCCTCTCTTTTCATTTCTTCACAAATATTTACATTTTCCTTTCAAAAGAGATTACATCCAGAACATTTGGAAATCAGAGACCCACTCCCCATAGATGCCACAACCCTAACATAATGACAATAAGCCATCTAGGGTATTTACTTCCAATCTTGCTTCTTACACATCAGTTTAATACAATGTTGCAAGCATAGTATATGTATAATTTGGAATCTTGCATTGCTGAATACAGTATCTTAAGTGTAGTTCTATGTTCCAACAAAGACCATTAAAATCCATTTTTAATAGCTGCTCAACATGATTCTGAGTACAGTACTATAATTTACCTAATCATTCCATGATTGTTGGACATTTAGGGGATTTCCAATGTCTCACTATTATATACAGCTATAAAGAGTGACTTCATGAAAATTTCACCCTTATATTTTTGTTCTGACCTATAGGGTAGGTAAGCTTTGTACATTTAATGTATATTCATGACTAACGGTTCAGAAAATACCCTTACCTCTATACTGGCACTAATTCTTTTTCCATCCTTGAATCAAGTTTCCCCTTTTTTTTAAAAGTTAAAAAAAATCTTACAGGAACAGTTGCAAAAACAGTACAAACCCCATATATAGAACTCCATCATACCCCGAACCCCCTCCCCCGATACCCCGATCCACCTCATTTAACATCCTGTCACAGCATTCCTTTCTTTCCCTCCCTCCCTCCCTCTTTCCCTCCCCATCTGTCATCCATCTATTACTCTGTCCTCTGAACATATGAAAGTAAGCTGCACATATCTTTGAACAAGCAATATAATTCACATATACCTTTCCCATGGACACGAACATTCTTTTATGCAATCTCATTAAGTGCAGCTAAGAAGTTCAAGAAATTCAACACTGATATAAAGCTTACATTCTGTACTTCCTTTTTTTTTTCTTGTGTCCCATCTATGCCCCTTTGAGTCTCCTCTCCTCCATCCTCAGATCCCATCCAGGATCATCCTTGGCATTTAATTGTCATCTATTTAGACTCTTGTATTTTTTTAATTGTGGAAACATATACATAGCCTAAATCTTCCCATTCCACCCTCTCCCTAGCATTCCATTATGGGATTAATCACATTTAGAAAGTTGCAGTTGCTCAATATCTGTTCTGGTACTCTTCCCAGCCTTAGCATAAGGTTTAGGGTTAGGGTTAGAGTTAAGGCAAGAGTTACGGTTAATGGGCCCTTTCCCAGCCCAGCTTTGAATGCCCAAAGCAGGCCTCCCCTCCCATCCCCTGCATGTTCCAGCCTGAACAGCACCCCCATCCCCACAGGCTGCCCAGACTGAAGTCTCTCCCTAAGTGTTTTCTCCTGTTCTGGTACCAGGGTTAGGTTTAGGGTTAGGGTTAGGTTTAGGGTAAGGCTTAGGTTTAGGGATATGGTTAGGGATAGGTTAGGGATAGGGTTAGGCATATGGTGAGGGACAGGGATAGGGTTAGAATTCAGTTTAGGGTTAGGGTTTGTGTAATGGTTATGCAAACTGGGCCCTTCCCTGGCCCAGTGCCGCATGCAACTAGTGGGCCTCCCAGGAAAGAGACTCCTCACCCCTCCACATGGTCCAGTCAGATTCCTGCCCCTAGATCCACAGGTAACCCAGAATGAAGCCTCTCTGAAAACATCTTTTCCCATACTTGTCCAAGTGTTATGGGTTAAGTTTAGGGCTAAGTTTAGGCTTAGGGACAGGGTTAGGTATAGGGATAATGGGCCTTTCCCCTGCCCTCCTTTGCATGCTCACATTGGGCCTCCCAGGAATGAGTAACCCCCTCACCCGACATGGTCTGACCATAATACCACACCAAATCTCACAGGCTGTCCAGACTGAGGCCTCTCCAAAAGTGACTTCTCCTATGCTGGTCTGAGGCTTAGGGTTAGTGTTAGGATAAGGGTTAGATTAGGGTTAAGGTTATGGATGGGGATAAGGATAGGTATAGGGTTAGGGATAGGTTTAGGGTTAACAGTAGAGTTAGGGATAGGCATAGGTTTAGGTTAGGTTTAGGTTAGGGTAAGGGATAGGGATAGGGATAGGTTTACGGTTAGTGTTAGGGTTAGGAATAGGGTTAGGGTTAGGTTTAGGATTAGGGTTAGGTTTAGCGTTAGGGACAGGGTTGGGGTTAGGGTTAGGCTTATGACATGTTAGCAATATGGATAGGGTTAGGTTAGGGTTAGGTTTAGGGATAAGAATAGGGATAGGGATAGCCCCATGGATAGGGAGAGGTTTAGGGTTAGGGTTAGGATTTGGGATTCAGGGGTAGGTTAGTATTAGGATTAGGTCTAGGTTTAGGAATGGGTTTAGTCTATTAGGATTACGGATAGAGTTAGGGCTATAGATAGAGATGGGGTTAGGGTTATTGTTAGGGTTAGGTTTAGCATTCAGTTTTATCATAGGGATATGGATGGGGTTAGGTTTAGGGTTAGGGATAAAGATAGGCATAGGGATAGGAAGTGGTTTAGGTTATGGTTAGTGGTAGGGGTAGGGTTAGGGTTAGGGATAGGTTTAGGATTAGGTTTAGAGTTATGGTTATGGTTGGGGTTAGGATTAGGGATTGGGACAGGTTTAGTTTTAGGTTAGGGATAGGGATAGGTTCAGAGTCAGGGTTAGGGTAAGGGTTACAGATAATATAGGGATATGGATATGATTAGGGTCAAGGTTAGGGGTACTCTGAGCGTTAGGGTTAGGGTTATTTTTAATGTGTGCTACCTCACCCCAAGCTCTCAAGCCCACAGCGGGCCAGCCAGAAAAGAGCACCCGCACCCCCACCTCACATGGTCCAGCCGTGTCTCTGCTACTAATCCCAAAGTCTGCCCAGACTGAAGCCTCTCTGAAAGCATCTCCTGCTCTGGTTCCAGTGTTAGGTTTAGGGTTAGGGTTTGGGATAGCGATAAGATAGGGATAGGGATAAGGTTGTGGATAGGGATAGAGTTAGGCCTAGTGATAGGGATGTGTTTAGGTGTAGGGTTAGTATTACATTTAGGGTTCGGATTAGTGTTATGGATAGGGATGGGATTATTCAGGATTAGATTTAGGGTTAGGGATAGAGATAGGAATAGGGATACGGTTATGTATTGTGTTAGGTTTAGGATTAGGCTTGTGTTTGGGTTTGCTGTTAGGGTTAGGATTAATGGGCCCTTTGCCAGCACAGCTTGGCATGTCCACAGTGGGACTCCTGGGAAAGAGCACCCCCAACCCATCCCTGCCAGATCCCTGACCCCAACCCCACAGACTGCCCAGTATGAGGCCTCTTCAAAAGAGTCTTCCCAGGGGAGGGGAAGATGGCAGCATAGAGAGGCATGGAAGCTAGTCAGTCCCCCTGGATCAATTAATAAACAACCAGAAACATCTAGTAAATAATCTGGAATAACTGCTAGGGGACAGTAGTGACTGTCCACACATCATACACCAGCCTGGATTGGGAGGAATGCCCAAGACCACTGCATAAAGTCTATAAGTAAAAACTGCAGACCCAAGCCAAAACTGCAAAGCCTTGCTGTGCTAGAGAGCAGCACTTTCTGGACAAGTGAATATACCTCAGCTCAGCTCCAACTGATGTTTTAATTAACAAGTATTAACTCATCAATACAAGCTATGACTCCCCAACAGCAGAGGCTTTGGGTGACAGCTGACTGTGGAGAGCCAGAGGACATCTCTGGGAGGGAGGGGGAGCCCAGAGGACTGGGTGCTGTCTCTGGCCGACAGGTGAAACTGAGGGTGGCCATGGCCTGGGCCTGAAGGGGGCTTTCAGTACTTTTACGGCTCAGCAGATAAAGCCTCAGCCATTTTCAGATCCCAGTTTTGACCCAGACAAGGGTGGAGATAGCAGGGGCAGAGTGACTATTTGAATACAAATGATATCTCCCCAGGGGGTGTATTTTCCCTAAAGGAAGGAGGTGGTTTCAAGCTCTACTACCTGCCTTCCGTTCAAAACCAGACCCTGGAGCCTGGGGTAAACAGCCATAGGCCATGCATCTTTACACTAGCCTGAATTTACAGGCTGACTTGCACCATCTTCTAGACAGAAAAGCACAGTGGCTTGAGGCCTTAAAGGGTGTATCAGTCTTCTAAGACACATTCTCAGGGAGTGGTGATACTATTGCCTCCTTCTGAGACCTGAGCCCATTCTGGTCTGGGAAAACCTGATTGGGGTAACCAAGGAAATGAGATGCCTAAAAATCATAAAACTACAACCTGCACTAAGACAAACAGAGTTACAGACCAAAGGAAAAATTTTACACATCAACTGTGATACAGGAATTGAAACAACTATTGTTAAATCAATTCAGAAAGCTTAGGGAAGATATGGCAAAAAAAAAAAAAATGAAGTGTATAATGAAAACCCTGGGTGTATGTAAGGTAGAAATAGAAAGTTCAAAAAAACAACTGGCAGAATCCATGAAAATAAAAGGCACAACAAAAGATATGAAACACACAATGGAGACATACAACAGCAGATCTCAAGAGGCAGAAGAAAACACTCAGGAACTGGAGAGCAAGACATCTGAAAGCCTACACACAAAAGAACAGATAGAGAAAAGAATGGAAAAATATGAACAATGTCTTAGGCAACTGAATGACAACATGAAATTCAGGAATGTATATGTCATGGGTTTCCCAGAAGGAAAAGAGAAGGGAAAAGGGGCAGAAACAACAATAGAGGAAATAATCAATGAAAATTTCCCATCCTTTAAGAAAGACATAAAATTACAGATCCAAGAAGTGCAGCATACCCCAAACAGAACAGATCTGAATAGGCCTATTAAGTGACAAGACACTTAATAATCAGATTCTCAAACAACAAAGATAAAGAGAGAATCCTGAAAGCAGCAAGAGAAAAGTGTTCCAGCACATACAAAGGAAGCTTGATAAGACTATATGCAGATTTCTCAGTAGAAACCACGGAGGCAAGAAGGAAGTGGTGTGATATACTTAAGATACTGAAACAGAAAAACCACAAACCAAGAATCCTATATCTGGCAAAACTGTGCTTCAAATATGTGGAAGAGCTTAAAATATTCTCTGACAAACAGACAATGAGTTTGTGAGCAAGATATCTGCCCTACAGGAAGCACTAAAGGGAGCACTACAGACCAAAAGGAACATACAGGAGTGAGAGGTTTGCAACACAGTTTGGGGAGATAGTAGCACAGCAATGTGGGTACACTGAACAAAGATGACTGTGAGTATGGTTGAAAAAGGAAGGTTAGGAACATGTGGGACACCAGAAGGAAAGAGGGAAGATAAAGACTGGGACTGGATAACTCAGTGAAACCTAGGGTGCTCAACAATTGTGCTAAAAGGCACAAATATGTTTTTACATGAGGGAGAACAAATGAATGTCAACATTACCAGGTGTTAAAAATAAGGTGGGAGTTGTTAGAAAGCCAGGAACTGCATGGACCAGGCATCGCAGAGGAATCTGAGATTGGACAAACTTCATAGAACACTCAGGAACGTGTGGAACAACTGAGATCAGTGAAATCAGTAAGTTCTCTTGGCCAGGGGGCCCGTGCCCCTCCCTGCCAGGCACAATCCTGAGGGAGGAGGGGCAGTCAGTGCTGGGAACCAGGAGGAAGAACAAAAGCTGCAACCACAGATAAACTGAGAGCAGACACTGGAGAATCTGGGAGCAGCCCAGCATAGAGGAGATAGGGCTAGCAAAACTGCAAAAAAAATAAAAATAAAATAAATAAAAAATAAAATAAAATAAGAACAGAGACTTCTTGGAGTCAGGTAAACATAATATGGAGGAGGGCAGGGCTCAAACAGAATCAGACACATATGCAAATCCAGAGAGGGAGAGCCCTTGTCTGAAAAGCCAGCTTCTCTGCTTTCTTGATTGCACCTTAATCTCCCACAACTCCTGGTCTTTTAGCATTTCAATAGCTCATTAGATCTGCAAAGACTGTAAATAGTCCATACTGGGCTCTTCCATTTTTTTTTTTTTTTTTTCCCTCTTTTTCTAAAACAGTTACTCTAAGAAGCCCACTACAGAAAGCCTCAAAGACTTGTAATTTGGGCCCAGGCAAGAGCAGGGCTAAGACAGCTAGCTCTGAGAGCCAAATACATTAAGTCTAGCGGTGGAGAAATTTGCTAAACACCATGACAGCCCTTTTGGGAACTCAGATCCCAGGGGTTGGAAATCACTAACTAGCTTCAGTCTGCCACATCCCTGAGAGGGTCAGGGCCACCTGGAGAACTAAAAGCTCCCACATCCTTACAATGGTGGCAGAACTGCGGGCTGGCAAGCGCCACATCCTGGACAGCCTAGGAGAAGCACGGAGTCTAAAGGCCACACAGGAGGGTCTCATTTTCAAGAAAACCCCATACCCTCCTCCCAAGATCTGGGCCTCTCTGGATTAGGAAAACCTGACTGGGGCTGACCATCTCTGTGGAGATCACCACATAAAAAGACTACATAGAGGCCAGGGCTCCCTCTGGCTCCATCAATAAGAATGCACAGGTTGCAGATCCAGACCGAACATTCCAGAAGTCCAGCACTTATAGTTTCCATCTTCTGTGAGAAAAACAGGGGACTGGCTAAGACACTTCAAGATCAACACAGAAGAAGACTAACAGGGTCAGGATATAGGCTAAGACCAGTCAGACAGCAGCTGTTCACCCTCCTACTTCTCTCTGGGATTCTTCCACATGCCCACTTTGAAAACCTTTAAGTACCCCTGGGAGAAGGGGAGTGCATGTTCCTTCTGTGACCCCAACATTTTAATTTGCTTCCATTTCCAGAAGCCCTTTCTCTAAGTGAGCCTTGCAATGGCTCTAGGCCTCCCCAGACTTCCTCACTGCACTCTCAGAGTCTCTGGCCCAGCCTTTGGCCCTCCCTGATTCTCCCTGACCCCACCTGTTTTTTGCTCTGACTCCCTTGGCCCTACTAGGTGACCTAGATCACCCTCATCTTGGGTGAATCTTCTGGGCATCGATCCCATCAAGCACATATGTAAGGTCTCCTGGTGAATCCACTGTCACTTCACTGTCCCCTCACTAAGGCCCCCAGTGGGAGGCAGATGAAGGGCCAGGCCTGCACCATGGCCTTCAGTGCCTCACAGTGTCTCCCAGCGAAGGCTGCCATGAACAGTCGCAGGAAGAGCTCTGTAGGCAGCTCCTGCAGTGCGGTGATGGCCAAGGCCTTATCCCTCAGCAGGCTCTGACTGGCCAGTTCCAGAAGCCTGGGTGGGGCCTGGCTGCTCATCCTGATGAATCTGCTTTCAAAGGAATTCTAGGGAAACATCCAGGGAACAAGGTGTCCTTCACAGGCCAAACACAACCTGTCTTCCCCTCCATTCACAGAGGAACCAACTCAGGGCTGAAGTTACTGCTCTGGCAATAGGGGCAGGGGTGTGGTATCCTCAGTTTACCCCACTGACATTCTGCTCTCCAAAAAGTAAAGTGTCTCACTAGGCACCAAGGAGATGGGAGGACTACCACTGGCCCCATCCCACTAATCCCAGTCACAAGTGAGTCCAGATTAGTCTCCATCTGGACCCACCCTTTAGAGGAAAAGTTTCTCATAATCACTCAAGGGGCTAAAACTATGGGAATGGGATGGAAGGATCATTTGGATCAGCATAGCCTACATTCTGTATGTTACAACTATTAACCAGGCTGGGAAGGATTAAGGAGAGCCAGAAAATGGGTGCCATTATTTTTCATTTAAAAAGCTGGAAAGAGGAATCAGAAGTGGTGTAACAATTACATAGCACCTGATTATCAGAGATGATGATACTAGGTTTTAGATGTACATTTTAATGCCTATTTAATTAACATATATTAGGATCACCATTTTGGAACTGAGTTAAGGAGAATAAATATTTCACATCCAGAATAAAGGCATCACTCTTGAAAATATCCTGTGGAAAATTTCTTAGGCTTTTTAAAGGAGGCCTAATAAAATCACAAAGTCATAAATGACAAGAAATATAATTTCTGGGCACAAAACTGAATATTGAAAATGTCAATAAATAAAATCCCAAACAGCTGTTATACATTTCATAATCTCTTCTTGGTTAATAAATATTTTAAACATTCATAAGGTGACATAAGTCCAACCACAAATCAAAACATTTGGGATGAAGTTAAAACAAAACTGCATTTACTGGCCAAAGCACAGCCTGAACTCTGTTCTTCTGCAAAGAAGAAAAAGGAAAACTGGGCAGTCATGGTCTGCACCCCTAAGGAGACTCTGGCTGAGGGTGGCAGAATGGTGATGTCCTCAGACTGAGGTTCTGATTCACCAGCTTGAGGCACAGCTGGCAGAGCCATCTGCTCTGACCTCACAGAGGACCACAGTGATGATGACAGCACTCAGGGACCCAGGTCCCTCCTCTGCTCCTGGGAAGCTTTGACAGTCCTCTCTGTTCACACCTCCCCCGTTAGGCTCCTGGCTTCCAACTGAAAAGGAATATTGTTACATTCCTGAATCTCCAACCTGATTGCTGGGGTCTTTGGCTTCTCCAGATTAACTAATATGATTCAGTGACAGACTGAATCACTCATTAAGCTAGGGTGAAAGTCAGGGTCTCATTGATTTACTCAGCAAAAAGGATACCCCCAAATCTGGAAGCATAATTGTTGGGGACTATTTGGGTCTGTCAAAATGGCCAAAATGCTCCAGAGTGAAAACAGCTTTAAGGAAAATGTGTCACCCTCAAAGGAACCAGAATTTAAAAAAAAAACAAAAACAAAAACAAAGAAAACCCTCCATTTTATACCAAAGCAAAATGTGAAAAATAGGGAAACCTGTGTGTGTGTGTGAGTGAGTGTGTGTGTGTGTGTGTGTGTGTGTGTGTGTGTGTATGGAGGGGTATATGGGAACTCTACTTACTGAATAATTGTCCTGTAAACTTACAACTGCTCCAAAAAGTAAAGTCCATCAATAACTGTAATGAAAATATCTCAGTGTATCCAATTATCACTTCTACTTTATGTTGTCATCATGTGCTCATTCAGGGAGGAAAAGAGTTCATATATAGAAAAATGAAGGAAAAAAAACTAAATTTATTTAGTATACTGTCATTTAAAACACTGAGAATTAATGTGTTTTATTTCTTTGTCAAAAACATTATGGAGAGTAGTTTGAGTAATGCTTGCTGCTGTGTATTTGATGTTTAACTTTTGTTATGGAGCAAGCATCTTTTCCTTTGTTGGATGAACTGTCACAGTCCTTTCTAAATTTGCATCAGCTTCCAACATTTTATCTGTTGCCTTTTTAATGTTGTGCAGTATTTCTGAGAGTACTTTTAATGTGATGTTTTGGCAGCATCACTTCATCTGGGACATCTTCATCCTTTTCTTCACAACCACTTTCCTCATTTGTGCTTCTATGTGAGATGGGGAATGTGGGCCTGAGATGGAATGGGCAGGACCCTGTACTATGATGATGGGGTAAAAAAAAGTTTCTCTATGTGGTAGAACCTAAAGACAACCAAAGCATTTCAGCTTCCTCCCCCAAGTTGTGGGAAGCTGACAGTGGGCTTAGACCTTTCCCTTCCAGCTACAGTAACTGAGACTCTGCATGAGAAGTCAATGTACACTGAGATGCTGGGGGAGGGCGAGATGGAAACAGGGCTCCTGGGACTGGTCCAGGGCCCAGGGCTCCCTCCCACCCTTGCACTTATGCCAGCGTGCTGCAGCTGTGCCTTGAGAAGTTGTGCTAGAAGGGGGACAGCCCACTCTCTATCTATGTATGGCACTGTGGACAAGGTCAACAATGAGAAGGGAGCCAGCAAGTGGGTGGTGTTGCCCCACAGCTGGGGGCTCACAGAGGTCTGTGCTCGGTAGAGGGGGCTGCAGGAGGATGGGGGGAGTAAATACTTAAAGGGGAATCAGAACAGGCTGGTGCTCCCTGATACAAGGCACCTCAGCTCAGGAACTGTCCTCCCAGTAAGTGAGGCTCAGAGGAAACAACTCCCCACCTCCACCTCCTTGCTAGAAGCAAGGATCCTACCCTGAGCAGACCTCATCAGCAGGACCTGGAACTATTCAGAACAGATGGGGCTGGAGGCCACTCCCACATGTGAGACAGCAAGAGGAGAGGAGAGCCCAGGGCTGGGGCTGCAGGAGGCAGAGCTCTGGGGTGTCTCAACCATGCCTGGGCTCTGCACTGCTCTGCTCACCTCCTCACATTCTGCAAAGGTGAAAGATGCTAAGGAGGGGAACTTCTGGGCACCCAAAGCTGATCCTCTCTTCCCTCCTGCCCAGGCGCCCTGGGGTCATGGCCCTGACCCTATCCCTCTCTGCATGTTCCCCTCCTCTCAGGGTCCTAGCATCAGTCTGCCCTGACTCAGCCTGCCTCAGCATCTGGGGCTCTGGGACAGACAGTCACCATCTTCTGTGTAGATGAAAGCAGGAGCTATAACTGCCATTGTCACTGGAAGCAGCAGTGCCAATGGCAGTTATAGCTAGGCATCCTGGTGCCAGCAGTGCCCACAAACAGGCCCTAAAGGCTTAACACAAGGGGTCGTTCTCAGACCTAGGGTTCCCAACTTGATTCCCTCCCTCCAAGTCAGGCCACCTGGCCTCCCGGGCCACCCCCATGATGCAGCTGCAGGACAAACCTGTGCGTTCTCACTGCTCCTTTGCATTCTCACTGCTCCTTTGCAAACAGCTCCTTTCCCACTGAGCTCCAAGCCCAGAAGGAAGTAAGCACAAACCCCACCTGACCTCACATATGATCCCCTGCCTGGCCCCCCAAACACAAGTTTGAGTCTTTGGTGTCTGATGCCCTCTGCCCCTTTATCCTGAACATGACAGTGGCTTTGGAATGGACACCCCCAATACACGGCGGTCAAGAGGTAGCAGGAGAAACGCACCTGCTTCCTCTTTTCCCTGCCAGGGACTCAGCAGGCAGATGCAGCCTGTCTCCTCAGGGACATGGATGGAGGGAGTGGCAGCTTAGGGGGCCATCTTACCTGAAGACATCTTCTGCCCACTCTGGTTCAACTTGGACAGGCCTCGAGTCTTGCAAGACTTCATTTCTCAGGTCTCTTATGGTTTCAGTGTCCCGTTTCCACTGAAGTCAGAGTACAGTTACCAAGATACTCAGCAAACAAAAAGATTGCGTTTTTTCCACATCCATTTATAAAGCAATGGTCTCTTGTGAAAACCTCTGCTATCAGGGCTGAGGTAATTGAAAACTAAGACCTAGTTCTGCCCTTTCAGTGTGTCCCTCCTCTTTGTCTTTCACTCTGAGCTCTGGGTCCTCACTGGCTGAAACGGGACAATGTGAGTGACACACCCTATGCCCATCAAAGGTGACTGACTACTGTCCTCCCACCCCTTTGTGCCCTTTGTTCTCTCCTTGTCGGGATGCATCTCTCTATCCCTCCAGGAACAAGGCCTTGGGTGAATTTGCACCCTCACCCTCCTCCCCCATTCTGCTCCCCCCCACACACACACACACTTTTCATCATGGCAAGACAGCCAAATTGCTAGGGCCAGGCCACTTAATTTCAAGGCAGTTACCCGTTAGCTAATGAGATCAATCAATCAATCAATACAGATCTGTCAGTTCAACAACTCATAACTGCAGCTACTCTTACCAAGCAGAAGCCCGGGACTGACCTGAGGGGAGCACATGATTCGATTCTGCCTTCACAGGAACCTACACGGTGATAGCCCCATTCTATAAACCGTAAACAGAGGCCTAGGAGAGTTACCCGGGTGTAGCCGAAAAGTCACTCCGAGCAAGAACGGAGGAATTGGGGTTTCAACTTACGTAGTTCTCGTCCAAATCACCCCTCACCAGAGCGTTCCCACTGCTCAGGAGCTGAAGGGAAAGAACGAAGTGCCAACTCAGCAAGTCCCCCCGGAGTTCAAAGAGAAACACCGTTGTAACCGTCGGCCTCGTCGGTCCGACCAAACCTGGTTTCTCCTTTCTGAGGCCAAATCTCACGAGAGCTTGGGGATCTGGGACGGGGTCGCCCAGGGAACCCGGAAGGGGTTTGTTGACGTGACTGGGGCGGGGGAGGGGAATGGCCGCTGGAAGGAGGGCGGGGAGACCATGGAGGAGCAGCGGGGAGGACAGCGCGCGGGACTGAGCCGTCCTGTGGTCCCAGAAGCTCTGGGCTTGGAGTGGGGAAGGGGAGAGGAAGGGAGGGGGAGGGGGCTGGGACTGGCGTGAGGGTTGGGCAGGCGTGGGGGCTGAGAGGTGGGGGTCGGGAGTCTCCCCCATGAGCACACCCACCAACTGCGGGGCTCTGGGCTGGGGAGGGAGAGGGCGAGACGGGGCCCCCTGCCGAGGCCTACTCCTCCGGTGTTCGCTTTCCTCCCTCAGATATGGGGGTGCTGAGCTCACCAGCAACAGCCGGGGTTCGCCCCAAAGCCCCAGAGTCCCTGTCCCTCCTCCAGGGGGGCGCTGCCCTAAGCCAGTAAGGCCTTCCACTCCGCGCTGCTCTTTACCCCATGTTTGCACCGGAAGCGGCAGCCCGCGCTCCACCGTCGGCGGTGCCCTTAAAGTCGCTTCTCTACAGAATGTTTTTCCTCAGCTAACCCCTGGACTTTTGTTCTTCCGCAGGTTCCACAGAAGCCAAAACTTCCTGCCTTGCTCTACTCAGCTTCCCGCATCAACAAATCTCTTCTCAGTCACACTGCGGCGGAAAACTCGGCCTTGTGAGGGGCCGCAGGGAGCGGCCGAGGAGGGCACCCGGGGCAGTGCAGCTGGAGGGACGCTGAGCCGGAAGAGGGGGCGGCGGGGCAGGAGCGGGGTCCCCC
Source organism: Choloepus hoffmanni (assembly GCA_000164785.2). Lineage (NCBI taxonomy): Eukaryota > Metazoa > Chordata > Mammalia > Pilosa > Megalonychidae > Choloepus > Choloepus hoffmanni. The sequence goes on from KN188995.1 coordinate 102,116, forward strand.
GAGCTGCGGCCATTCGCCATCGGGCCTCGTGGTGGCCGCAGAGGCTGACCCGGGGCTGTTTCTACCAGTCTGCGTTGGATTTTGGTACCTGCTTCTGCGGGGTCCGTCCTGGGAGCAGGGAGTCAGGCTTTAGGACAGATGGGGAGAGCAAGATGGGTGAGGATCTTCCCTGGTGGAGAGAAGAGGCAGGAGTAGGAGGAAAGTGAGGGCGCCAGCCCTGTCATCCAAGCCAGGACAGGAGACTTCTTTTGGGTCTTATTGGGATCTTACTTTGGATCACGCTGGCTTCGGAAATACTCAGCGTGGTTGGACTGTGCACTGTGTTTTTGGAAAGAGATGGGAAGGAGTGTGGTCTGGTACATGCCCTGTCATTTCAAGAGACACCAGATCTTTTACCACAGACCATAGGATGGTCCTGGTGCCCCCCAGAGTCACAGCAGGTTGCCAGGCTGGCTTTTCTTTGTGGACCTGCCCTGCTTTTCCCCCAGACATGTTCCTGCTTCTGAGCTGCAGAGCTTCAGGGTCCCAGCTATACATGAATGAATAAATGAATGGATGGATGAATGGATGGATGGATGGAGTGAATGATTGAATACATGCATGTAAATGAGGTCATTGCATTTATCCTCATTAGACCTGGGATACCGATATAAAAACCTCCATTTTCTCACCTGGGATGGAGATACTCAGCTGCCTCCTCCTTCGTTGACTCATTCAACATTTTTCCTTGAGTGGGTGCGGATACAGTGCTCAAAAGAAACACACCTGCTATGACTGGTGAGGCTTAGCTGAGAACACAGAAAAGAAAACACATTCAAACAAACCAGGACCTTTGTTTTGAAGTAGCCAGTTGTATCTAATTCTTGAAGAAATAGGCAGCATGATAAAAGAAGTGACAAAGGCAGGAGAGCTTGAGGGGGTGGCATTCTGGACATCATGACACACTGCTCAAGTTCTGATGTAAAGCCTTTGGCCAGTTTGAGACCAGGAAGAAGCCATGGAAAGGAGGGTGGAGGTGAGGGAGATGAGAGGGGCAGAGAAGGCTACAGATCATAGGGGAGAAGAGATAAGAGGGCTGGCTGTTTTGCTAAAAGGGAAGAGGATCCAGTGTTATTCTGAAGTCCAGATTCATGTTTTATAGATCACCATGGTGATGCTGGTGGGAGCCTCTGTGGAGGAGGGGAGAATCCTGAGCAGGCATGACTGTCTAGGAGAGCCACAGAGGTGGACAGATGGGGGAGGTATCATGGTGTTGTCAGGTTGCGGGAGGTTCAGGTGTGGGACATGAGGGAAAGAGTGGCTGGAGGAAACTAAAACAAGTAGCTATTGCTACATTAAAAATTACCCCAAGTATGGGATTATTTGTTTTTTTTTATTTTAGTTTTTTTTAATTTTGTAGTAATGAAAATGTTCTAATATTGATTGTAGTGATGTATGCACAACTACATGATGATACTGTGAGCCACTGATTGTATACTTTGGGTGGTTTATATGGTGTGTGAATATATCTCCATAAAATTGCATTAAAAATTACCCCCAAACTTAATGGCTCTAAACAATTAGTATTTATCATTTCATATTTACTGTGGTATAGCTGAGTGGTTCTGGTTCTAGAGCCTCTCATAAGGTTACCCTCAAAAATACTGTCTTGGGTGGTGTCGTAGCCCAAGAGGACCATGCCAGTCCAGAGGCTAAAGAAGACAACGAGCATTTTCTGATACATGAACTTTTATTCAGGGTGAGAAGTCGTGGAGAGATCATGGTGGCTCTCTCAGGCCAGGCAGGCCTCACGTTCACAGGGAAGATGACCGAGTGATGCAAAGAGGACAGAAGGCCTTTTATAAGGGTTTAAGACAAAGGCCTTCCTAAGGATGGGGGGAGCATAGATGCAGGAACATGTCACTCTGACCTGGGGGGTGGTGCAGGAAGGACTAGAATAACACTTAAAAAATTACATTTTGCTCTGTGAGACTAAGAGCCTCTAACTTCCTGCCTGATTGCATAAAGTTACATTTTAAGGTCAATTTACCCTTTTTTTCTTTACTGGCTTAGAAAGACAATAGGTTAAACATTTAGCTGCCTAGGTCATGCAGACTGCTGTGCACCAAAGATCTGTAGGCCTGTTTTGTTCAGGCCATGGGTTGCCACAAGTGGCTTCAGTGGGGCTGGAGGATCCTGTTACAAGATGACTCTCACTTGGAAGAAGGCCTCATTTCCCCCGACTGTATCCAAGGATCCCAGAGACAATTTGAAGGCCTAGGGGTATCTTCCTTGACTGCTGCTCGGAGGGGCTCTGCTTGGCCATGGGATACCCATGGGAGAAAAGGCAAGGGGAACAGATAATTTCCTGAGCTGTCATCCTGTGGGAGCACATCTTCACGCTGGCTGGGGGGAGGCAGCCCCTATGGCTACAGGCTTTGATGAGATGTTAGAAATTCAGGCTGTCAGGCCCAGCCCAGAATACTGTGCACTTTTACAAAATTCACAGGCAGTTCTTTTAATTCATTGAATCTTAAGAAGCAGGGCCTCAGTGACTCAAAAGCACAGTCACAAGTAAGAAGCACAGACCCAGATCCCTGGCTTTGCTTGCACCTCCCAACCTCCCTCCACATTGCAGGACATACAAAAGCCCCTGAAAATAAGGGTGGGGTTCCTGAAAATTCTGAGGAAGAATAATTGAATTCATCTGACTAATTGAGTTTTCTAGGTGTGGATTTCCTAGAGTCTGTATGTTTAACAAATGTCCCAAGTCATTCTAATATTTGAGGAATTTTCAGAAACATGATCTAAACCTGTAGTGGTCACATTTTTCTTTCTTTTCCCCCAAAGTATTTTTGCAAAGTTACATTCATCATCAAACATTTTTCGGTTGATATCCAAAATTTTTCACTATAAGTTCAGACCCTGGAAAGGATGTCATTTCTGGCATGCTAAATAATGACACTAAATAAATCTATTAACATAACTCTTTTAAATGTTTCCAAAGACTATAAATAACATAGGATTTTGATACTTAACATCATTTTTTTAAACAACAACAAAAAAATACACCAATGAGCTATTAAAGGTTAAAACTTTTATTCTGTTGCTTTAACTCCCTCAACTCTTGTTTCTAGTCTACTTCTCCCACAGGGTTTTACGATAATATGAGGGACTTTACGCATGAAAATCTCTTTTTTTAATTACTTTCTCATATCTGCCTACACAAAAATAATTTATAAATTGAAATTTAAGTTTTAAAACTAATTTCCTGGGAGCATAGGCTTCAGTGTGTTTTTTTAATTGCTATCACTAAAATTATTAATATAGAATTGATAAAGCAACAAAAATATATTACAAGTATTGACACAATTTTTTAATGTAAAAAAGATAAAACTTCATTGGAAATGGAGCTCTCCTTACACTGTAAAGGGAAAAAAAAACCTCGAGAAGACTCGGGTGTGAGCCCACTTGTTAGTTTTATTACATACTTGCTGCAAGGAAAAAGGCAATGCCAACCAACGTCAAGCCAAGCCAAATGGGAGATTTACTCTTGATAAGGACATGTTTTAGAAAAATAGAAACTGTTAGTGATCATTTCACTAAATCAAAAAAGGAAAATAAAGGGAAAGGTCAGTAACTCCACTGAGAGTCATCTGCAGGAAGAATTTACTAATTATCAAAAATAAATTTTGACCTTTTGTGTTTCCTTCACAATCAATCAAAATAGGAAAAAAAAAATCCCCGGACCCCCTCCTCCGCCGGCCGAGTCCACCGCGGCTCCCCGCAGCCTCTCCCGCCGCCCCGCACTCGCTCCTCCCCTGTGTAGGGCGGCGGGAGCCCCGCCCAGGTGCCTGAAACACACGGGGGCCGCTCCAGAAAGACCCGGGAAACAGGAGGAAATGGCTGCCTTGGGCACGGGCGGCGGCGGCGGCCACGGCGAGTATCTGCAGCAGCAGCAGCAGCAGCAGCAGCAGCAGCAGCAGCAGCAAGAGCAGCACGGACACTGCTCGGTGGCAGCGGCCACCCAGGACACTTAGACAGCACCGCTCGCTCTGCTGCTGATACCTGCAGCAAGATCCGGCCGCCATCGCCAGGTGACGACAAGGAGAAGGCCAGGGCTGCAGCCAGCGGGGGATCCGAGGTGGATGGTGTTGATGGGAGCACAGCATTGTGCATATAATTAACACCTCTGTAGATTTCAAAGTGGTCAAACGGGAAATTTTATATTACATATATGGCATCACAATAAAATAATAAACAAAGCAAAATAATAAACAAAGCAAAACAAAAAGCATCGACCTGTGCAACACAAAGAGTGAACTCTAATGTAAACTATGGATGTAGCTTGTGCCAGTTTGAATGTATTGTGTCCCCCAAATGCCATTATCTTTGTGGTCTTGTGGGACAGACGTTTTGGTGCTGGTTAGATTTGCTTGGAATGTGCCCTACCCAGCTGTGGGTGGTAACTTTGGTGGGATACTCCCATGGAGGTGTGACCCCACCCATTCAGGGTGATCAGTGGAGCCATATAAAACATGCTGACTCAAAGAGACTGAACAGAGTGCAGTTGTGAGTGACGTTTTGAAGAAGAGCAAGCTTGCTAGAGAGGAATGTCCTGGGAGAAAGCCAGTTTGAAACCAGAACTTTGGAGCAGACGCCAGCCATGTGCCTTCCCAGCTAACAGAGGTTTTCCGGACGCTATTTGCCATCCTCCAGTGAAGGTACCCGATTATTGATGTGTTACCTTGGACACATTATGGCCTTAAGATTGTAACTGTATAGCCAAATAAACCCCCTTTTTATAAAAGCCAATCCATCTCTGGTGTTTTGCATTCCGCAGCATTAGCAAACTAGGACATAGCTAATAATTATAATAATCTGGTTAATCAATTGTAACAAATATAATACAACAATGGAAAATATAAATAACCGGGAAAACTGCATGTGTGAGGAGGGTATAAGGAAACTGTGCTCTGCGTGATTTTTCTGTAAACCTACAAATGCTCTGAAAAAAAAAAAAGAATTAAAACTGAGCTACAACCGGTAATGAGATGAAGGAGCCACTCTGAGAGGTTTCTGGCTGTTTCTGGGTGCTAAACATCACCTTGACCACTTTCAACAAGCATTGTTTCCACCACCTTCCAAAACTGACATTTCCTGGAATCTTCTCACCAGGATGCTGCTTTTGGAAGTAAGGAGGAATGAATAGCAGCTTTGGAGAACGGGCACACCTGTTTGCTGCCTGGGTCACAACTAAGTAAGGAGTTTCAGGTTGCAGGTCAAGACTGTACAGTTCCTCTCCCAAGAGCTGGACCCCACGATTGCAGAGAGTGACAACATCAGATGGGAAGCATCCCTCTTCTTGGCTCCAAGTTCACCAGCATCACACAGCACACACCTCAGTGAATCACAAATAACTGAGGGACTTGGCTGATTTCCCAGTCTGAATGCTCTGATCCACCGTCAGGCTTTCCATCCTTTCGCTGAATCTATTTCTAAATCTATCCAGATATGTTTTGTTTGTTTAACAAATGTTCTTGAATGCCAGCTATATTCTAGGTACTTGGGATATGTTAGTGAATGAAACAGACAAAAAATTGCTCTCTTCATAGGGCTTAAGTTCTATGAAGAGAGGCAGACAATAAACATAAATCACTAGTTATTAATTAATGATGAATTTAAATAATCAATTTTTAATTAACAGATTCCCTGAGGGACTGAACCCCTGCAACTCACGGCTTCCAGGGACATCAGGTCTTCGCAGCTCTTTGAGCTACCCACAGCCAGACTGCACAGCACCGGGTCGCCACCAGGGGCGCCAGAGTGCTTACTCACACGTGACCCAGTCCCATCCTCGTGCAGGGACCCGGCAGCCAATCAGAAGCCGCATCCGGTGCTCTTGCGGAGGCGTCCGGGGTGCCCGAGGCCTGAGGGGGTTTCGTGGTGGTCGCCTTCGCCTGGGGTAAGCTTAGAGTGTGTTACCCAGATCTCCAGAACCGAGGTGGACAGCACCGGTAAGGACGCTGGGTGGGGTGTGTGGCACCTCGAGTCGCCCCGAGCGTTCTCTTCCAGGAGGTGGGAGGGATTCCTCCACCAAGTTCCCGCGGTCCTGATGTCGCTCCAGGGCCTGCGTGGCCTGAGGGGTCTGCCCCCACCATGGCGCTCCGAAGGGACTGTCTCGTGGTCCCCGGTGGGTCCCTTTCGACTTTCCTCCGGTCCCCTCATCCTCACTCCCTCTGCTGCCCTGGGGGCCTGGCGGGCCTGCACCCGCCCCTTTCCCCGCAGTCCCCCCTGCTCTCCTGGGGAAGGGGCCCGGCCAGGCCCTTAATGCCCCTCACTTTCCGCCCCTACCCCTTTCGTGGTCTCTCTCTCTCTCTCTCTTTTTTTTTTTAAACAACTCAGAAAGTACAATTCCAGTTTATTGTTGGACAGCTATTTCACACATACATCAAACAGGCCAAAAATAAGTAAATAGACGAATAAATAAACAGCAACTTCATAGACCAAAAAAAGGAAAAAAAAATAATAAACCTATATCTTTGGGGTTTTTAACCGTCTCACACATACCAACTGCTTACACTACAGCTAAGTACATACGCAAAAATGTTACTGGAGTTCTCAGAATAATATTGTATTTTTTTGTTGTTTTTGCTTTTTTTAACAAGGGCTTTTTTCTCCTTTGAGGTGATAATGAACATGGTCACACTACAAGTCAAGTAGGAAGTAGGACAGAGAATGCTCCAAAGGCTGGTTTGGTCATCAGAGATCATTAAAAATGGCTGACCCCTAACAACAGGTGCAAAAATATAAGATGTAAATAAAAAATACAAACACAATTTCCTTTTTAAAGTACTTTTTTTAAAAGAATAGCTGGGCTGTGGAAGTTTGGGTTCTTTTTTCCTCCCCTGTTGCAAATTCACATGTTGGGTTTTGCTGGGTGGTGATAGGTCACGGCGGGCTTTTTTTTTTTTTTTTTTTTTGAAGTTGAATGTTTCGTTTTTTGCTGTCTAGTTATTCTCATCGGTCTTCTGCTTCTTGGTGTCCACATCATTATCATCCTCATCATCTTCAGCTGCCCATTTGCCTGTAGCAGCCTCAGCCTCCTCATCTTCATCTCCACCCTCTTCCTCACCATCTCCTTCTACGTCCTCTCCCTCCTCACCTTCTTCATCTGCCTCATTGTCAGCCTCCTGTTCCCCGTTTTCTTTGTTAGCATTCCCATTAGCAGGTACATCTCTTCCGTTCTCCACCATCTCCTTTAAGTCCTTGGTGGTGATTTTGGACCTGGTATCCAAGGCCGTGTCTGACATGCTGGGGCACACTGGTGATCTGATGCAATGGATTAGAAAGAAAGCGAGAGTTTGGGGCTCTGGCGATAAAGCTGCTGGGTCTGCAGCGGCAGCGGTGTGTGGTGGAGGTGGCTGCGGGAGCGGGTTGCTGTCCAGGGAACAATGCAAAGATGGCTTTTCTGAGCAGCCAGTGGGCACTTTGTGGTTTATTGAGAGGCTTAATGCATGTAAAAATCCTAAGCCATTTTTATAAACCCATCTGCCTCCACTCTGCACCCTTCCTCTCCAGACCGTTTAATGTGTCTTAAAACATTTAACACTTCATTTCTTGATCATTTTCTCCAACTGCACACTTTCCATTTTTTTGTCTTGTTTGTTTCCTGGGTGTATTAGCCCCAACTCTAGTGCAGCCCACTTGACTCAGATGAAGCCCCTGAGATCCAGGACCAGGGTTTTGATGTGGGCAGTTCAAAGATGGGGAGTTTTCTTTACTGACTTAGAGTAGATTGGAGGAACAGGTTTTTGGGAAACAGATCAATTCTTTTTTCAGCAAAGTGTGAGATGCTTGCTACAAAAACCAACGGCAGTGGTCAGGCAAGATGGCGGCATAGAGAGGAGTGGAAGCTAATTAGTCCCCCTGGAACAACTGCAAAAAAAAACAGAAACAACTAGTAAATAATCCAGAATAACTGCGGGGGGACAAACGAGACCATCCATTCATCATACACCAACCTGAATTGGGAGGAATGCCCGAGAACACAGCATAAAATCTCTCAGTGGAGAAAGCCCCAGTCATTTTCAGTTTCCAGGGCTGTGAAGCAGAGAAGGGAGGAGACAGCACAAGCAGAGAGCGAGACTACTGAAATGCTAATGACCTCCACCTGGGGGGTCTGTCTTCTCTAGGAGGAAAGGGGTGGGGCCCTTTCCATTCAGAACCAGACCCCAGAGCCTGGGGGAACACGACCATACCTCCTCACACCAGTCAAGAATTATAGGCTGACAGGCGTCACCTGCTGGGCAGAAAAGCACAGTGACCCGAGGTATCAAAGGGTGGAGCAATTTTCTAATACACACCCTCAGGGAAACCAGATACTGAATATTTCTTTCCTCTGGGACCTGAGCCTGTTCTGATCTGAGAAAACCTGATTTGGATAACCAAGGAAACCATGCCTAGACAACAGAAAATAACAACCTACCCTAAGAAAAACAAAGTTATGGCCCAGTCAAAGGAACAAACGTACACTTCAACTGAGATACAGGAATTTAAACAACTAATGCTAAATCAATTAAAAAAGTTTAGAGAAGATATTGCAAAAGAGATAGAGGCTGTAAAGGAAGAACTGGACATGTATACGGCAGAAATCAAAAGTTCAAAAAACCTGCTAGTAGAATCTATGGAAATGAAAGGCACAACACAAGAGATGAAAGACACAATGGAAACATACAACAGCATATCTCAAGAGGCAGAAGAAAACACTCAGGAACTGGAGAACAAAATACCTGAAAGCCTACACGCAAAGGAGCAGATGGAGAAAAGAATGAAAAAATATGAGCAACGTCTCCGGGAACTCAAGGAGGAAACAAAGTACAATAAGGTACGTATCATTGGTGTCCCAGAAGGAGAAGAGAAGGGAAAGGGGGCAGAAGCAATAATAGAGGAAATAATTAATGAAAATTTCCCATCTCTTATGAAAGACATAAAATTACAGATCCAAGAAGCGCAGCGTACTCCAAACAGAAGAGGTATGAATAGGCTACGCCAAGACACTTAATAATCAGATTATCAAATGTCAAAGACAGAGAGAATCCTAAAAGCAGCAAGAGAAAAGCGATCCATTACATACAAAGGAAGCTTAATAAGACTATGTGCGGATCTCTCAGCAGAAACCATGGAGACAAGAAGGAAGTGGTGTGATATATTTAAGATACTGAAAGAGAAAAGCCACCAACCAAGAATCCTGTATCCAGCAAAGCTGTCCTTCAAATATTAGGGAGAGCTCAAAATATTTTCTGACAAACAGACAGTGAGAGACTTTGTGAACAAGACACCTGCCCTACAGGAAATACTAAAGGGAGCACTACAGGGTGATAGAAGACAGGAGTGTGTGGTTTGGAACACAATTTTGGGAGATGGTAGCACAACAATGTAAGTACACTGAACAAAGGTAACTATGAATACGGTTGAGAGAGGAAGATGGGGAGCATGTGAGACACCACAAGAAAGGAGGAAAGATAACGACTGGGACTGTGTAACTTGGTGAAATCTAGAGTATTCAACAATTGTGATAAAATGTACAAATATGTTCTTTTACGAGGGAGAACAAGCAAATGTCAACCTTGCAAGGTGTTAAAAATGGGGACGTATTGGGGGAGGGATGCAATCAGCATAAACTAGAGACTGTAACTAATAGAATCATTGTATTATGCTTCCTTTAATGTAACAAAGGTGATATACCAAGGTGAATGCAGATAAGAAGGGGGGATAGGGGAGGCATGTTAGACACTTGACATTGGTGGTATTGTCTGATTCTTTATTCTACTTTGATTTAAGGTTATTTTTCCTTTTGCTGCTTCCTAGCTGTCATTTTTTTTTGTTTCCTCTTTCTTTTGCCTCTCTACCTTCTTTGACTCTCCCTCCTGCCTTGTGGAAGAAATGTAGATGCTCTTATATAGATAGTGGTGAAGGTGGTGAACACATAAATGTATGACCATGCAGAAAACCATCGATTATTTACTTGGGATGGAATGTATGGTGAGTGAACAAAACCATATTAAAAAAAAATGGGTTGATGACAGAACCTTGAGGGCAATATACTGAGTAAAATAAGCCAGACACATAAGGACAGTTATTGCAGGGTCTCACTGATAGGAACTAATTATAATATGTAAACTCATAGACATGAAATATAAAGTACCAAGATATAGGATGAGGCTTAAGAATGGGGAGTGGTTGCTTAGTATGAGCAGAATGTTCAATTAGGATGAACTTAAATGTTTGGAAATGAACAGGGGTGTTGGTAGCAAGATGTGAGAATAACTAACAGCGCCGAATGGTGTGTGAATGAGGTGGAAAGGGGAAGCTCAGAGTCATATATGTCACCAGAAGGAAAGTTGGAGGTCAAAAGATGGAAATGTATAAAACTGAATCCTATGGTGGGCAATGTCCATGATCAACTGTACAAATACTAGAAATCGCTTCCATGAACCAGAACAAATGTATGACAATACAATTAGAAGTTAATAATAGAGGGGCATATAGGGAAGAAATATATACCTATTGCAAACTATATACTACAGTTAGCAGTATTTCAACATTTTTTCGTAAACATTAACAAATGTACTATACCAATACTATGAGTCAACAATTGAGAGGGGTTGGTTAGGGATAGGGGAGGATTGGAGTTCCTTTTCTTTTTTTCTTTTTTCATCTTTCACTTTACTTCTTGTCTGGAGTAATCAAAAGTTTCTAAAAATTGAACAAAAATTAAGTGTGATGGATGCACAGCTGTATGACGGTACCCAGGGGCAAGTGATTGTACACTTAGCATATTTGGATAATTGTATGGTATCTGAACAATCTCAATAAAAATGGAAAAAAAAAAAAAAAAAAAACAGTGGTAGTGCCATATAGGTAGTGTGTTGTAGAATATCCCTAGACAATGTTAACTATTCCTGTTCCTTCTCTCTGATTGGCTCTACGATGTGACCTTCAGCTTGAAATATCTCAAGAGCTTTAGAAGTATCAGTGCACACCTGAGGTAAGGAGAAGGAGGTTTTTGTAATAAGGTTCAAGGTTATACCTTATAGTCTTTTCCTCTTATGCTTTTGAGCTAGAATATTACTATCTACTTAATGTTTCCTGTGGCAATCTGAATGTACATGAGAAATTCAGGCCACTCATTGACCCCGATATTTCCAGGGCCTTCTAAATTTCTTCCTTAAAAAAAAAGAGGAAGATGGCATTCTATCACCCAATCTTTTGAAAGGTAAATTTGAGTAACTAAGAGTACCAGAAAGATAAAAGCTAAGTAATGCTCTGATTTTTTTTTTACCACGTTCTGGGGCTAAAATGGGCCGATGTATATAGTTTTTATCCTAAGGTTTCCGTTAATGAATTAAAGTAGTTTCATTCAAAGGAAATGTGTATTTTTTAAAGAGTTTATATGGGGTTGTGACAGAAATGCCAAGGAGCCCCAAGGATTGCTGACCAGACAGAAGATACCAACCCTTAGAGGAAGCAAGACATCTAGCCTCTGAAACCATGACCATAAATTCCTGTTGTTAAGCCAAAAAAATGTTACATAGGGTTAGTTTGTATCCTTCTTTACCCTTTCCTTTAGGGCTTTATTTCATGAGGTAATTGCATGCAACTGGATGGGGGTGGGGGGTAATCTGAATTCATTACATGCCAGTAGGTGAGATTATATGTGAATTCTTGCCCAACACATTTGAGGATATGGCTCAGTGAGATCCCATTCTATTAGTTATCCATTGCCATGTAACAAATTATCCTAAAATTTTGAAGGCTGAAATAACATTTATTATCTCATGCAGTTTCTGAAGGTCAGGAATCTGGAGCAGTTTAGCTTGAGTGGTTCTGGCTCAGGGTCTCTCTTGAGACTATGGACAAGAATTTGACTGGGTCTGTACTCTCTGAGGACTTGGCTAGGTTGGATGATCTGCTTTAAGCTCATTCACTTGGCTATTGGCAAAAGGCCTCATTTCCTTACTCTTTGAACCTCTCCCTGGAGCTGTTCCTGTCATGTTCCCCCCAAAAGAAAGTATTCTGAGAGAGATCTTGCAACCAAGAGGACCAAAATTAGAGAGTCTTTTCATAACCTAATTTTGGAATTGATATAACATCATATCTGCTGTATGTGATTGGTCCCACAGACCAGCCCTGGTACAGTGGGGGAGAGGACTATACAAGGTATGAATACCAGGAAATGGGATTCATTGGTGGTGGGGGGCATATTGGGAACTAACTTCCACAGCCATTTATTCACCATTCTAAACTTTCTCCATAAAATCTCAGGTATTATCCCATTACTGTTGGTGAAGTATTTGGTTTCCAGCTAAGGTAAAACCTGCCTCTGCACTAAATCCAAGTACTTTTATTTATTCAGGGTTATTATTCCAGGAAGTCTCCTCTTTGTCCTGGATTATTAAGTGTTCTGCCTCTCTGGATCATCTCATCAACAGACATATTGATTATCATATCACCTCTCATTAAGTGTGCCCCTTTGGATGACACATCCCTGTCCTGCTTGTTTTATTTTTTCTTGTGCTTACAGAAAAAATTCTCAGTTCTCTGTATTTGTGGTCTCCAATTCTTTTCTCATTCTCCTTAAAAATCACTCTTGTCAAGGTCAACAACAAATTCCATATTGGTTTATCCTGTGGTCCATTTTTAGTTTTCAGAATATTTGTTCTGTTTGTTAGCAGCATTTGTCAGAGTTCAGTTCCCCCTACTTCAAGATAATTTTTCATTTGGATTCCAGGATGCCTCCATCTCAGTAGCTCTGAGTTCCTTCTTTTTTTTTTTTATGTAGAATGCATTGTTTATTCATCCATGTTCTTAAGATATTAAATCTCATAAATTTAAGATTTTCATAAAAAATGATTGCAAAAGTCTTTTTATTCAGTCAAAGCAATTCTCAGTTTCCTACAGAAAGTCAACATGGCTTTGCTACCAGAACTTGATAGTTAACAAAAAATTAAGATTGCCCCACATTTATCCATCTGCCAGACTATGATGGGTTGACTAGTTCTGAGTATGGTAATTTCATCAGAAGACCTAATTTGGTAGTGTGGGTGGATATTAACTTGTAACTGTCATATTCTTTCTTACCACTTTTTAACATCTTCACTATTGAACTTTGCAACTTCTGTTGCAACCAATCCTCCAGGTGCATGCACCATGTTACATACACATACACAACTCCCTAAGTGGCCTCTCTGCTCCTACCACATTCTGAATAGCAACAGGTTTTCAGAATATCAACAGGTCCCTATTTACCCAATCTAAACTCTTCATAGTATTTCTTTAACCACAGTTCTCCAGCTGCTTTTCTCTTAGGTACCTGATTCTTTTGATGTTTCTTTTTAATGAATATCACACTTTGAACATGTAAAAAAAAAAGGAGAGTGGAGGACAAATTTCTTAAGTCTTTTGAATCCCACAAGGAAAGCCAGGTCTGTGTATATCATCAAAAGAAAGAAGGAAAACGACTGAAGCAAACACCACTGGATGGTATGTTTCCTTGGTATTATTTATCATTATGGTATTTTTTCAACTCTCTTCTCTTAAACTCCACTTCCCTCCTTCTACTTATTTATCTAATTATAATTTTTCCCTCCCTCCCTATTTGACATCTCTTCCACGAAATTAATGTATGCAAAAATCTATCTGTGCTCTTGTTTTCTAACCTTATCTAAATGTGTAAATTTCCTTCCCAATGGGATAATATCACAAAAGATTGGAATGCCAGATTATTTACATCCTAGAAATGTGGTAAGAATAAAAAATTATTGAATCATTGAATACATACTAGCAAGAACAAGTATATAAAAAAATTTTTAAATGGTACTCAAGTACATCTCAATTTGAATAAGTTCTTCTAGCCACACAAAGTAGAACTAAAGTAAATTGAAGGCAGCAAGACATTAAAAATAAAGATTCTTATAAACTTCTGGTATCAATGTAGGAAGGAAAGATGCAAGAAGGAAAAAGACAACTTATATCACAGGACTCATAGGTCATCAAAACCTGTAGCCTTTAAACAGTTCATTGTACACCATGGATGATTGTATGGTTTGTGAATATACCTTAATAAAACTGAATTTTAAAAAAAAACAAAAAAAAATTATAGCTTGACCTAGCATATAGTAGCTTTCACAGCCTGCTCCAGAGCAATCCTAAAATTACTGGTGAGAAAGAACAGTACTAGAATGATTTTTATGACTTAATTGACTCCATGTCATAATTGTTCTCCATTCTGGCATGCTCAGAAGAATCTCAGTTATAATATAGGCACAAAAAGACAGTGCATCTTAATGTTTCATTTTCTGATCGATTCTGAACACTCTCCTGTCCAGTGCTTGTTAGCTTTCTTTCAACCATTCTCTCAAACGTTTCTTTCTGCCAAGATAACTGTCTTTACTGCACTTTTCTGGAAGACGAAGTTATTTCTCTTCTCCCCTCTCATCTGTTCAACTTGATCTTCTGGCAGGGAGGAAAGGGATTGGGTACCAGGTTTGAGAGTCAAGTTACTCAGGTTCTTTATTAACATTTTTGAGGAGAAAGAATGAGAGGCCACGGAGTCTTTCTGGGAATTTTCTTTGGTGGACGTCCGGGAAAACTCTGGGGTCAAGGTTCGGTTAAGCTTTTGTGTTGGGTCGATAGAGGTCTAGTCACAGTTCTGAAGTCCTCCTGGGTCTTTGGGTCAGAGTGGGAAGGTGGCTCAAGGCCCTCAAATCGCTATGAGATAGTCTGGAAAGAAACTACTGCCCAGAAAGAGTCAAAAAATCTAAACCCTGAGTTCCTTCTTGATCTCCTCTTCTGTTTCCTTCTAATCTCCCTGACATTTAACTGATGGTGTTTTCCAGGGCTCTTTTTTCTCAATCTAACTCTTTCCCTAGGTGATCTCATCCAGTCTTTTGTTTTAAATAATGCTATATTTATTCAAAATAAATATATTTCAAATAATATATTAAAATATATTATTTATATAAGACCCTAAAATGTGTATATCTAGCCAAGACCTCTGTCTGATCTCTGGTCTCATAGATCTACCTGCTAAGCAGCACCTTTTGTATGTCATCCTCCTGTCTTTCATATCCCAAATCCAATCCATCAATAAATTTTCTGGGTTATATCTACAAGATTTTGACTCAGAATCTTACATCTTCTTACTATAACCATTTCTGTATGCTGTTTGATAACACCATTATCTTTTTTGAATCATTCCAATATCTTTATAACTTGTCTTCCTGCTTCCACCATTACTCTCTACATTGTGTTGTTCATACAGTAGTCATTATAATCCTTTTCATATGAGGGTCAGATCATATCCTTCCTCAGAGTCATCCTGCCTCTAGACTGTAGAGAAGAATTTGTTGCTTACCTCTTCCAGCCTCTGGAAATCTTCCTCTCTTTTATACGTACGTTTGGGACCCACCTGGGAAATTGAGGATGGTACCCCACCTCAAGATCCTTCACTTAATCACATCCACAAAGACCATTTTTCCAAATAGGTAATGTTTACAGGTTTCAGGGATTTGGGGGACCATCATTCAACCTACTATATTCTCAATTCCTTCTCTCCCCTAGCCCATGACAACCACTAGTTCACTTTCAATCTCTATGCATGTGTCTATTCTGGACATTCCCTATAAATGGAATCACACAATATGTAGTGTTTTATGACTGGCTTCTTTCACTTAGCATAATGTTTTCAATATTCATCCATGTTCTAGCACACATCTCATCCCTTTATTATGGCTGAATAATATTCCATTGCATGCATAATATTTCATTTATCCATTCATCAATCAGTGGACATTTTGGTTCTTTCTACTTTTTGGCTATTACAAAGCATACTTCTGCAAATATTTGCATAGAAGTTTTTGTGTGCACATATTGCTGGGTCACATGGTAACTCTTTGTTCACCTTTTGATGAATGGCCAAACTGTTTTCTAGAGCAGCTACACCATTTTACATTCTCACCTGTCTCTGTGGCTTCCAATTTCTCCATATTCTAGTTAACAGTTGTTATTATCCATCTTTTTTATTACAGCCAATTTAGTGAGTGTGACATAGTATTTCATTGTGATTTTGATTTGCATTTTCCTAGTGACACTGAGCATTTTTTCATTTACCTAATGACTCTTTGTATGTTGTCGTTGGAGAATTGTTTATTCAAATCTTTTACCGATATTTTTATTATATTTTTTATTGGGTTGTAAGAAGTCTTTATATGTTCTAGATAAAAGTCTCTTATCACATATGTAAATTTTGCAAATATTTTCCCCATTTTTTGGATTTTCTGTATTTTCTTGATGTCTTTTGAAATGCAACATTTTTAAATTTTGATGAAGTTCAGTTTACCTATTTTTTCTTTTGTCATTTGTGCTTTCAGTGAAACAGCTAAGAAACCATTGTCTAACCCAAGGTCAGGAAGATTTATTCCTATGTTTCCATAGAAGAGGTTTATAGTTTTAGTCTTAAATTTACATCTGTGATCCACCTTTAAAAATTTTTTACTTAGACTTCTTATTTTGATATTTTTATGAATTCACATGCAATTTTTTTCTACCTGTGCTCCAGAATAAGCTAGAAATTTTTATGTTTATCTCAAATCTTTTGGTTTTTAAATGTTGGGTGAGGAAGATGAGGTGGGACTGGCCCTTCCCTGGGCTAGGAGAGGGGCTAGTCCTGGGATTGGGGAGGAATGGGCTCTCAGGAGCTGAGAGAGCCATTGAAACCATAACTCGGGAGAGAAGGACTAGCAGACATCACTATGCGACAGAGGAGCCCTGGATGCCAGCAGCCTTTCTTTCGAGAAGGTATCTTTCCCTTGATGCCTTAATTTGGACGTTTTAATGCCCTTAGAAATGTAAATTTGTAACCTAATAAAGCCCCTTGAAAAAACCAACCCATTTCTGGTGTATTGCAAACTGAAACAGTATATATTTTTTTCCATCCTTTTGTCCTCCTCCTTTGGTCTTTTGAATTCAATATGAGTCTCTTGCAGACAGCTTATAGTTGGGTCAAGCTTTATGAACGATTCTGCTAAAATCTGCCTATTGATTGGAGAGTTTTATACATTTGTATTTTAAGTCACTACTGATAATATGGAAATTTCTTCTACCAATTTGCTATTTAGCTTTTGTAAGTCTTATACCATTTTTGTCCGTCACTTCTGTTAATGCCTACTTTTATATTTATTTGCTTTTTTAACATTTTACCATATTGATTGCATTCTCATTTCTATCTGGATATAATTTTCATCTGTTTTCCTTGTGGTTACCATGGGATTAAAATTTAACAGGCTAGGCATATAGTAATCATATTTGGTTTTGTATCAACTTAACTTCATTAATACGCACATTTACGTCTCTTAGAACCCTCAGTAACCCACACCATTTTTTGTACTTACTACCACTTATATCCTTGTACATTGTATGTCCAAAAATGTAGATTTATCATTATTTTTTATGCATTTGCATTTTAGCACTTGTAGGAAGTAAAAGGGGGAGTTACTTAATCAAATAATACATGACAATAATATTGGCATTTATGATTACACAAATGGTTACCTTTTCCGCAGGTCTTTATTTCTTTATGCTGCTTTGAACCAATGTCTGCTGTCATTTCCTTTTAGCCTGAAGAACTCTCTTTAGCTTGCTTCTAAGGCCAGTTTAGTGGTGATGAACTCTCTCAACTTGTAAAAATCTTAAAATTTCTTAATCTCCCCCTCATTTTTAAAAAAGAGTCTCACCAAATATAAAATTCTTGGCTGGCAGTTGTTTTCCTTCAGCATTTTAAGTATCTTAACCCACTGACTTCTTGCCCCATGGTTTCTGATGAGAAATCATCACTCAATCTAATTGGGATGTCTTTGTTTGTAACATGCCACTTCTCTCTTGTAGCTTTCAAAACTCTCTCCTTCTCCTTTGCATTTGATATTTTAATCAGTATATGATGGGATGTGTTTTTCTTCATGTTTATCCTGTTTGCTGTTCTCAGAGCTTCTTGAATGTGCATATTCAAACTTTTGCTAAGTTTGAGAAGTCCTTGCCATTGTTTCTTTGACTATTCATTCTGCCCCTTTCTTTTCTTCTGGGACTCCAATAATGTTATATATTGGTATGCTTGATGATGTCTCATGGCTTCCTTCAGCTATGTTTGCTTTTAACAATTCTTTTTCCTGTCTGCTCCTCAGTCTGACTCATTTCAAGTATCTTGTCTTTAAGTTGACTGATTTCTTCTGCCAGCTCCAATCTGCTCTTGAAACAGTCCTGGGCATTTTTACATCAGTTATTGTGGTCTTCAGCTCCAGTAGTTATGCTGCGTTCCTTTTTAAAATTTGTATTTCTCTACTTAGACCCTGATATTGTTCTTTCATTGTTTCCTCCATCTCCTTGAGCATTTTTAAGATTTTTTAAAAGGCTTTCTTTGTTATGTCCACATTCTCATCTTTTTCATTGTTATTTTCTGGATTTTTATCCTCTTCCTTTGGATGGGCTAACATTTCATTTTTTATCTTGTACTCTTGTTGCACACTGTACATTTTAATATTTTTAAATGTCAACTATAGGATTGATTCTCTGAGATG
Source organism: Choloepus hoffmanni (assembly GCA_000164785.2). Taxonomy (NCBI): domain Eukaryota; kingdom Metazoa; phylum Chordata; class Mammalia; order Pilosa; family Megalonychidae; genus Choloepus; species Choloepus hoffmanni. The sequence goes on from KN188995.1 coordinate 120,727, forward strand.
TAACCAGGTGTGATAAGACAGAGATGTTCTTGAGCTTCAGCCCTCCTATCAGGAAGGTCTGCCCAAGGTGAAAGCAGTGTGGAGGGTTTTCCCTGTCTTTCTGGGCCTTTGTGTTGTCCTGGGCTTTTGCATGTTTATTGTGTTGGAATTCTCCTGTTTGCAGCAGTTTGGATGCTCCTCTGTTTCCTAGGAGACAGACCTCCCTGTAGTTGGTATTTGGAAGCAGCAAGCCTTTGCCCCACACTCTCTGCCTCTGTATATTTTTACACTCCTTTTGTTGTCTAAGTCTACTTTTTCCTGGAGGGAAAATTTCAGGGAGACGGGTCACCCCAGGGAAGAATTCCAAAGTCAGTCTTTCTCAGTCAACACAGGGGCAGAGACCCATGAAGGGGGCACAGACTAGCTCCAAAGTGCCCTGGTGAGGGAATCAGGAAGGATACTAAAAGTTTCTTAGACAGCAATGCAAATCTGAGCTTTCCTGACTTGCCCAGAAAATGCAGCCCTTCATGTAACTGTCCCCTGCAATGCTAAGGGAGCATTGTTCCTTGAATTTCCACCACTTCTATCCGTGTCTTGGAGGTGTTGAAACAATAGCTGCCTTCAATGCTGGACCCACAGTAATCTGAATTTGCTAATAAAAAGCCGTAATCAGTGATGGGCTTTGCCCAATCCTGTTCTTGGGGAATAGGATTTTTATATCTCTTTTTGTCACCAGCAACTAGCCAGGGACTGGACCCTTTGGAGAACTGCTCTGAGAGTGGGGGATAAGTGCCAGTAGCTATCAGGAGAAAGCAATTTACTGTTGTTTACCATATTATCAGCCTTTTACACACTTCCCTGAATGCTCTACAGTATTCTTCTGGCTTCTGGAGTTTCACAATTCTGAAACAGTTTGTTTCTGAAATTGTTGCTTCAGACAGTTCCTGCCTGTTTAATAGTTGTTTTGCTGGAAGGACTGAGTCCTTAAGTTCCCTACTCTCCCATCTTCCTAGAAGCTGCTGTCATCTTTGCACTTTACCACATTGCCTGGGATAGAGTGGGCGATTGATAATCCATTGACATGAACTGATCTTACTCCCCATAGAGTGATAATTAAACTCTGTGCACATAAGTTTTAGTTTCCAATGCATTTTTATGTTCATGATCTTAGTTAAATCCCTTGGATTTATTCTTGTTTACACAATCTAAGCAACCACACTTCCCTGCCCTGCCTCTCATAGATGCATACAGAGTGAAAGAAACTGGAGTTCATATTCTCCAACTTCCCCTCCATTGTCTGACCTGCTTGGTCTTCTACATTGTGTTGGCCATTCCTAGCATCTGGGAGATATAGTACACAACTTGACAGATAACACACAATTTACTTAATAGAAGCAAACAATGTAGTTTTTTTGTTTTGTTTTGTTTTTTACTAAATCTTTCTATAATCTGTAACACTGGATGGCCTTGTACAATGGAGGGTCAAGTGTTCCTACAAATCTGAAAGCTGTCACCAGGAAGGAGCATTGTTGTCACTGCTGCTGGGGTAATTTGGTCAGCAGCTTCAACTATTTGGAGCTCCCGGGTCTTCTGGGTGCTCCCTGTTCTGGCCTCTCTGGAAGTGTCCCACCTTCTTGAAAGTAGCAGCCTTATTCCCATTGAGTATACATCTGCTTCCACAGAGTAAATTTAAAGGTGAAATTCCCCCTAATGAGCTCAGTGTGGAATCCATCCCCTTGGTGAGGGATAAATAGGGAAAATGGTTAAAATTTAACAATGCTACAACTGTTTGTTGGATATTAATGCAGGTTCCCTTAAAATCCAGAGTTGGAACCATGTTCATTAATTTTCAAAAAAGAGTGCATCTATAATTTTACCCTAAATTGGCTAATTAAGTTATTACTAAATAGAGTTTGGCCAAGGGAGGGTGTTAGATCCCAGAAAGAAAGAAACTAACATGTAGAAGGAGTTTCTAACCCAGGGGCCCCCGCAGCTTATCTCACAGAAACAGGCGCCCCATAGACTGAAGAATGAAGGCTGTTCAAGACTGTTCCAGCCACAGTGGTGCCCCAACCTCAAAAGGCAGGTAAAGGCAAGGTCCGATATGTCCATAAGATGTACAACCGAAAAGGCCTGTTCTCCCTAGATAGATAATGCAGCTGCTTTTCTAAGAAGAATAATGTGCCAGAATCTTAGTAACCGATCAGGTTACTATAGGACGCACTCAGCAGGCACCCTTCTCCCCTGACACCCTCCCATCCCAACATGGGTTGTTTCCTTTAAAAAATGCTGCTCTCAGATAGAAAGCTGGAGCCATTTTCTTTCTTTCTCTCCCACCGGCTCCCATCCGCTTTCTTCCTCTAAATGAACTCTATACCTTGACTTGCTGCATTGTATGGATTCCTGAACAACTCTGGACCTAACAGAGAGTGGGTATGCCTGAAAAAAATCATTTAAGATCTGCATAAAGAATTACTTCCAGTCTCTGCCTCCATACCTGCTTTTGTAAATCCATTATGATTCTATCCTATCTTTTGTGTCTCTCTCCTCATTTAAAGAATCAGACTAATGCACCCCCAATTTCTTGGGTCAGGAAACTAATGAATGACATTAACTGTCTTGTCCTAAGAAGCCTGTTTTGTGTACATGATGAAGAAGGAAACACATCTATTTTTTCTTTAGAAACATGAATGTGACTTGCACCAATGCAAGTGCCCCCAGACCCCAGGTTTCCCTAAAAAGATATTACCTTCCACAGAGACATTTTGGGTTCTGTCTGACTAGTAAAAATTAGGTGCATGCCAGTCTGCTGGCCACAAAGTGACCATACAAATATTACTTTCCAGAGTATTCATTGAGCTTGACTACAGAGTGGGTTTGCTTGTTCTTCTGGAGGTGAGGACTGGTTTCTGAGTTGCCCTGAAACTCTCTACCTGTTGGACAATTATTGTGAACTCAGACTTCAGAATTCTGTGTTTGCCCAAATTAGAGCTGTCCTCAGCATTTCTGCAGTGCCCTGTACCACTGTCACCATGTTCTCCTTTGTCTCTGTCTCCTGCATCCTCAGCAATGCTCCCTTTTCACTTCTGTACTTGGAATGATGGATTTGGCTTCTTCACTGCTTTCAAATACAACCTCACTAATGTCTACAATTTCTTTATTATTTGTTAGTTTTACTGAATATTTGTGGAAAGTTTATGCCCTTCTCTCTTTTTCTCTTTTCTTTTCCTACTTTCCACTGCAGAACTCTTCATATAATCCTCTTGTCCCAATGCAGGATAGTTCCCAGCTGGCATCCTCAGCTTCTATCCTAGATAGAGTGCCATGGAATTTCTTCTGAACCAAAAGGAATCCTGGCCAATAGAGTTTCTTTTTCCTCTTTACATGAGAAAAGCAAAAGAGCCCAAATTAAAAAAGGATAAGGGTCAGAGATAAGGTAAAAACTGATTCCATTGGTGAACAGAGAAGCCTTTAGTCTGCATTTTAACAGTTGCTTCTATGGAACTTAACTATCTATGGTAAGCTCTGTGTAATAAAATAAGTAACATTCAGGTTAAAAAAAGGAGTGAAGGAGAAAACTTGTGAATGAGTCAGTCAAGACAAGGGGGTTTGAGTCACTTTAAATTGGGCTTCTGGTTTCTGAGGTTGATTTTGCAGTCTCAGGTTAAGACATTAGATGGTATTATGTGTTTGGAGGAGTAAAAACATAGTAATTTCTTCAAAACTTCATTTGTTAACTTTGCTTCTTGGTTTTTGGCTTTAAGTAGTTACATGTGGATTTAGTTTCATCAGTTGGTTAAAGTAGTTAATCTCACACCTCCAGTGGAAGTTGTGACTATATTATGTGGAAACAGTTATATTGGTTGCCAATCACAATCATTGCCACTTTTATAAAAGCTTGGGTTTCACTGACTAAAAAGTAATAAAAAATTATAATTTTGTCAAATTTTTAGGAAAAAATATCTCAAGCCATTATGCTAGATTTGTCCTCTAATTCTGTTACCCAGAGGGTTCCAGAATTTAACAGATTAAGGTAAATTATTTTTGTCTTGCTGCTATATATAAATTGACAACATCATTTAGGATTAAAGAAATTTTTTTTTAATTTCCTTTAGGAAAAAATTCTTTTAATTTCATGATTTTTTTTTTTTTGTGCATTTTCAGTACTAAGTGTCCCATAAAAATAAAGAAGCAATACAAGTGTAGAAAATCACAGGGAGTGATTTCCATGAGGCAGACTGTTGGGTAGGTGCCTAGGTCTGGGAATCCTCTCCTTTTGTGCCCTAATCCCCTGACAATGAGATAATGAAGGGGATGTGAGCCAGTGCTGAAGCAGTCCTCAGTGTGTTTATGGTATAGCATAGACAAAATTCTTAGGGCTCTCATTCAGTGTGATGAATAAATTATTTCCACAAATAGTAATACTTAAGTGCCAAAATTGGCTATCTATTTTGGATGAAAAAGAAGTGAGAACCCTAAAATACCATTCCTATGAGTAAACCCACATGAATTTTAGAGCTAATTGTTAAAATACAAAAGTTTTTGGACATTGCCTTTTTGGAGATTTCACTGAACTGCTGGCTTATATTCCTTCTTACAGTTTGTTTTATTTTATTTAGAAATTTTCAATTTATTTGGCTTAACCGAATAACTGACTCCCCTGGTAAAAGATAGTTTGGTATAAAGAAACCTAATATGAACACAGGGGCTCTTACTGATGCCAGTTCCCAGAGGCAACCATATTTAATGTTTTAACAAGTCTTCTAGTAATCTTCTTAATTCTGGTAGAGGGTCTATCCCACCACTTTATCAACATAAGATTCACCAATCCAAAAGAAGGCACTTTTGTTTATTTTTCACCAGTACTACTTCCCCTACCCTTCTAATTTTGGAAAGTCATTAGAGTCCTTACATCATAAACTTTAAGCTTCATGTTTTATCCCAAGTCTGCACCATCTCTGCTCACACCCCACTATTGGAGACAAATATCCTTGCTCTTATTTTCCCTTCAATTCTCTCCATATTCACTTCCATATGGATGTTGATGACATGTATATGCTTTCAGGTAAACATATTTATGCCTTTGGTGTTTTGTCAAAGCAAACAAAGCAAACCAGTAAGAGCGTTTAGACTATTATAGCTATGTAACTATTTTTAATGGCAGAGACCTAGAGTGTGCTTGGGTTTTGTTTTCCTCCCTGTGGGTCAGTGACCTGGCCCTTGAGTTGCAGTAAGCAGAATTTGCTGTCTATCCAGCCAATGGCTTTTCCATCCTTGCAGCCCAGCACAGCTCACAGTCTCAGTACATTTATATGCTTATTATTAGCCATTTGCATTTCCTTTCCTGTTATCTGCTGATGGTTCTCCTATGGCAATTTTTTCTATTGGATAGTTTTTATTTCCTTATTTATATGGGTGCTCTTTATGTAATCTGAATATTATGTGTTTATGGTCTTTCTTCATACATGAGTTTTTAGTTCTGAAGAAGTCAGATTTATCAGTTTCTTTCTCTAAGACTGCTACAACTTGAAAATGAAGTTCTTACCTTCCCCAAAGTCATAAATGTGAGCTCTTGTCTTCTAGTAATTTTTATTTTCATGTAAACTCTATACTTTATCTGAAATTTACTCTTATTAATGATGTGAGTTAGGGATCCCAATTCATTTTCTTTCCAAATGGGTGTCCAGTTTAACTCTGGTTACTGAATAATCTACCTTTTCTTTGTGATTTAAAATAACATCCTTATCATATCATATCAAACTCATGAATCAATCATAATTCTATTTCTGTGTTATCGTTTTAGACTTGTCTGCCTATTCTGTGTCAATACTATCTTATTTAATTTCTATAGCTTTATAATAGCTTTAGTTATCAGGAAGTTGATTTTCTCCTCATTGTTTTACTTTTTCAACATTATTTTAGCTATTCCAGCTCCTAAACCTATCCATATGTGTTTTATAATTAGTTTACCAATTTCTATTAAAAATCCTGTTGGGATTTTAATTGGATTTGCACAGTTTTCAGATTGGTTTGGAAAGAAATGACATCTTTCACCTGTATTGCCTCTTTCTCTGTATGAACTTAACCTCTTCTTTCATTCCCCAGTTATTCACAGAAGCTTTCTAGTAAAGCCTTTATAATTTTCTCCAGAAAGCTCTTTAGTCATCATTTTATTAGCATCTTGGGAGGAAGGAGTGATAAATGCTTAAGAAGTCACTATAAAGTATGTTTTCATATGTAGGTGACACTGTACATACATGGCAGTGTACTTATCTCTGGTAATTTAAAGAAATGAGTAAAATGCTGGATTCGTGGATATTTCTTGAAGGACAATTTGTCTTCAGCTTGAGAAGTGAAAATATTTAGGCATTTATAATATGTTACTGTGGTAGACTGAGATAAGTACCCTAACAAAAACATTTTCTTAATTTTAATGTGTATTTCTGTATGAACCCATTGTAAGTGGAACCTCTTGAAGATGTTATTTTTAGTTAAGATGTGGCCCAAGTGAATCAGGGTTTTAATCCATTTTACTGGAGGCCCTATGAAGAAAGAAAGCCATAGGGAGGAGCCAGAGGCTAGAAGTCAGTGGAATCTGAAGTACAGGGAAGGGAGGGGATATTGCCATGTGACAGGAGGCAGAAATACAAGCCAAGGAACCCCAAAGATGGCTGGCAGACAGCACTAGAATGTAGACTCCAGGAGAAAGGAAGCCTTGCAGATATCTTGATTTTGAACTTCTGTCCTCAAAACCATTAGCCAATAAATGCTCATTGGTTAAGCGAACCCATTGGCAAACTAAGACTGTTACCTAGTATCTTCCTATGAAATGATGCTCTTAATTTGATTTTAGAAAAAATCTTTCAATCTGGATGTTGAGGTTGTCTTCAAGTAAGTATATTGAACTTGATAATTTCCTCTTAATCTGAATCTAAGAATGTTTTATATATATCTTTTTCATAATTTCATTTGCCTTTGGTAAACCTTTTCTTAAGAGTGATTGGTCCTAAGTTAGTTCTTTCTTTAAAATATGGAATCCAGGTTTGAAGTCCTTCTGATCTGATAGGTTTGGTTCCATATGCATGATTTTTATATAATAAATGTATAAGCATTATTATTTGCCAAACACTATTCTAAGTGCTTTAAAATAAACATAACTCATTTAATTCTTAAAACATCACTCCAAGATAGGTACTTTTATTATCCCCATTTTATAAATGAGGCCCACAGAATTTAGTAACTCATCGAAGGTCACACAGATGGTGAGTGGGGAAATCCATTTCACCCAGGCTGCCTCCTCCTCCTTGTGGGTGCTACCTTCACACCTTGACATCCACCACACAGAGAAGGGCATGTAAAAAGGCTCAATAATTTCTTTTTAATTTATTTTATTTATAATTTATATAGAAATATAAATTTTAATTCATATTTATAAGAGAAAATATATTGAGGTGCTTAGAGTTTTAACCATGGGAGGGAAACATTGTACTTATGTAATCCAGCTTCTTGGACCTACTGGCAGGTTTGTGACCTCCAAAACAATAAATATCTGTCCAAAAAAACTTGAATTTCTTGTAAATAATCTATGTTTCAAAAGGGAATGCAAGGAGGCTGATTTGGGAAATCTTTTCCTGTCTTGCTGCCAGTGTAAATAAACCATTTTCCCCTTCAGCCTGGTTCAGTGTGACTTCTATTGGCCACCTTGAGCTACAAACCGAAATTTGAGAAGTGCCCCTTCCCAACATCTGAACAACATACTGCTCAGTGGATACCTCGACCCCCAAGGTAAGACATTCGCGAGTAATTCTATGGCCAATGGAGAGACTTTTCTCTGAGAACTGAATAAGAGAGTTTCTTGTCCTAGTCATCCAGGGCCCCAATGACAGCTGGCTGTAGAGGAAAACAGGTTCGGTGAGTGAGTGTGGATGTCTTGTGTGCTTGTACAGGCTTGGTCTTGTTTCTTTGGTTCTTGGTTTTCTTTTTGTTTGTAGCCCTGGCTGGTTTCTTCTTCCATGACACACAAACTCCTGTTGAAGCTGTAAATGGGAGAATGCACTTGGTTTGGTTGTTTGGTGGTCATAAATTTATGCTGAAGCTGTTTTTGGAGGGTGCAGCCTCAAGCATAGAGGAATGACCATTAAGAATTGGTTTGGAAGGGAGCAGCCCCTGGTAGTAAGGGAGGTCACTGATTTGCATTGCCTACGTTTTGGGTTTGGGTATTTGGATGCTCAGTGTCACATAAAAGTCATTGAGAATTGGTCACCTAGGTCTTGGCTCTAATTCTTGGTCATGTTTTTATTTGTGGTTTGGTTGAGTTTTTGTTTTGTTTTATCTTGTCATGTTTTGTTTCAAGTTATCTAAAAGGTATTTTAAAAAATGGGAAACAACAGGATTGAGAAATCTAAGGAAATTAAGAAGGATGAACCTTTAAGTTGCATTCTTAAGCATTGGAAGCAATTCGGGTATGCACCCATGACAAAGAAGAGCATGAAATATTTATGCAAAGTAATTTGGTCTCAGTATGAATTAGAGGATGGCCACAAGTGGGCAAGCCAGGCATCAATAGACTATAATGTTATTTTGCAACTAGATTTATTTTGTAAGAGAATGAACAATTGGGATGAAATTCTGTATGTGCAGTGTTTTATGGCTCTAGCTCAGAATAAAAAGCTGCAGAGAAAATGTTTTGGGCATGGCATTTTACCCACCAACCAAGCCCCAAGCCTGTCCTTAAAAGTTCCACAGATTTCAGCTCCAGAGAAAATAAAGGAGAGCCCTAGCTCCCAGTGCAAGAAAGTGCTGATTAAGATCCCCAGCCCCCAGGTGGTTGAGACTGGAACTCCAGGTGGAGAAAGCAGTCTTGTGGCTCTGTGCTCTCAGGCTCCCCCTCCCCCTTCTGCTAAAATCTGCTGTTTTTGCACTTCCCTTTCCCTCCCCACCAGAGCCTACTACTTGGCCACTCCCTCCTCTTCCTCTCCCTCTGGCACCTTGTCAGAAAGCTGAGGACAAGTCCCTTTTTCCTGTTAATTCCCTTGAAATGGCCTTCTTACCTCATATCTGGAATGATATGCACTTCAGGCAGTGTGTCTCTACCTCTGGAGGGCAAAGGCAGGGGCAGTGCTCTCTCCAACAAGTGCCAGTTGAAATAAATAGTATGAACAGACTCTTCTCTCTACTCAGATCTACACTGTTGGAAAACAGGTTCAGTGGGTGAGTGTTGGATGTTTTATGTGCTTGTACAGGCCTTGGTCTTATTTGTTTGGTTCTTGGTCTTCTGTTTGTAGGTCCTGGTTGGTTTCTTCTTCTATGACACACAAACTCCTGCTGAAGCTGTAAGTGGGAGACTGCACTTGGTTTGGGTGCTTGGTGGTCATAAATTTATGCCAAAACTGTTTTTGGAGGGTGCAGCCTCAAGCATAGAAGAATAGTCATTGAGACTTGGTTTGGAAGTGAGCAGCCTCTGACAGTAAGGGAGGTTATCAAGAGGATCCCAGGAAAATGAAAAACTTGTTTAACTTAATTTTTGTAACACATAATCCTAATTGGGCTGATATACAAACTTTGTTAATGTGCTATTAACCTCAGAAGAAAGGAGAATTGTAATTAAAAGGGTCCATGATTATGCTGATCTCTAAGCAATGATAAACCAGAAAATCCTGTACATGCCCCTGGAAATCTGGCTATTCCACAAGTAGACCCCTATTGGGACCCAAATAAACAAGCTGACAGGACAAAATTAGATCACTATAAAGCATGCATAATTATGGGACTAAGAAATGGAGTTTGTAAACAGAATAACTTGAGTAAAATTCAGGAGGTTGTCCAAAATCTGGATGAAAATCCATCAAAGTTTTTAGAACGATTATTTGAAGCTTACCATAAATTTACTGATATAAGCCCAGAGGACCCAGTAAATCAACACAGTGTGAATCAGTCTTTTGTTTGTCAGAGTGTTCCTGCTATTCTTCAGAAATTATAGAAAGTTAAAGGTTAACTTGAGTTACCAATCTCAGCACTGGTGGGAATTGCATTTAAAGTGTTCTGTGATCTTGATGCAGCTCAAGGAAAGGCCAGAAAGAAAGCTATAACCTGTAAAACCAACTGGAATGCTAATCTCTTAGGAGCAGTCCTGAGTGAAACTTTTCAGCAGCAAAAGGAGTCTGTGGAAGGTAAGAACCCCTGGGCACCAAGGAAACTGCTGGGGCCCCAGCAATGTGCATATTGCAGGGGGAGGGGGAAACATTGGAAATGGGAATGTTCAACCTTGTACAAAGAGAAACAAGGGTCTCCAGCAATCCAGTGTCTGTAGCTGACAGAAGATGAGGACAGTGACCTATAGTGATGGGGCTCAGGGGCACTTTACACCCATCAGGAAACCATCCCAATCACCCACAAAGAACCTTGGGTCTCATTACAAGTGGGTAAGAAATTAATAAATTTCCTGTTAGAAATGAGAATGAATTGCAGTTCAAAGGAATCAGTCCTTGTCTGAAGTTGCTAATGACTGATTCTTCTCACAGCATCAGCAATGCCAAATTGGAAAAGATAATTGACTTACAAATTTCTTTGTAAGCCTCTCCCTCTCATCTGGTGAAATGATTTTCCTTTCCTGGCTTTTTGAGCAGGCCTACAACTGCACTGAAAGATACAGGCAAACAAAAACTTCCTAACAAAGAACCATGAAAAGTCCTTGAGGTGAGCCAGAGACATGCAAGAAGTCATGGAAGATTGAGCCAGACATGATTCCAACACATTTAAACAATGTCAACTTAGGCAAGGAGAAGAGAGCATTTTTGCCACTAATTACAGGATTTTGGAATTAGGACTACTAACAGGAACTCAAGTTTAGAGATTTGTCTGGAATTTAATGAGTTGTAAATCAAATAATAGAAAATATACAGCCCACAATACTTAAACTCCTCATCAATATTTCTGAGGCACGTACTTTGTTTAACCTTAAAGGATGCTGTTTAATGCATCCCCATAAGCAGGGACTCACAAAAACTCCTTGCATTTGAATGGGAAGAACCTCACATAGGAGTAAAACAGCAGTGTAATTGGATTTTTTAACCACAGGGTTACAAAAATGCAAGTCTTGTCCAGAAATCTTCAGGGAGTAAAGTTTCACAGAGACTTGTGGCAGGCTAGACCCTTTGGCAAGTGGCCATTCCAAAGAACAAAAAGAAACTCAGCAGTCTTAGGTATAGCTGGTTATTGTCAACTGTCAATACCAAATTTTGGATTGATAGCCAAACCTGTATATCTGGCCCTAAAGGGAAATGAAAAAGAACCTTTAAAATAGACACCAGACCCTAGGTGGAATTGGACACCTGGGGGAGTGAATCTCCCTGGCGACAAGGAATATGACTCCCGGGGAGGAATGTAGACCCAGCATCGTGGGATGGAGAACATCTTCTTGACCAAAAGGGGGATGTGAAAGGAAATGAAATAAACTTCAGTGGCAGAGAGATTCCAAAAGGAGCCGAGAGGTCACTCTGGTGGGCACTCTTACACACAATATAGACAACCCTTTTTAGGTTCTAATGAATTGGGGTAGCTGGCGGTAGATACCTGAAACTATCAAACTACAACCCAGAACCCATGAATCTTGAAGACGATTGTGTAGAAATGTATGTAGCTTATGAGGGGTGGCAATGGGATTGGGAAAGCCATATGGACCACACTCCCCTTTGTCTAGTTTATGGATGGATGAGTAGAAAAGTGGGGGAAGGAAACGAACAAATAAACAGACAAAGGCACCCAGTGTTCTTTTCTACTTTAATTTCTCTTTTCACTTTAATTATTATTCTTGTTATTTTTGTGTGTGGTAATGAAGGTGTCAGGGATTGATTTTGGTGATGAATGCACAACTATGTAATGGTACTGTGAACAATCAGATGTACGATTTGTTTTGTATGACTCTGTGGTATATGAATATATCTCAAAATGAATTTTAAAAAATTCATATTTAAAAGAATTTTTAAAAAAGTATATACAAAGAATATATGAAGAATATATTTTGGAACAAAAAAGACACCAGAATGTACAATTGCCTTTCAGAGTTTAAGGGCAAATTGATATCAGCTCCAGCCTTGGAAACCCTGATCCCATGAAAGAATTTGACCTGCCTTTCCATGAAAAGCAGGCCATGGCCTCCAAGGTACTTGTGTAGACGTTTGGAAAAATATATAACCAGTGGCTTACTCATCAAAACAGTTTTGACACTGTAGCCCAAGGATGACCCGCTCACCCAAGGACAGTGGCAACCATTTGTGAATTCTTATGAGAAGTGTTGAAAATTAAGCAGTACATGTAAGGGAATAAATGCTCACTCGGTTCTGGAGGAGAAAATAATTTATTTATGATTTTTCAAGAACAGGTGCACAGCCAGAAATGTGGTAGGCAGTCACACCAAAAATCAGAACATAGCAAAGTTTTATATTCTAGGCTTAAAATGCAAGTCTCTCCCCTATTTCTGCATTGGCTGGATACTCCAGAAGTTATAATCTATCTGAGAGAGCTAACCAGCCTGCCTATGGAAACTTGAATTGTTTATCCTATCAGGGAGAGTTTAACTAGTCCACTTTTGAGATTTTGAATTGTGCAGTCTATCAGAGATAACTGGTTCAAAATTTTTGCCAGAAGTCCCCACCTTTGACCATACCCCCACTTCTTTTACATTCCAGTAACCCTGGTTATCTTTCCCATATAAGTAACTGGAGCTGATTCTAGACTTAAATCATGGCACTCTCTCTTTCCTTCCCCTCACTACAGGGCTGGTTTAAGCCAGCTCTTCTGCCCAATCTCCATTTTCTCTATTCCATATGGCCTTTATGTGAAAGCTAAACTTAATCCTTTCTTACAGATGCAAAAAGTTTACTTCGAGTTCTCCACTTGTCCTTACTGTATTGGAGCAAAAGGGGGACAGTGGATCATAATGGAGAAGCTAAGTTGCTATCAGGCAGTGCTGCTGGAGAATCTTGAGTGTCATCCTACAGAAAGTGAGATATTCAGCAACAAATATTGCCTCTCCCACTGGGAATATCAGTACAAAAGGTTGGGCTAATTGCCCTCATAAGAGCCCTCCAGCTAAGCACAAGGCAGAGTCACCTGCCTACACAGACTTAAGACATGCTTTTGCTGATTTGCATGCTCACAAAACAATTTAAAAGAGCATGGTTAAATAACTGCATCCAGCAAAGACACAAAGCATATAGATCTAATTTCTTAAATTGTTAGATGCAGTAATGCATCCTAAGAAATTAGCCATCCACTGCAAAGGATATCTATCCATGGATAATAAAAGTCCTAGATGATGAAGAGAACTAGAAAATAGATATACAGTAAGGCCAAAAGTCCCTGGAACCTTCAAGTATTTTCTAGTATTTGTGAATACTTTTACTAGATAATTAAAAGCTTTTATTTCCTTGCTAGACTAAAAAGCACAAGTTGGAAAATGGTTACTTCAAGAAACTATTCCTAAATTGGACTCCAGCTTTCTCTTCAAAGCAATATACCAGCTTTCATAGCAAAGATTGTTAAAGGTGTTTCAAGACACTTCAGCATTGACTGATTGATGTCTGCATTCTGCTTACAAGTCATCATCTACAGAAAAAACAGATTGCATGAATTGGACTTTAAAAGAGCATCACCAAAATTGCTTGAGAACTCACTTAAAATAGAATAAAATTCTACCTGTTGCCCTCCTGAGGATAAGAATAGCATCCCAAAGTAGGTTAAGTTTGAGCTCTGATAAAATAACATTTAGGAGGCCATTTCTAAATGTTGAATAGGCAGAGAACATGCCTCCCAGCTCAGAACTAACTATACTTCAATATGTAAAATTCTTAAATGCTACTTTGGCTGAAATTAATAATTATACCTTTAGTTACCTTAAATTCCCCACAGATGTATCCCCTTACACCATTTCCAGCCTAGAGATTAAGTCTGACTCTGCACCTGAAAGGACTGGTATCCCAGGATCAACTAAATCCTAAATGGTTTAGGCTTTATATAGTGTCATTTCTTACTCATTCTTTTCTTAAGTTGCAGGGAATAAAGTCCTGAAATTCAGTACACAAGAGTCAAGCTGCAGCTCTTCCAGGACAGAGACATACCCCTTGTTAGCTAAAAAGCCACCGTGACAGCAAATCATCCTGACAATGCAGAACATAAGTATACTTGTAAACCTGTGGATGACCTAAAGTACTTGTTTAAAAAATCTTCCTAGTCAAATAGTTATGATGTTCCTTGTTATCTATTTTTTCCATAACCTTAATGTGCCCTTTAGTAGGAACTTGCCAAAGTAATCTCTCCTTACCAAGGTTCTATTCATATTCACTTCTATAAACCAGTCTTAACTGCTGGATTTGTATCCAGCTGCCTATCTCTAGTGTCTCTAGCTTGCCATGGTGGATATCCCCTTTACAAGGGACACTCTAAATAGTTCTCAATCCATTAATAATTAAGATGCAAGAAAAATAACAGTGTAGTAAGCACCAAAAGTATCACTTGAGACAATCTTGTCACTGATAATATATTTATCCTAGCCAGAACATCATCTATTATCTCTGCCAATATTACTAGTAAAATGGTGCTGTTATTCCTACCAAATTAAATAAAAAAAGGATAGAACTTTACTGAGATAATAAAAACTGCACATGTTCAATTCTAGAATAGAAGAGTTTAGCTTACACAGGATATAAGATACTAAGCCAGAAGGCTCCACTTTGTTAGGAACAACAACAAAAAATCATTCCCTGCTGCACACTCCCTCCTTAGCATGCAAAATGGGACAGTTTCTCTTTGAAAATTGTAAACAAACTATTGCTTTATTAACTAGTAATTGGTATAGAACTGACTAGAATCTGAGACCTGAAATACATTGTTACCCCTAACAGAGCCCAATAAATCTAGTAATCATGCACCTGCAACATTTGTCCCATCTATGAGTTAAAATGTAATTGCCAAAGTAAGTGCATTAAATAACAGCTATCACAGTATAACTCTAGTAAATGCAGAAATAGCTTTAATTTATAAAGCAGTATTACAAAATAAAATGGCTTTAAATATCCTCACCACCTCCCAAAGGGGAACATGTGCTCTAGACAAAATAAAATGTTATACCTAAATTCCTCATGAATCTAGAAACATCTCTTCTCTCCTAGCTCACCTAAGTAATGAAGTTCAAGCTAAGAATATTCCAGTTAATAACTTAATTTCTATTTAGTTGGCTACTGTTATGGTTTGCTAATGCTGCCTTTTTTTTTTTGCAAAACACAGAAATGGATTGGCTTTTATAAAGGGGGGTTATTTGGTTACGAAGTTACAGTCTTACAGCTATAAATTGTCCAAGGTAAGGCATCAGCAATAGGGTACCTTCACTGGAGAAAAGCCAGTGGCATCCAGAAAACCTCTGTTACCTGGGAAGGGATATGGCTGGTGTCTGCTTGCTCCCAGGTTGCATTTCAAAATTGCATTCTCCAAAGTGTCAGCTTTCAATAGCGATCTTGAAAATGTCTCTGTAAGCTGCAATTGCTCAAGGGTCTGCAACTCCAAGCATGTCTAAGCATCAGTGGCAGCAATTTCCTTCTGTCTGAGCTCTTATATAGGGCTCTAGTAAACTAATCAAGGCCCAGGCTGAATGCGCAGGGCAGAAACTCCATGGAAATTATCTAATGAGCATTGCCACCTACAGTTGGGTAGGTCACATCTTCACGTACACAACCTAATCCAAAGGTTCCAACCTAATCAAGACTAAATACATCTGTCCCCACAAGGTTGCATCAAAGAACATGACTTTTTCTGGGAGACGTAATATATCCAAACTGGCACTGTTAACTTCAGAAATAGGGTCATGGTTATTGTTCCGGTTTGCTAATGCTGCCTTTTTGCAAAATACCAGAAATGGATTGGCTTTTATAAAGGGAGTTTATTTGGTTACAAAGTTACAGTCTTAAGGCCATATAGTGTCCAAGGTAAGGCATCAATAGGGCACCTTCAGTGAAGGATGGCCACTGGCATCCAGAAAACCTCTGTTAGCTCAGAAGGCACATGGCTGGTGTCTGCTTGCTCCCAGGTTGCATTTCAAAATGGCACTCTCCAAAATGTTGCTCTTGGGGCATTTTGTCAACTCTTAGCTGCAGCACCTCTTCAAAATGTCACTCTCAGTCACTCTCCAAAATGTCACTCACAGCTGCTCCATGGTCCTTGTCTGTGAACTCCTTTATATGACGCCATTGATCCAATTAAGACACACTCTGAGTGGGGCAACACCTCCATGGAAATTATCCAATGAAAGGTCTTGCCCACAGTTGATTGAGTCACATCTCCATGGAAACACTGAATAATAGGTTCCAACCTAATCAAGACATCAACACTAATATGTCTGACACCACAAGATTGCATCAAAGAACATGGCATTTTGGGGCACATAATACATCCAAATCAGCACAGTTATGGGCACTTCTTTAAACTGTGCTTGTAATCTATTCTTGTTCTAGTTAAATGCCTTTTGTCTCTATGTACTTGAATTATAACTGAAACATATACAAAACCCTTTTCATCTTCCCAAACTCTGGCTAACAATAATCCAGTCTCCTCCAATGGAAATCAACAATATCTGCATGTTGTGTCAGAAATTCTACAAGATGACTCCTTCATTACTTTCTCCCAATTTTCAGCAGGAAGTAACTGAAATGAATGATGGCAGAATTCACAAGATTGGAAATGAATATTGTGTTTTTAAATTCAATTTTATTGAGATATATTCACATACCATACAATCATCCATGGTGTACAGTTTGTCACAGTGCCATTATATAGTTGTGCATTCATCACTACAGTTTTTGAACATTTTTATTACCATACACAAAAAAAGAATAAGAGTAAAGTTAAAGTAAAAAAGAACACCCAAAATATCCCATACTGCCTGTGCTTGTTTGTATATGTTATGTCCCCCAGAAAAAGCCATGTTCTTTGATGCAGTCTTGTGGGGGCAGACATATTAGTGTTCATTAGTTTGGAACCTTTGGATTAAGTAGTTTCCAGGGAGATATGGACCCCACCCATTTAGGGTAGCTCTTAATTAAATCACTGGATATGGACCCCACCCATTTAGGGTAGCTCTTAATTAAATCACTGGAGTCCTTTATAAGAGGCTCAGACAGAAGGAGCTCACTGCTGCAGCCTAGGGAGGAACATCCTGGGAGAATGCCATTTTGAAACTAGAACTCCAGAACAGATGCCAGCCCCATGCCTTCCCAGCTAACAGAGGTTTTCTGAATGCCATTGGCCATCCTCCAGTGAAGGTATCCAGTTGTCAGTGCCTTACCTTGGACGCTTTATGGCCTTAAGACTAACTTTGTAACCAAATAAACCCCCTTTATAAAAGCCAATCCATTGGTGGTATTTTACAAAACAGGCAGCATTAGCAAACTGGAACACCCCCCATCACTCCATAATATTCATTTACTTTTGGTCATCATTTTTCTGTTCATCTGTATAGACGCTGTGTGAAGGGAGTGTGAGCCACAAGGTTTTCACAATCACATGGTCAAACAATGTAAGCAATGTAGTTATATAATCATCTTCAAGAATAAAGGCTAATGGGTTGCAGTTCAACAATTTCAGGTGTTTCCTTCTAGCTGTTCCAATACATTAAAAACTAAAAAGGGATATCTATATAATGCATAAGAATAACCTCCAGAATGACCTCTTGACTCTATTTGAGATCTTCAGCCACTGAAACTTTATTTTGTTTCATTTCTCTTCCCCCTTTTGACCCAAGAATGCTTTCTCAATTCCATGATGCCAGGGCCAAGCTCATTCTGGTAAGTCATGCCCCATGTAGCCGGGGATATTTACATCCCTGGGAGTCAGGTCTCACATAGGAGGGAGGGCATTGAGTTCACCTGCAAAGTTGACTTAGAATGGGTACATCTGAGCAACCAAAAAGGTTCTCTGGTGGTGACTTTTAGGCAAAATTTTAAGGAGGCTTAGCCTCTCCTTTGTAGTAGCAGACTTCATAAGGGCAAGCCCCAGGATTGAGGGCTTGGCCTTCTAAGTTGGTAGCCCCCAATACTTGTGAGAATATCATTAATTCCCCCAGGTGGGGAAATTTAATATTTCCACATTTCCCCCCAAATCCCTCAAAGGGGATTTGCAAATACATTTTTATTCTCTGTCCACATTACTCTGGAATGTATTGGGACTTCACACTAACTTGTACTAACCAACCACATTTTACTCCCTATTCAGTGTTCCATGTAATTATGGTGTTTGAATAAACTGGCAACACAAGTTAAATTATATAGGGTGTTACAAAAAATATACATTTTGCACCTAATACACATCTCTTCCTTTGGTCTCACACAAAAATTGAAATTTTAAAAACACTATCCTTTACCCTGTAGTCTGATTTACCTTGGTCCTAACCAAATCTATTAAATTCATATCTCTCAGTGAAGTCTGATCTCATTTTTCAGACTCCTTAATATTTGCTGTATGGAGTAATGCTGACATTCATTGCTGCAGTATTCTCACAGATACCGAAAGTTCCAGGGACCAACCATGTTATACACAAAGAGCTCAGCATCTCAGAATTTATAAATAATCATTACAACTCAGGAATAGCTATAACTGCTAGAAGAGCTTACAATCTAGGAGCCTTTGCGATAATATTTCTCCTGATAACCTGTGCTCTCAGACTCAATTCACAGAGTTTGCACTGTTGTAGTTTTTCCATATTAGTGAGGCACTGTAATGTTTTTTCTTCTGTTTCTGGTTTATTTCACTCAACATACTGTCCTCAATGTCCATTCACCTCACGATTTCTCTCCTTGTAGCAGCTCAATATTCCATTGTATGTATACACCACAGTTTACCATTCTGCTCATCAGTTTACCCTTAGGCCACCTCCATCCACTGCAAATTGTGAATATTGACACCATATACCCCACTGTGAAAATGTCCATTCATGTCCCTGTTTTCAGTTCTTCCAAGTATATACCCAATAATAGAGTTGCAGGACCACATGGCTAAACCCATGCTTAGCTTCCTGTGGAAACACCACACCCCCCTCCAGATGGGTTGCACCATTCTACTTCCCCACCAACAGTGATTGGGTACATATCTTTCTCCACATTTTCTCCAGCACTTGTATCCCTCTTTATTTTTTAGACAGTTTTATGGTTAGACAGTTTAGGATGGAGTGTATGCACCATACATTCCATCCTAAGTAAATGATCAATGATCCCCCATATAATCACATAGTTATGCATTCACCACTACTCTCTATATAAGGAGATTTTCATTTCTTTCACAAAGAAATAGGAAAAGGTGAAAAAAGTAAAAAGTAAACAGAAAAAGAAAGGAAAAATGGCAACTTAAAAGCAACAAAAGAAAAAATAAAATCACAATCATTGACCTCTCTAGGTTTCACTAAATTATACATCCCCTGTCTTTATCTTCTCTCTTTCCTTCTGGTGACCTATGTGCCCCTAACCTTCCTCATTCAACCCTACTCACAGTCATGTTTGTTAAATGTACTTACATTGTGCTACCATCACCCAGTATTGTGCTACTAACCTCTCTCTCCCATCTTCTCCTTTCTCTCTGTAGTGCTCCCTTTAGTAGTTCCTGTGAGCAGATATCTTATTCACAAACTCTCTCAGTGTCTGTTTGTCTGAGAATATTTTAAACTCTCCCTCATTTTTGAAGGACACTTTTGCTGGATATGGGATTCTTGGTTGGCAGTTTTTCTCTTTTAGTATCTTAAATATGTCATACCATTGCCTTCTTGCTTCCATGGTTTCTACTGAGAAATCTGCATATAGTCTTATTGAGCTTCCCTTGTATGTGATTGATTGCTTTTCTCTTGCTGCTTTCAGAATTCTCTTTGTCTTTGACATTTGATGATCTAATTATTAAGTGTCCTGGCATAAGTCTATTCAGATCTGTTCTGCTTGGGATATTCTGCACTTCTTGGACCTGTAATTTTATGTCTTCATAAGAGATGGGAAAATCAGTGATTTTTTCCTCCATTATTTTTTCTGCCCCTTTTCCCTTCTCCTTCTGGGACACCCATGACATGTACACTCATGCACTTCATGTTGTCATTCAATTCCCTAACTTGCTGCATATTTTTCCATTCTTTTCTCTATCTTTTATTTTGTGCATAGGATTTCAGATGTCTTGTCCTCCAGTCCATGAGTCTTTTCTTCTGTCTCTTCAAATCTGCTATTGTACATCTGCACTGTGCTTTTTATCGCTTGTATTTTGCCTCTCATTCCCATAAGTTCTGGCAATTGTTTTTTCAAACATTCAAGTTCTTCCTTATGTTCACCTAGTATCTTCTTTATATTTTTCATCTCTTTTACCATATCTTCCCTCAACCCACTGATTTGATTTTTGAATTAATCTAGATTTGTTTGATTAATAACTAGTTTTTTCAATTCCTGTATCTCAGTTTAAGTGTAAGTTTTTTCCTTTGGTCCATATCTTCATTTTTCCTAATGTGATTCATAATTTTCTGTTTTCTAGGCATCTGGTTTCCTTGATTATCCCAATTAGGTTTTCCCAAACTACATGGGCCCAGTTCTCAGAAAGAGACTTATTCAGTATCATATTTCCTTGAGAGTGAGTTCCAGCAGATTGTGAGACTTTCCTATGAAGCCTCTAGACTCTGTGTTTTTTCTATATTTCCCAGCAGGTGACACTTGCCAGCTCACAGTTCTTTACTGGTGTAAAGACATGTGGTCCCTTTAATTCTCAGTGGACCCTGACCTGGTGAGGGGCTGAGGGCATCAGAAGCCAAGCTTAAGTTGTTTTTGGTTCCACCCTCAGCCAGGTTCTGGGGTCTGAATTCTCTAAGGGGGGGCAACCATTTAAGCTAAGCCCCACTCCCCTTTCTTAGGGAAGATGCACCCTTTAGGGAGTTATCTTCTGCACTTGAATTCCTCCTTTGTCTCTCTGACTCTATTAAGTCCTCCCTTGCCTGAGTCAGTGCTGACAGTTGAAAATACCTGAGGCTTTCTCTAAAGAGCTACTTAGGATGAGAGAAAAAAATGAAAAATGGAGAAAGCCCCTTTTCAGAGGCAGTACCCAAACCCCCAGTTTCACTTGTTGACTGGTGTTTGAACCCAGTTCTCTATGCCCATTTTCTTGGGACACAGCTATTTTCCAGTATTCTGAGCTCAGCTGGCCCCAAAAGCTTCTGTTTTTGTTTATTTATTATTATTTTTTTCCCTCAGCCCCATGTCCTCTCTATCAGAAGCGACTCAGGGTACTTTCCTGCTTGTGCTGAGTTTATCTGTGCATGTAGCTTGTATTCATTAGTCCTGATTTGTTAATTAAAACTGCAATTGGAGCTTGATTGAGTTACTTTCTCTCACTCCAGGTAATCTGCTTTTTTCCACTGGGAATGTTTCAGCTCAGCCTGCCATGCCAGTTGGGGAGAGTCACCAGCACCACAGTTTGGGGAGCTTTACTTACAGTTTTATGCTGTGATCTCAGCCATTCCACCCTTTCCAGGCTGAAGTACAGTGTGTTTTCAGTCATAGATGCCCCCCAACAGTTGTTTCAGACTATTTACTGGTTGTTTCTGGCTATTTACTAGTTGCTCTAAAGGACTAACTAAATTTCACACCTCTTTATGCTGCCATCTTGCCCTGCCTCCCGTGAATATTGTTTTAAGGTGGAAATTTTAACTGTGATTTCTAAAATATAATCTTAAAACTGTAGGCAAGCAGGAAATTTTAAAGTAGCCTTAAAATGTAACCTTTAAAATATCTTTTAAATGTAACTTTTAAACAAGAAGTAGGCAGGGGATGAGAACTCTTGGTCTCACAAAGGAGCACAATATAAATGTCAGGTCTGCAGCTATATGTAAATATAAAGTCTGCACCCAGATTTGAATAAGTTTTCATCTATGGTCCCCAGTCCTACCAGATATGAATAAAGCCTTTTCATCTATCTCCCTAGATACCTGGAAACACCTTTCCCAGGTGTCACCTAAAATAAGAAAAAAACTAAATTATTGAAATTCTCCAGACCTCTGTTACCTGTAACTAACATGATTATCTCTCTCTTTTTCTCTGATGGGTATTAAAGCCAGTTGAAAAATCACTTTGGGGAGGCTGATTTGGGAAATCTTCTTCTGTCTTCCCACCAGCATAAATAAACCCTCTTTTCTTCCTCAGCCTGGCTTGGTGTGACTTCCATGCACTGTGCTAAACAACAAACCCAGGTTTTTGAAGTGCTCCTTCTACAAAAACATATCCTGGACATAGTTCTAAGTCATTGCATTCTTATTGTCTATTAGTGTTTTGATATAATGGGGAGAACTAATTTGTTAACTAGCCCTCAATTATTTTACATGTAGACATTTTAAAAATTTCTCTGCTAATGTAAACAGTGCTTTAATGAACATTTTTGCACATATGAATACAGACTTATACAAGTGTATCTGTGGGGTAAATTTCATTAAAGTGAAATTTTAGGTATAAATAAGCTCATGTATAAGTATAATTTTTACAGTTAATAAAACACATTTTTGAAACTAACAAAAATAGGGAATGGGAAAATGCAAAATAAGAAAAGGATAACTGAGACATATATGCTGATAAATTACAAGGACTTTGGGAAGCTTTCTCCATATTTAAAATTTCCAAAATAGGGGATTCATTGAGGGAAATTGTAAAAATTATCACCACATGCAAACTGAGGAAGGTAAGCTTTGACAAGGATTTTGAGTGTAGAGAAGGAAATTGAACATACTTAGAAATTATAAAAATTATAAAAAATACAATGCTGAGAAGTCAATGAAATTTTTTTGCTAGTTTTCCCTCCAACTAAATAAAATATTACCCATGTTTGTACTTTGAAAAATCTTATTTGTCAGTGTTTAATTATTATCAAAGATTATGGTGGCTGACATAATTTATTCATTACGTAGCCTTGAGAACTGATAGTTTGGGGTTCCTAAATATACGTAAATAGCTTAATCTGAATATCTGTAAAAATATTACATCCTTTCAGCTACTACAAAATTACAATTTATTTTCTTTATATTTATATTGAAAAATATATTATTTAGCAAGCAGTTATTATTTTCTAGGTACTGGGTTTTCTTAGACATATCAAAGGTGACAGTTCTATAAAGTATTTACATCTTCAGCAAGTTTCATAATAAGGAGTTGAAAATCTCTTATTGGGGCTAGGCTTGGGCTCCAATTGTCTATTTTTTTGTAATGTAATTTTATTGAGATATATTCATATACCAGATAATCATCCAAAGTGTACAAAGGTTCAGAGTATCATCATATAGTTATGCATTCATCACCACAATCAATTTTTGAACATTTTCGTTACTCAAAAAAAAAAATAAAAAAGAACATGGAAAATATCTCATATTCCTTATCCCCCTATTATTTATTTATTTTTTGTCCTTATTTTCTCACTCTTATGACCATACAGTGGATAAAGAGAGTGTCAGTCACAGGGTTTTCACAATTACACAGTCACATCAGAAAGCTATATACTTATACAATCATCTTAAAGAGTCAATGCTACTGGATTACAATCCAACAGCATCAGGTATTTACTTCCAGCTGTGCTAATACAGTAAAAACTAAAAAGAGATATCTATATAATGCCTAAAATAACCTCAAGAATGACCTCTTGACTCTATTTGAAATCACTCAGCCACTGAAATTTTATTTTATATCATTTCTCTTCAGACTTTTCATCCAAGAAGCCTTTTTCAATCCCATAATGGCAGGCCCAGGCTCATCTCTGGGAGTCATGTCCCATGTTGCCAGGGATTTTTACACACCTGGGAGCCATGTCCCATGAAGGTGGGAGGGCAGTGAGTACTTGCAGAGCCAACTTAGGGAGGCCACATGTGAGCAACAAGGAGTTCTCTGGGAGTGGCAGGCATAATTATAAGTATGCTTAACTTCTACTTTGCAGGAATAAGTTTCATAAGGGCAAGCTCCAAGATCAAGGGCTTGGCATATTAGTAGTCACAAATGCTTGCAAGAATATCAAGAAAATCCCAGGGTGGAAATTTAATACTTCCATATTTTTCCCTAGTCCCTCAAAGGCCCATCACATCTACTATTTTATTCTCTGCCTAAATTACTCTGAGATGTACTGAGGCATCACATTAACTTGTACAAAGCAATAAGATCTCACTCCCTATTCAAGTTTCCATGTAATTATGGTGCTCAAATATACTGACCATACAAGTTAAATTAGATAGTGTGCTACAGAAAATATAATTTTTGCACCAAATAAATGTCTCATCCTTTGGTCTCACACAGAAGTTGAGGGTTTTAAAACACAGTCAGTATCATCCTTTACCCTCTAGTCTGATTTGCCTTAATCCTAACCAGATCACCTTCATTCATATCTGTAGTTGAAGTCTGATCCCTATTTCAATATTTTTAACAGATGCTGTATGGGGTAATGCTGACTTTCATAAATGCAGAACTCTAGCTCTGAGTCTCAGGTGTCATAGATACCTGAAGTTTCATGGAATGACCATGTTATATACAAGGAGCACAGCATCTCAGAATTTAGAATAACTGTAACAACTTAGGAACAGATGTGGCTGCTAAGAGCTTACAATCTAGAAACCTCTACAATAAGCCTTCCCCTGATAACCTGTGCTCCCAAATTCAGTTCTCAGAGTTTGCACTTACTCTGCAATAATAGTAATAATATTATAATATTATAGTAATAATAGTAATAATAGTGAGATGTTGTAATATTTGTCTTTTTGTTTCTGGCTTATTTCACTCAACAAACTATCCTCAATAAAGTTGCATGTCTAACAACTTCATTCCTTCTTGCAGCTGCTCAGTATTCCAGTGTATGTGTACACCACAGTTTGCCCCTTCATTCATCAGTTGATGTACACTTCAGTTATCTCCATCCATTGCAGATTGTGAATACTGCTGCCAGAAACACCAGGGCACAAATGCCCATTCATGTTCCTCCTTTCAGTTCTTCCATGTATATACCTAATAATGAGGTTGCAGGATCATATGGCAACCCTGTATTTATACTCCTGTGGGCCCATGAAACTGCCCTTCAGATGGGCTGCACCATTCTGCAGCCCTACCAGCAGTGAATAGGAACATCCCTCTCTCCATGTTTTCTCCTGCAATTGTGTATTTTTGTTTATTTTTTAAACAGTTTTATTCACACACCATACAGTTCATCCTAAGTGTTCACTCATTGTTTCCTGGTTTAATCACATAGTTATGCATTCACCACCACAATCTGTATGAGGATATTTCCATTTCTTCTACAAAGACTGAAGAGGAAAACAATGAAGAATAAAAAATAAAAAAAAGAAGAAGCAACAATAACACCAAGAATCCCATACACCTCCTTTATGTACTCCTCTTATTTATATTTAGCTTTTGTATATTGCCTTTGTTACATTTCATGGAAATATATTTCAATGTTAATATTAACTATAGACTCTAATTTGCATTGGTGCTTTTCATATCCTATTTTCAACACCTTTGATTGTTGACATTCATCTGTTCTCCTTCATGTAAAAACATTCTTATATTTGTACATTAAATCATCATCACTGTTTACTCCAGGTTTCACTAAGTTATGCAGTCTCAGTCTTTATCTTCTGTGTTTCCTTCTGGTGTCATACATGCCCCTAGCCTTCCTCTTTTAACCATATTCACACTCAACTTTGTTCATTATACTTACAATATTGTGCTACTGTCAGGTAGTATTGTGCTATCCATTTCTCCATTTCTGGATCTTTACAATCAATCCTGCTGAACATTCTTCACTCTTCCAGCATCAAATGCCCAATCTCTACACTCTTTCTATCTCCTGACAACCTGGATTCTCCACTTCCTCTTTCAAAGTTCACTTCATTAATATTATTTCATGTTAGCGAGACCATACAGTATTTGCCCTTTTGTTTCTGGCTAATTTCACTCAATATAATGTCCTCAAAGTGCATCCACATTGTTAGATGCTTCACGAATTTATTCTGTCTTAAAGCCATGTAATATTTGATTGGCTATATATACCACAGTTTGTTTATCCACTTTTCCACTGATGGACATTTGGGCTGTTTCCATCTCTTGGCAGTTGTGAATAATGCCACTATAAACATCAGTGTGAAAATGTCCTTTCATGTACCTGTCTTCAGTTCCTCTGAATATATTCCTAGTGATGGGATTGCTGGATCATATGACAATTCTATACTTGGTTTCCTGATGAACTACCACACTGCCTTCCAGAGTGGTTGCAACATTCTACATTTCAAATGAATGTGTGCCTCTTTCTCCATATCACTACCAGCACTTGTAGTTTTCTGTTCTTTTGATTATGGCCATTCTAGTAGGTGTCAGATGGTATCTCATGCTTTTGATTTGCATTTCCCTAATTGCCAGTGAAATTGAGCATCTTTTCATATGTTTTTGAGCCATTTGTATTTCCTTTTCTGAAAAGTGTCTATCCATGTCTTTTGCCCATTTTTAAACTGGGCTGTTTGTCTTTTGGTTGTTGAATTGTAGGATATCTGTATATATTCTGGATATTAAACCTTTATCTGATATGTGTTTTCCAAGTACTGTCTCCCATTGCATAGGCTGCTTTTTATTTTTTGACAAACTCCTTTGATTGAACAAAAGTATTCAATTTTAAGTTAATCCCATTTATTTATTTTTTCTTTCATTGCTCATATGCTGGGTGTAAAGTCTAGGGAACCACTTCCTATCACAAGACCTTTAACATATTTTCATACATTTTCTTCTAAAAGTCTTATATTCCTAGCTCTAATATTTAGGTCTTTGAACCATTTTGAGTTAATTTGTGTACAAGGTGTGAGTTAGGGATCTGCTTTTATTCTTTTGGATGTGGATACCATTCTCCAAGCACCATCTAATGAAGAGGCTGCTCTGTCCCATTTGAGTTGACTTGACTGCCTTATCAAAGATCAGTTGTCCATAGATGAAAGGGTCTATTTCTGAACATTCAATTTGATTCTACTGGTCAGTATATCTATCTTTAATGCCAGGACAATGCTGTTTTGACCATTGTAGCTTTGTAATATTCTTTAAAATCAGGCAATATGAGACCTCCCAGTTCATCCTCATTCTCAAGATACTTTTAGCTATATGGATCACACTGACCTTTCAAATAAATTTGATAATTGTTTTTTCTATTTCTGCAAAGTAAGTTGTTGGGATTTCAATTGGTATTGCATTGAATCTGTAAATCAGTTTATATAGAAGTGACATCTTCACTATATTTAGTCTTCCAATTCATGAACATGGTATATGTTCTTCCATTTATTTAGGTTTTCTTTGATTTCTTTTAGCAATATTTAATAGTTTTTCTGTGTATTGTATTTGTCTTTGTGGTTAAATTTATTCCTAAATATTTGATTCTTTTGGTTGCTATTGTAAATGGATATTTTTCTTTATTTCCTTCTCAGATTGCTCATTACCAGTGTGTGCAAACAGTACTATTTTTGCATGTTGATCTTGTACCCTGTCATTTTGCTGCATTCATTTATTAATTCTATTAGCTTTGCTGTAGATTCTTCAGGATTTTCTACAGATAGTATCATGTCATCTGCAAATAGTGAAAGTTTTATTTCTTCCTGTCCAATTTGGATGCCTTTTATTTCTTTTCTTTGTCTAAATGCTCTAGCTAGAATTTCCAGTGCAATTTTGAATAACAGTGGTGACAGTGGGCATCATGTCTTGTTCATGATCATAGAGAGAAGGCTTTTAGTCCTTCCCCATTGAGTATGATTTTAACTGGGTTTTTCACATATTTCCTTTATCATGTTGAGGAAGTTCCCTTCTATTCCTATTCTTGACATGTTTTCATTAAGAAAAGATGTTGAATTTTGTGAAATGCCTTTTCTGCATCAATCCAGATGATCATGCATTTCTAGGAAGTTGTCCATGTCATCTACATTGTCAAGTTTATTAGCATATAGTTGCTCATAGTATCCTCTCATTATCTCTTTTATTTCTGCAGAGTCAGTAGTTATGTCCCCTCTCCCATTTCTAATTTTATTGATTTGCACCCTTTTTTGTCACCCTAGCTAAGTGACTATCCATTTTATTGATTTTCTCAAAGAACCAATTTCTGGTTTTGTTGATTCTCTCTGTTGTTTTCATGTACTTAATTTCATTTATTTCTGCCCTCATATTTTTCAATTCTGACTTTCCTTCTGTTTGCTTTGGGGTTAATTCTTTCTCTAGTTACTCCAGGTGAACAGTTAATTCCTTGATTTTTGCTCTTTTTTCTTTTTTAATATAGGCATTTAGGGCAATAAATTTCCCTCCCAGCATTACCTTTGCTGTATCCTATAAGTTTTGATATGTTGTATTTTTATTCTCATTTGCCACAAGATATTTACTGATTTCTCTTGTAATTTCTTCCTTCACTGGTTGTATAAGAGTGTGTTGTTTAACATCCATGTATTTGCAAATTGTCCAGCCTTCCACCTGTTATTGATTTCCAACTTCATTTCATTATGACCTAAGAAAGTGTTTTGTATAATTTCAATCTTTTTAAATGTATTGCAACTCACTTTGTGATCCAACATTTGGTCTATATGGAGAATGATCCATGGGTACTTTCAAAAAATATGTATCCTACTGTTGTGGGGTGTAATGTTCTGTAAATGTCTGGTAAGTCCAGTTCATTTATTGTAGTATTCAAAATCCCTGTTTCCTTATTGATCCTCTGTTTAGATGTTCTATCCATTGATGAGAGTGGTGTATTGAAGTCTACAAGTATTATTGTAGATGCATGTATTTCTCCCTTTTGTGTAGTCAATGTGTGCCTCGTGTATTTGGGGCACTCTGGCTTGGTGCATAAATATTTATGATTGTTTTGTCTTCTTGATGAATTGTCCCTTTTATTATTACATAGTGTCCTTCTTTGTCTCTTTTAATTATTTTACTGTTCTGGTTTGCTGCCAGAATACAAAATACCAGAAATTGATTGGCTTTTACAATGGAGGATTATTATTTCACAATTTTGCAGTTCTAAGGAGTTCTAAGGCTATGAAAATGTCCAAATTGTGGCATGAATATTATGATACCTTCTCCTAAGAGAGGCTAATGGCATCTGGTGTTCCTCTGTCACATGTGGAAGCACATGGCTAGAGTCTTCTGGCCCTCTCCCTGGGTTAGCTTCTAGTTTCTGTTGCCTATTCCAAAATATTTCTGGGCTTCTGTCTTGGCGTCTCTCTCTTAGCTCCTGTGCATCCTTGCTTGTTTCTCCCAGGGCATTTCTTTCTAAGTGTCTGGGGTTCCTCTCTTAGCTTCCATGAGGAAATTGTGGATTTTGTCTCTTAGCTTCTCTCCTGGTTCTTATTTCAATGGCTGTCTCAGAATATCTCTGTGCATCTTCTCTGTGTCTCTGAGCTCCCTTCAAAATGTCTCTGACTTTTATCCTCTCATAGAGGATGCCAGTAAACTACTTAAGGCCCATCTTGTGTGGGTAGAGTCACATCTCCCTGGGAACCATCTAATCAAAAGATCCCACCTAACAATAGGTCTGCATCCACAAGACTGGATTTAAAGAACTTCTATTTTCTGGTGTACATAGTAGATTCAAATCAGCACATTTATAGGTTTTTTTTTTTTTTTGCATTTTTTATTGTGAAATATATACAGAAAAAAAGTACTAACATTCAAAGTACAATTCAACAAGTAGTTAGAAGATTTCAAACAATCTAATGGGTTACAGTTCCACAATTTTAGTTATTTCATTATTTTGAAGTATAACATATATATAGAAATGTGATAACTTTCAAAGTATGATTTAACAAGCAGTTATAGAGCAAATTTCAAAGAATATTATGAGTTACCATTCCACAATTTCAGATTGTACTGGTTTGAGACTTTTATGGACAGCAGGACAGACTATGTTGTTTAATGCATTCTTGTGGGGTCAGACTTATTATGGGTGGAATCTTTTGATTAGTTTGTTTCCATAGAGGTGTGACCCACCTAACAATGGGTGAGGATTTTTGATTAGATTATAGCCATGGAAGTGTGACCCACCCATTCAAGGTGGATCTTGATTAGTTTACTGGAGTCACTTAAGAGAGTTCATGGAGAGAAGGAGCACAGAGAAGATGAGAGAGAGATTTTGGAGAGAAGCTAAGATATGTAATCAAGAATTTGCCTCCAGGAGAATCTAAGAGCTGACAGAGACCCAGATACTTGGAGATGCAGACTAAAAGACATTTGAAGATGCTAAGCTAAGAGATGAAGCACAGAGATTGCCCCAGAGAAGCTAAGAGAGAATCCCCAGATGCTTAGAGAGAAATGCCCTGGGAGAACAAGCAAGGATGCACAGGGGCTGAGAAAGAGAAGCTAAGAGGGACAGAAGCACAGAGACATTTTGGAGAAAGCCATTTTGAAACCAGAGTCCAGGAGCAAATGACAAGCAGATGCCAGACGTGTGCCTTCCCAGTTAACAGAGATGTTCTGGACACCATCAGCCTTTCTTCAGTGACGGTATCCTCTTGTTGAAGTCCCACGTTTACATTTGAAATCTAGTATCTAATTTGTCTGATGTTAGTATAGCTAGCCCCACTCTTTTCTGGTTGTTGTTTGCATGAAATATGTTTTTCCAGCCTTTACTTTCAGCCTATTTTTTCCCTAGGGTCTAAAGTATGTTTCTTGTAGACAGCAAATAGATGGGTCCCATTTTTAAATTCATTCTGACAAGTCTGTCTTTTGATTGGGGAGTTTAATCCATTAACACTTAATGTTATTACTCGAAAGGCATTACATTCCTCTACCATTTTGTCTTCTGGATTTTATATGCCACATCTTATTTATTCTCTCTCTCTCTTTTTACCCTTACTGGTATTCTTCATTTCTACACTCTTCTCCAAACCTCTCTCTCCTGCCTTTTCCTATCTGCCTGTAGTGCTCCCTTTAGTATTTCTTGTAGAGCAGGTTTCTTTTTCACAGACTCTCTCAGCATCTGTTTGTCCAAGAATATTTTAAACTCCCCCTCATTTTTGAAGGACAGTGTTGCCAGATATAGAATTCTTGGTTGGCAGTTTTTCTCTTTCAGTATCTTAAATATATCATAGCATTGCTTTCTAACCTCCATAGTTTCTGCTATGAAGTCTGCACATAGTCTTATCAAGCTTCCATTGTATGTGATAGAGCACTTTTTTTCTTGCTGCTTTCAGAATTCTCTCTTTGTCTGACATTTGGCAATCTGATTAGTGTCTTGGAGTAGGTGTATTTAGATCTGTTCTGTGTGTGGTATGCTGCACTTCTTGGATCTGTAATCTTACGTCTTTCATAAGAGATGGGGAATTTGCAGTGACTATATCCTCCGTTATTCTTTCTGTCCCTTTTCCCTTCTATTCTCCTTCTGGGACACCCATAACACACATATTCATGTGCTTCATGTTGTCGTTCAGTTCCCTGAGACCCTGCTCATATTTTTTCATTCTTTACCCTGTCTTTTCTTTTGTATGTAGGATTTCAAATCTTCTGTCCTCTAGTTCACTAATACTTTCCTCTGCCTCTTTGTATCTGCTGTTGTATGTCTCCATTGTGTTTCTCATCCCTTGTGTTGTGCCTTTCATTCCCATTGTTTCTGCCATTTGTTGTTTCAAATTTTCAAGTTCTTCCTTAGGTTCACCCAATGTCTTTTTTAAATCCTTCATTTCTTTTGCCATATCTTCCCCCAATTCATTGATTTGATTTTTGAATTGTTTTAAAACATTTGTTTGGATAATTTTAATTATTTGCTTCAACTCCTGTATCTCATTTGAAGTGTTAGGCTATTCCTTTGACTGGGCTATATCTTTGTTTTCCCTGTTGTGACTCATAATTTTTTTGGTGTCTAGGCATCTCATTTCCTTGATTAGTTAATTCTAGAGTTTGTTTTCACTCTTCTAACTAGGGTGTGCTTATTGGCTGGCATTGTTGTCTATCTGTTCTTTGGAGTTCAACTCAACCTATTCTAATCCTTTTGCATAGCTTCTGTTTAAGTGATCAGAATTTTTCAGTTCTTGTTATTCAGGTTCTTTTCCTGCCTATATGGATCCTTTTTCTTCTGAGGAGGGTCATCCCAAATATGATCAAGCATGATCAGATTTTCCCAGACCAGACTGGCCCAGTTCTCAGGAGAAGGGTGTAATCAGTATCAAGTTTCCTAGAGAATGAGACCCAGCAGGTTGTCAGACTTTCCTGTGAGGCCTCTAGACTGTTTGCTTTTCCTGTTCTGCCTGGAAAGTTGTGCTTGTCACTCTGCGGCTCCCCACTGGCATAAAGTGGTGGGGTGCATTTAATTCTCAGGAGACCCTGTACCTGCCAGGGATGTGGTTTTGACAGAGGCTGGAGGTAGAAGGCAAGCTTAAGCTGTTACTGTTTTTGTTTTTTGCCTAGCCCCATGGTCTCTGAATTCTCTGAAGGAGGGCTGCCATTTGATCTGGGCCCCACTACCTTTTTTCCCAGGGAAGATTCATCTTTCAGGGAATTATCTCCTTTACTTGACTTCTTACTTTGTCTCTCTGATTCTCTTAACTCCACCCTTGCCTGGGTCATGGCTGACAATTGAAAATGCTTGTGGCTTCTTCTAATGAGCTACTTAGAATAGTTAAAAAAAGAAAAAGAAAAAATTCCCGTTTACAGAGTCAGTCCCCAGCTCCCAAGTTTCACCAGTCAGCAGCCAGAATTGGTACCCAGTTCCAGTATTCTGAGCTCAACTTACCCCCAAACCATTCCATCCCATCCCATCCCACCCCGCCCCGCCCCACGCCACGCCATCATTTCATTTCATTTCTTTTCTTTTCTTTTCAATTTCATTTCAATTTCAATTTCATTTTCCATCAGCTTCACCTCCTGTCCTCCAAGAGAGACCTCAGGGTTCCTTTCCTGCTTGTTCCAGGTTTATCTGTGCTTGTAGCTTCTATTTAGTAGTTCAGATTTGTTAATTAAAACTGCAATTGTAGATTGCCTGGGCTACCTTCCCTCGCTCCTAGTAGAGACTGCTTCTTTTTCCCCCAGGGAAGTGTTCCACCCCTCCTGCCTTACCAGTGAGGGAGGACACCTGTCTCCACAGTTTCACAGTTTGGGGTTTTTTACTGAGTTCTGTGTTGTGATCTTGGCCCTTCCACCCATTCCAGACTGCTTTACAGTGTGTGTTCCATCACAGATGCCCCCCAAAAAGTTGTTTTGGACAGTTTCTGACTATTTTCTAACTGCTCTAGAGGACTAATTAAATTCCACGCCCGCCCTTTTGCTCTGCTTCCCTCCCAGTTGTCTGTTAACATATTATTTAGATCTCCATGGTTCCCCCAGTGTCCTTGGACTGGAGGCTAAGATGGGAGCCCTGTGAGTCTGCACAGTTTGGGGCATCAAGTCAGCAAAGCCCACTACACCAGGAGGGTTCCATGTAAGCCTGAGCAATGGTCTCATAGCCATTTGAGATTATTTTTCTGTCTTGTTTTTCTTCCAATACCAAGAAACAATGACATACTAGTCTTTCTCACTACCATCTTAAAGATAATGCAATTAATATAAAAAACAAGTCAAAATGGACTTGTGTTTTATATGTTTTAAGTTGTCTATAATGTTGTGAATGGATGTGTTTCCCTAACCCTAAATTCAGGACCTTCATAATGCATTAGCTAGATTAAGAAAAAAGATGTCTTCTCAAAATGTGGCATCTGCAATTCCAAAGAATTTTATATACTGGTTTAGTAAAACTCCTTTGTTTTTTATTTTTTAACTGAGGCTTTTATAGAAAGACTCAGGAATAATTTACTCATTTAAAAATATTTGCCAATAATTAATTGAGCGCTAAGGATCATTATGTCCACATTCAGTAAGTTATCAAAAGCAAAAGGGAGCATTTTAAAGGGAAAGTAGACCATGGGTATGTATGTCTTATTCTGTGTGCTGTTGCTGGTTTATGATTTCAAAAAAATAAAAGAACCAAAAATGAACAGCGATACTGTGACCAATGCACTCTGTTTTCTTGAAACAGCAATCCAGAATGCTGAGCTCACCACCAGGAATATTTCAGCTGCTCTGGATCTTTGGGCCTTTGTCAGTTTCTCAGCTGTAGCTCTTCTCCTGGGAGTGAGTCCTCAGTTATCCCACCCTCAGAAGGCAATAGTGTGTGTGCCTCAGGATGGGGAGAGGAGCTGTGGGCTTTAGACTCCTTGGTAACAGAGATTCTATCTTTTTCTAAAAAATCAATTTTTCATAATAATATGAATATTCATTTTATGCAGTGACATGCATTACTAAGGTGATATTAGGTCTATGTTTTTCCTTTTCCTTTATTTTAGAAAGTGAGATAAATAACCAGATCAGTACACAAGATGTCACAAGCTTCAGAGTAAGTGTGATTCTGCCAACTCCTTGATTTTGGACTTCCAGCCTCCAAGACAATCAGTCCCCATTGTTTAAGCCAACCAAGCTATGGTATTTATGACAGCAGCCGTGACAAACCGAGATGCTCAGCAAACACTCTCTTCTAGCCATCCTCAGGTAGGTGTCCTCCTGCTCACTTGGTGCTTCTTCCCTTTTCCCAACCTTCCTGGACCTCACCTCTTTAGGGAGGTGGTCATTGACTGTGTTCATGCAAGTGTCACACATGTGTGCATGACTGACATGTTCCAGGAACACACTGTGTGGCTGGTGTGACCTTAAGTGACAGTGGTGGCCCTGAGCCCACGGTGCATCTCACCCTTCTTCACAGTCCCTGAGCTGAGAATACCCTCAGAATGTGATGTTTCCCTCCTCTACCCAGCTGCCACAGTTTTATATTCTAAAGCACCTTGTACAGCACTAGATACCACATGTTTAATGAACATTGTCAGATTAATAAGAGTGAAGGAACAAAAGGAGGTCAAAATGCTTTTGAAATTTTTTATTATTTATTTATTTACTTTTCTCAAGTCCTATTTCTAATACCTGAGAAATCCTTCTGTCCATTTTTTTTTATTAGAAATGATATTTTTTAAAGACTGCCTACTGCTGATCTGAATACATTGATTTAAATAAATAGATGCATATCTTAGGGAACAAATGTAAAGAGTAAGACGTCCTCCATTCTGGTCCCAGTTCTTTAGCTCCGGGTCTTCCATATAGGTCTTCAGGATAATGAGGAAGTCAAGATACTGCTCTGAGCTCAGGTCTGTAAATTGAAGCAAAAATGCATGGCCTTGGAGGTGGCTTTGCTCCTTCAAAGAGCTGACAGAGGGTGAAGCCCTGTGGACTGTGAAGTGTTACACATAGATGAAAGAGATTGTTAAGGATATACATCATCAGCAGCACTGCCTCCTGATGGAAAAATGTGATGTGAGGATGTGAGGAGATGAGTTTGCTGGGTGTTAATCCTCATCCTGACTCCAGGTACATTTCAGCAGGGCTTTGCAAATCACACAGAAAAGCCTAGGGCTGCAGGAATGGGCTGCCAAGAAGACGCTGTTCTAAGATTTTCTGTTTTCCATGAACGCTTGAAGGGTGCCGAGACCATGCTGCTCTATGAAAAACTATATTGTTCTATGAAAGGCATATCTGCAGCCACTGTGATTTGCTTCATAGTAAAATCTTAAAATAGGCATTTATTAGTTTTTATCCTTTCATTTGTACATAAAAGGCTGTGCTAAATTAGAAAAAGCTAATATTCTCTTAATGGGATTGCTTGGGGGAACAAACACTATAAAGTAGAATGTTTTAAAGGCATCTTTAGGAGAGTTAGACACAAGAACTCCAGTTTAATTGAGAAGGTTTTCAGGTGCAAACAAATTAAAATGATAACTGCAATAAGAAAAAGAAAAATATGATATTACTTTGTATGAAAGCAGCCCTATATACCATTTCTTGGGACTGTAAGGATGTTTAGGTAAATTCAAATAAAACCTTTTATTGATCATTTTTTATTTCCTTTTTTTCCATGTTGGCCTCAGTCCTTTGTAACCACTTTGAATGCATTTGGGAATTTTAAGGAGGCGATAGGGAGACAAGGTGGGAGAGCCACTTCCACCCTTGTTTCCACTGGGCATGTATGTGCATCCCAAAAGTGGGATCCCTTCCTTCTGCTTTGCCCAGTGTCACCCCCAGAGGAGCTCAGAACAGCCTGCCTCAGGCAGTGGTTTTAGTTCTGCATTAATACATTAGAGCTGAAAGCCAATTCCCTTTTATGACAGATGCACCCCCCCACCCCGAAGAATCGCATTTTTGTGGAACAGATTATTGATCTAAAAGGTTAAAAGGAAAAGCAAAGCAAAGTTCTTAAAAGTAGTTATCACATGGAGACATGAGGCTGCAATCCATTTTGACCGTAGAAAATGGACCCACCACACCAGCCCAGACATCAGGTGGTTCCTCACTAACCAAGCTGAGACTGCTTGCACTTATTACACACACTCATATTGTGGCTTCAGCCTTAACTTAAAAACGAGAAAAGGTAGCTAAGTAAAGCAAAAGTCTTCTTGAGATGGGAACATTGATTAAGTATATATACATGTACAAAAAGGCCAGTAAAATCTCCATTTCTGACTGTACCTTCATGAAAATAATCCATAATGAAATATTTTTAAGTGACATTAGAAATTAGATGTTCCATACACCTTTGGGGCTCATTATACCATAATAAACTGGACATATCTGTCGTCGCCCAGCACACAGCTGCTCTTGCCCCTACACCCATCAGGAACACCACTGCAGTCCACCGGCCCTCAGGACTCAGCTCAGATTCAGCCTGGATTCCACATCTTCCCCCCTCTCCCAATTTTAGAAGAGCCTCAGCTCTCCTCTTCTTTCAGGTTAATCAGGGCAATACTGAAAGAACAGCAGATGCTGCTGAACTACTTCAAGGGACAGCGTGAACCTGACATGGCTAGTTAGTGTCCAGGCGATTAGAAGGTCATGTGAGACCACGGAAATGAATTGATTCCAAAAACATAAAACACAACATCAGAACAACATGAAGCATGAGCATTTAATCCAGGTCCAGACTTGCACTCCAGAACAGGAAATGACAGAACAAAAAGGATATATATATATAATATATGGTTAATATTTGAAGTTAAAAAAGGTCAAAACGCAAGCCAGAGAGGGAACTGGCTGAGAGGGTGGGAGGAGTTGGGTTCCTGCGAGTTCACCGCAGGGAGGGAGGAGAGCACAAAAGGCTCTGGTTCGGGGGGCTTTAATAAAGAGGTGCAGAGGTGTCACCAAGCAGCCCCCAGCAGCCCCCACTGCCCCACTCTAAGGGGGTGGGGGTTCCCTGAATGGGTGGCCACACCCCAGGAGAGCAGAGAGCCCCACCCACAGGAAAGTGCACCTCACTTGGCAGGAGGGACCCCCACACCTACCCTTTTTTAGCTAGCATTGGCATGAGAAACGGATTGACCAAAAAGCTGATAAGAAATCTCAAAATAAAATTTAAAAAAATTATGATAGCATCACCAAAAATGTGAAGAAGCTGAAACGATGAGAAAGGGTCTCCTCTCAAACAGACGTAAGAAAGGACATCCCAGAGGGCAGAGGGCAGAATCAGCAGAAGAAAAGTCCTGTTTTTCTCATGGGAAAGCAACGGGCGGAGCGGCTTGCAGTTCAGCTCCAAATCCATCTTTTGTGACCTGCGCTGTGAGCGCCTGTAGGAGGGGCACTGAGGGTCTGCAGGAGGAGAGGGCTTCACTCTCTTTCTCTCTCTCCAGGTTCCCCGTACTCCTGCTTTCGCTTAGCTGCGCTCCTGCTACCCCTGTGCAAGAAGCATCTGCCTCTCTACAAGCTCACAGCCCGGCTCCCGCCTGGGGCCGCCTCACTGCGCCCCTTACTGAGGATGCGCACCCCCGGCCTGGAGACGCGCGCACCTGCCCACCCCAGCAGGCCTGCCCGCGGCCCTTCTACCGCCCTCCCTCCGTCCTCCTCAGCCTCTCACGCGGAATGATTATTACTATTCACCTTCAGAGTCTACGTTCCATTCTTTTTACAGTTTGAAGCTGTGTGCGCCAATTCTGAATGCTTCTTAAATTTCTTTCAGTAGTTTAATTATATTTTAAAGCCTAGGTCTGATGACTCCATTACTTGAATCCCTTAGGTACTTCTCTACTTTTTTCTTGGATTTGTGATGTATCTTTTTTGTGTGCCTTTTTGTATTTTTCTTTATTGTTTCTTTGCTTGTAACCTTTTATTTGGTTACAATTTCAGGCTTACAAAACAAGTTGTAATTAAGGTATAAAGAACTGTATATCCACCATACATACTCACTATTTTGCACTATTTGTTTCCTCATATTCTGTAAGTTTCTCTCTCTCTCCCTGTATATGTTTTTTCCTCAGCCATGTGAGAGTGAATTGGTAGCATTAGGCTCTTTATCTCTAAACATTACACCATGTATTTGAAAAGAATAAGTGGCCTCTCCTACACAGCCATAACACAATCAACAAAATCAGGAAATTTAACTCCAGTAATATCCATAATCCATTTCAAATTTTGTCAAGCATCTCAACCATATCCTCTAGAGCTGAGTCTGTTGTTGCTGTTGATTTACAGGATCCAATTCAGGGTCTTACATTTTATTTAGCCCCATCACCTGCACCCATTTCTCAGCCTTCTTTGCATTTATTGGTCATGGCAATGGTAAAGCACGGAGGGCAGTCATCCTCTGAGATCCTCAGGTTAGGCCTCTTGCTTCCCCATGGCCGCCTTCGGGGGATGCCTTTTGGCAGGAGTAGGTCTTTCTCTGTGTGTGACATAAGGTGACACAGGGTGCTAGTTCTTCCTGATACCAGTAGCACTGATTTCAATCACTTAGCTATAGCTGGGACTGTCATGTTTCCCCACTGTAATTTGCACTTTTACCTTTGTAATAAATAAGTACTTTGTGGGGAGATACTTTCACCTACTCGTTTTAGCATGCACTGATGGTTGTCTAACTCCATCCGTCTTCTAAATTTGTGAGTTATCATTCTGTAAGGAAGAGCTTTCTCTCCCTCATTTATTTACTTATGTTTTCTTAAATGTATGTCATAATGAAATCATGGGTTCTTACATTATTTGGTGAGTTAAAGTGCCTTAACATAACTATTTATCTTGATGATAAAATTTTTCCAGAGTGGTGAGTGGGAGTCTCTCGAACTGGCTCTTCATGTTCATGAAACTACTTCATGTTCATGAAGTAGACACAACTTCTGTTCATGAAGTAGACACAACTACTTCATGTTCATGAAGTAGACACAACTTCTGTTAGCTTCTCCAGAGTCCTGTCCGGAATCCGCAAACACCAAGGAAGAGCAGCCAAACACCAACGCCCCCACCCCTTCCTGCCCCATCCCCCTCCACAGGCTTGCCCAGCTATTCTTCACTCCTTTATTCTTTCCCCTCTCCTCTCTCATTAGCTGTGCTTTTGATGCCATTGAGTGGTTAATGACAGCTATACTTACTCAAAAGAAGCTGATCTGACAACAAGGAAGGTGGCCGGGACCATTTTCTAGAACAGAAGCCAGAGGACAAATTCAAATGGCAGGTTGACAAGACTTTTCTGAAGAAGTCTCTTTAGGCTATTATCATTAAAGTCCCCAGGTGAAGGAGCATATGTGTGTGAGTGTTGGGTGGAATTTAGAGAGGGTCCCTTTCTTAATGGGTTCAGTAGTTTGAGGAAGGAATATTGCCTAGAGTAGACCTCAGTTTCTCATAGAAGAATCACCTCAATGGCTAATTTAACTCTTCTTGTCATTTTAACTTCCTTTAGATCTTAATAAGAGGGACTGGTTGGCTATTAATAAAATT
The DNA here is from genome assembly GCA_000164785.2 of Choloepus hoffmanni. Classification (NCBI taxonomy): domain Eukaryota; kingdom Metazoa; phylum Chordata; class Mammalia; order Pilosa; family Megalonychidae; genus Choloepus; species Choloepus hoffmanni. The sequence continues at coordinate 160,503 of KN188995.1, forward strand.
AATTCTTAATTTATTCAAGGACACTTGGCTTGTAATTCATTATTATTATTCACATAATTCATCATCACCAGTATCATTATAATTTTGATGTAAAGCCTCTAGGAGAGTTAGCTTTGGAGGAATTTCCCTGACAAAATGAAAGATTCGGCTATTTCTGTATTAATGCATTCTACTTCTGACCAATTTTCCTTTGTAGCACTATTAATTATGATGTTTGTTACTTTGACATTAATTACTTTGCAAATTAGATTAATAATTTTTGTAAAGATCACTAAAATAAACAAAAACTAGAAATCGGTGAATATTTACTCAGAAAAATATTTTTGGAAGAAGTTCTAAAGGACAGCGAAAATCACAAATTAATCAACTGAAAGAAATCAATGAAAATCACATCTTTTATATAGAAAATAGAATTCTACAAGTTCTTTGTATTACCAATAAAGCTGTGTTCTCTCCATTTCATGTATTTGCTTCCATTGCAATTGACATAAAGATAATATTTTTTTCCATAATAGTTATTCCTAACATGAAGGATTAGTTCACAAATACAATGGCTTTCCAACATTTTGTTTACATTTCTCCCAAAAGAATTTGGAATATCTTTGTACTTACATGTACCTTTAATTTAAAATGTAAAATTTTTAATTTATGTTAAATATCTGCAGTTAGTTTCAGCAAATTGTACATATTATGTTCCTATTATAAAAGCTGTATCATTTTTAATGTAGTCAATGAAATTTAAATATTCTACCAATTTTCTAGCTACTATCATTTGTTTAGAAAACATACATAAAAATAATTCTTTGAATCAGAAATTTTGTACCTTTTGTTTTCCTCCTTGAATTCTTATTTCCATTCCACTTTCCCCATAGTACTGTAACTTAATTTTTGTATTATTATTTGGGAAAAACTTGTCAATGACCTTGTCATATATTTCTGCTAGAAAACATCTATAAATAGAAGCTCCAAATTTTACTTTACATGCAGTGATTATTAAGGCTCTGGTTAGTAAAATATTTGGAGATTCAGTTATTTTTATATTATTACACACTATTAAGCAAATCCCCCTCTCGGCTATACTTCCTCTCTCAAACCTTCTCTTCTTTTTTTTTAAATTTGTATTCTGTCACCATACATACAATCTAACATTTCCACTTTTAATCATATTCAGATATATATTTCAAAGCTATTAATTGTGTTAACAATGTTGTGCTACCATCACCACCTTCCATTACTAAAATATTTCTGTCATTCCAAATAGGTACCGTGTACATTTTAAGTCTTAACTTCTCATTCCCTGTTCCTGCCCCATCCTCTGGTAACCTATATTATAGATTCTGACTCTATGAGTTTGCTTATTCTAATTGTTTCAAACAGTGAGATCAAACATACAATATTTGTCCTTTTGGGTCTGGTTATTTCACTCAACATGATGTCTTCAAGGTTCACCCACTTTGTTGCATGTATCAGGATTTCATTCCTTTTTATGGCTGAATAATATTCCATTGTATGGATAAACCTCATTTTATTTATCCATTTTTGGTTGATGGGCACTTGGGTTGCTTCCTTCTTCTGGCTATGTGAACAATGCCACTGTGAACATCAGTGTGAAAATATCTGTTTCGGTCCTATTTTCAATTCTTTTGGATATAGAACCAGTAGAGGGACTGCTGAGCCATATGGTAGTTCTATACTTAGCTTTCTGAAGAACTGCCAAACTGTCTTCTACAGAAACTGCACCATTTTACATTGCCACCAGAAAAGAATGAGTGCTCCTATTTCACCACATCTTCTCCAACACTTTTTATTTTCTGTTTTCTTTTTTTCATGGCTTTCATGCTAATGTATGCGAAATAGTATTGGACTGTAGTTTTGGTTTGTATTTCCCCGATGGCTAATGATGTTGAGCATATTTTCATGTGCTTTCTGGCCATTTGTATATCTTCTTTGGAGAGATGCCTGTTCAAGTCTTTTGCCCATTTTTAAATTGGATTGTTTGTCTCTTCATTGTTCAGTTGAAGGATTTCTTTATATATTCTGGATACTAATTCTTTATTGGATAAGTGTTTTCCAAATATCTTCTCTCATTGTATAAGTTGTCATTTTACTTTCATAAAGACTTTTGAGGAACAAAAGTTTTTAATTTTGATGAACTCTCATTTATCTATTTTTTCTTTTGTTACTTGTGCTTTGGGTATAAAGTCTAAGAAACCACTGCCTAATACAAGGTCCTAACGATGCTTCCCTATGTTTTCTTGTAGGAGTTTGATAGGTATAGATATTATATTAAGGTCTTTGATCCATTATGCATTGATTTTTGTACATGGTGTAAGGTAAGGGTGCTCTTTCTTCTTCTTCTTTTTTTTCTTTTTTCAAATAGAAATCCAGTTTTCCAAGCACATTTGTTGAAGAAACTAGTCTTTCCCAATTGAGTGGTCTTTGCCAACTTGTCAGAAATCAGTTTGCCATAAATGTGAGGGTTGATTTCTGAGCTCTCAGTTCTATTCCAATTGTCTATATCTCTTCCAGTGCCATGCTGTTTTGATTACTGTAGTTTTGTAATAAATTTTAAGACTGGGAAGTGTGAGTTCTCCAACTTCATTATCATTTGTCAAGATGGCTTTAGCTATTCAGGGCTTCTTACCCTTCCATATAAATTTGATGATTGTTTACTATTTCTGCAAAGAAGGTTGGTGGAATTTGGATTTGGATTGCATCGAATCTATAAATTGCTCTGGTAGTAGTGATCTCTAAATAATATTTAGTCTTCCAATCCATGAATATGGAATATCCCTCCATTGTTTAATTTCTTTTAGCAATGTTTTTAGTTTTCTATGTATAAGTCTTTTACATCCTTGGTTAAATTTACTCCTAGATATTTGACTATTTTAGTTGTTATTGAAAAAGGATTTTTTTTCTTGATTTCTTTTTCTGATTATTCATTGCTTATGTGTAGAAACACTACTGATTTTTGGGTGTTGATCCTTTACCCTGCCACCTTGCTGAATTCATTCATTAGCTCTGGGAGTACTGTTGTGCTTTTTTATTTCAGGGTTTTCTATATATAAGATCATGTCATCTGCAAATAGAGAAAGCTGAACTTCCCCCTTTCCAATTTGGATGCATTATATTTCTTTTCTTGGCTAATTGCTCTGGCTAGAACTTCCAGTACAATGTTGCATAACAGTGGTGACAGTGGGCATTCTTGTCTTGTTCCTGATCTTAAGGAAAAGCTTACAGTCTTTCACCATTAAGTAGAATATTAGCTGTTGGCTTTTCATATATGCCCTTTATCATGTTGAGGAAGTTTCCTTCTGTTCCTGTGTTACTAAGTGTAATTATCAAGAAGGTACTGGATTTTGTCAAATGCCTTTTCTGCATCAGTTGAGATTATCATGTGGTTTTTACCTTTCATTCTCTTAATGTGGTGTATTACACTAATTGATTTTCTTAGTTAAACCATCCTTGCATACCAGAAATAAATCTCACATAATCATAGTGTATAATTCTTTTAATGAACTGTTGGATTCAGTTTGCTGGTATTGTGGTGAGGATTTTTGCACCTATATTCATTAGAGATATTGGTCTGTGATTTTCTTTTCTTGTGGTATCTTTATATCTGTCTTTGGGATGAGGGTCCTTTTGGCTTCATAGAATGAGTTCAATTTTTTGAATTGTTTGAGCAGGACTGTGTTAATTCTTCTGGTAATGTTTGGTAAACTTCCACTGTGAAGCCATTAGGTCCCAGACTTTTCTTTGTTGGGAGGTTTTTATTACAAATTCAATCTCTTTTTTAAGAAATTGGTCTGATGTGGTCTATCTCTTCTTGAGTCAATATGGGTAGATCATGTGTTTCTAAGAATTTGTCCATTTCATCTAGGTTATCTAATTTATTGGCATATATTGTTGATAGTATCCTCTTATAGTCCTTTTTATTCTAGCAGGATTGGTATTAATGTCCCCTTCTTCATTTCTGATTTTTATTATTTGTATCTTCTCTCTTTTTACTTTGTCAGCCTGGCTAAACATTTGTTAATTTTATTGATCTCTTTAAAGACCCACCTTTTGGTTTTGTTGATTCTTTGTGTTTTTTTTTTTTTCTATATCTTTTATTTCAGTTCTAATCTTTGTTATTTCCTTCCTTCTGCTTGCTTCAGGTTTAGTTTTCTCTTCTTGTTATAGTTCTTCCAATTTTGAGGTTAGGTCTCAGATTTGAAGTCTTTCTTCTTTTCTAAAGAAAGCATTTAGTGGTACAAATATCCTTCTCAGCACTGCCTTTACTTCATCCCATAAATTTTGGTATGTTGTATTTTCATTTTCATTTATCTCAAGATATTTTCTAATTTCACTTCTGATTTCCTCTTTAACCAACTGGCTGTTTAAGAGTATGTTGTTTAATTTCCACATATTCGTGGGTCATTTTCTTAAAGACATTGTTTGATACGTCCATATTCTCATCTTCTTTGTCAGTGTTTTCTGTGTTTTTATCCCCTTCCTTTGGATGGGCCATCATCCAGGATCCAAGCATCATTTCCTGTTTCTTTGTTTGGCTTGTACTCTTTTGTTGCACACTGTACATTTTAATATTTTAAAAGGTCAGTGCTGGGATTTACTTCCTAGGGTATCTGTTTCTTTGTTTTGTAACCAGCTGGTGATAAGAGAGAGGTTTTCTTGAGCTTCAGTCAAGAAGGTTTGCCCATGGCAAATGCAGTGTACAGAGCTTTCCCTGTTTTACTGGACAGCTGTCTTTTCCTGGGCTTTTGACAGTTATTTTTGTATTTCCCTGTTTACAGGGGTTTGGCAGTCCCCTCTGTTTCCCAGGAGACAAACCATCTTTTCTGAGTATTTGACAATCACAGGCCTTTATCCCAGACTGTCTGCCTCTATAGTTTTTACACTCCTTTCTTGTCTCATGCTGCTTTCACCTGCCAGGCACATTCTGGGAGGGCTCACCAGAGGGGACTTTACCAAGTCAGACTTTCCCAGCCAAAATAGGGCCAGGAATCCACAAAGGGGGCACTGACCACTTCCCAGGTGTCCTGTGGAGGCAATCAGGGAGTGCTCCAATATCTACTCTGGTGGCTTTCAAGTGCTGAGCTCTCCTGGCTTTACCAGGAATTGCAGCTCTTCAGCTAACTGTCCCCACAGCCCTGAGGAAGTGGGGCATCTCTGAATCTCCACTGCCTCTGTGCCTGTCTGTGGAGGGTTGAAATAGCAGCTGCCAACCCCATTGTCTGGGCCAGTTGAAACAACAGATGCCCTCAGCGCTGGGAACCAGCAATTTGAATTTGCTAATCAAAAGCTATGGCCAATGATCAGCTGTGCCCACCCCTGTTCTTAAGGATGATGATTTTTATGTCCCCTTCTGTCACCAGCAGCTAGCTAGAGACTATACCTAGCAGCAGGTGGGGCTGGGCTCCATTCACCACTGCACGAAGAGATCAATTAAAAGTTCTTTACCATACTCTATGAGTGTCTTTCTTCTGCTCTTCTCTGGATGATGTACAGTGTTCTTCTGGCCTCTGGGGTTTCAAAATAGTTGTTTCACACAGTTCCTGCCTGTTTAATAGTTGCTGTGGTGGAAGGACTGAGTCCTGGAGCTCCCTACTCTGTCATCTTCCCTGGAAGCCTCTTTCTCTTCCTTCTTTTCTTCTCAAACAATAATTAGTCACTTAAAATGTCCCAGGCCCTGTGGCTTCAAGAGAGCACATGTGTGTATGTGTGGGTGGGGGTGGGGGGTGGGGGTGAGGGACTAAGAGGGGAAGGGGGATGGGGACAGAAGGATAAGTTTGAACAAGAATGAGAAGGAGAATTCAAGGGTGAGTTTGGTAATAATTTTATTTTAAAAATAAAGCAGTTTTATATGGTGTTATTAAATATATTTTTAAAAACCTCACTATCTTTTAACTGGGCCTCTCAATTACATATTGATATTATTTTAATATTATTCTGTAATGCTACTCTTGTGTTAAATTGAGTGTTGTCATAGAACAAAATTTTGTTTTTATAAGGGCAAGTAATAGAATACCTAACTTTGTTATATAACCTTGAAATAGAACTCAATTTTTTAAGTAAATATACACAAATCAATAGGATGCAATATTTTGTAGCTAAATGATATTGGATCATCACAAATCTTAAGCAGTGACATGGGAATATGTTTCCCGTGTAATATTTAGATTTTCAGCAAATCAAAAGTCAGATACATAATGATCTTATAATTGCAATTAACATTAACAATCTTTGTAAAAGTAAAACAGTCAGGCTAAGAAGTTCTTATAAAAAATGTAAAACTAAAACACTCAGGTTAAGAAGTTCTAGTTGTTTTAAAGTCAAATGAGATTTGCATTAAAAAATTCTGTGAATTGATTATAAGCATTACAAGGGTGAAGATTGTGCTTAAATCCTTGGCTCCTATGGTAAGAGTTCCACTAAAGGTCATTGAATGGAAGTATATATGGATGGGTATGGCATATATATAATATTTTTTCAATATTTTAGTAAGATAAATTCAAATTTTGCCTAACTCATCAAATCATCAACTTTATAATACTCAATGTGTGTTTGGGAAGTGAAAAGCAATTTAATTTGAATCAAAGTGAGATGCATATCTGAAGTATATATGTTACCAAAAGAAGTCATGCAATTTCAACACATAATGTTGAATACAGTGGCTGGCAACATAAAAAATATGGTAATTAAATACACAAAGAAGCAGCAAAATGTAGAATTGGTGGTTTACAGAGAGAAATAATTCCTTTTTACGTGATGGAAGTAATATCAGAAAAATATACACCTTGGAAAATACAAAACTTGAGTCTTCTGTGAAATTTAAAATTTAAAATACAAATTCTTACATGCAAGATAATCATGTGTATGTTCACAGTATGTTATTATATTCACATATTGTAATTCCATATTTTCCTTTCCACTTCATCTCTTTGTCAGCTTTTTTGAAAAAGAAAAGGTACTTTTTAATCAGTTAACAAATGAACATGCTTTTTAAACATCAAATTTTCAGAAGGGTCTGTAATGAAAGGTCAAACCCCTGCACCTTCTGCAATCCCTGAATGACCAATGGTTTTGAACTTTTTCAGCTGCTCTCTGTTTTAGTTGTTCTGGTGGTTATGTTGACATCTCTAGTTAACATGCATGAATTCATATTTCCTGATTTCTCAAGGGTAGATTTTTTAAATTTATTGATAGACATTTGACATGGTGATTTTATTTACTTATGCCATCATTTACCTTTCCTCATTCTCGCTACATTTTTTGGTTCTTCTGTTCCAAAGAATATTTTTCAAATACTTTTTGATTGTAACCTACAGTCAGTAAGATACACATTTTACAATGCAGATGACACATATACATGATTCTTGCTGCGGGACACTGTTATCGAGTTCCAACTTGGCGGGCCTGGGCCAGGGGAACTGATCAGCCCCTAGGAAAGGTAGTGGGGCACGGGTGGTAGCGCCCTCCACGGC